>OZ038489.1:54470036-54630036 GCA_964036315.1 Acanthosepion esculentum | reverse complement strand
AAATCTAATCAGATCAACTTGTTCCATCTATGAAAGCTTAGTACTGCCATATTAAATTGAAATGAAGATGAAAGGAATGCTAGTCAAAATTAATAACAGTTCTGTCCATAAAATTTAGATTTCAATGTTTGACATTTTGAAGAAACATTTGAATTGGAATTTATGTATAAGAAGAAAAATATTTATCATTAAAACATATCAAACTCATTGTCCCACATTAAAAGATGGTGCTAAGGTTCAATATTGGAAAATTGACTTTATTCATATTTCAAGTACAGTGCAAGTTTTCATGATCAGATTTTTACACAAAAAATGGTGGGCAGTGGGGAATTCATACAGGTCACTTGTAGAAGTTTTATGCATTTTTGGTGACGAGTTACAATATACATAAATTCAGAGTTGGTCTATATATGAAGCTCGCTTATACACATGTATATACAGTATGTCATTTGCACAGTTCAGTTTTTTACTTGTAAAATCCACAATACCTGTATAATGTAATGTATAGAAATGAAGATGTTAAAGCACCTTCTTCAAATATATTCATAGTAAAAGTGGTATTTTTTAGTAAAACAGGTTATAAATATTTGGTAAGAAGACAAGAGAAATGAAAATAAAAAGTCAAGATTATTTCTCTCCTCATAGTCAAACTTTACTCTTGTTTAACTTTGCTTTGCAGAGTAACAACTTTTTTTTTCATAAGAGACATACAATGAAATGTAATTTATACTTGACACCTTCTCATATTAGCCTTTCCTTATTATCGACTTTTAGCCTTATCATAAAGATATCTCTTGCTTACTTTTCATTATATTATTTCAATAAAAAATAGTTTATTAACTGTTTCTAACATTGGAAAGAATAGCAAAAGGTAACCAGACAGACAAGCGATCAGCAGATGAAAGTATATTGAAAGAAGCTAAAATAAGAAAGAAGAATTTCACCATGGTACGGATAGGCAACACAAAAGCTTATGATGTTGATAATAGAATACCTGCAGATGCTCAGAATTTCCAGAAAAGTAATAAACTTCATAATAGAGGCAATGGAAAATTGGAAATTGGATCTAACCACAAGAGGGCAGTACTTAATGGAGTCCAAAGAAAAAAGTGGTGTCTTCCAAATAGACACATTATCCACTCTACTATTCATCAGACTGATGATACCAATGAATTATATATTAAGGAAATGCAATCAAGTTTACAGATTCTTGCAATAATCTTACAAGAAGAGATGAACCATATCATATCTCATACATGGGCCTCTGGAAACTCTAATACAAATGGCCAAACTCTTCAGCCCAGATACAGGAATTGAATTTGACATAAAGAAATATCCAATGCTTGTAATAAAAAAAAACAGAGGATAAAGAAAAACAACAGATGGAATTAAACAACCCAAGCAGGAAGCAGATACCATCAAACAGAAGGAAATGAAAGAAAAAGTTAGAAAAAAACATCTTAAAAGATCAAGCAAAATGGTAGGCACCAAATCTATGATAGAAACTTAAAGGAATAAATACTTGGAATTGCAACAAACTCCAAACTTTTCCAAGAGAGTAACATAGGAACCTGAAACACAAAACCAACAAAAACTGAAGATTCATATGGCACTAGACTTGAGAGACAATGTTTAAGGGATGTATATTAAAAGAAAATGAAGAAAGGGAATAGTCAATACTGAGGATTTTGTTGACGCTAGAATCAAGGAATTCAAAGTATACACAACAAAAGACTAATAATGGTAGCATAAAAAGGAGCAAAAAAATGAACTAAAACTCAGGAAACACAAAGATAAGAACTTAAAACATCAATTATATGGACATTACAGAAGACAAATCAAGGGAGTGGCAGATAACATGACACAGACATGACTGTGAAGAGAGGGACTTAGTTATGCTAAATAACAACATGAAACAATGTCATAAGAACCAATTATACAAAGGTCAAGATAAGATAAAACATAAATTTATTCATATTTATACAATAGCCACACCATAGATTTCAGTTTAACAGACAATTATTGTCAAATCTTTAAACAGATACTTTCCTCCTAACATGATTAGAATGTTGAATGTTTGTAAATAGAACATATAATTAAGAATCTCACTTCACTTCTCCCTCCTTGCTTAAAATCACTATTTATTTAGCAATTTATAAGTCATTCTTTAAAAAGAATTCATTTTTTATCATGTTAAAAATATTTACATGTTTTTTTAATTATATTGAAAATAATTAAAAAAAACTTTAATACAGAATGGTAAGAAAAAAAAGAAACATGAATAGGTTTCTTATTAATGTAACTTGTAAACAGTTCATATATTTAACTTTCCATCAGATAATGATTACCTTCACAGCCAAATCAATATCGAATAGTAGAGGATTCATCTTTGAAAAATGTTCGAAGGATGATTTAAATAATTTAGTCTTAGTACAGGGACAGTACAGTGGAGATTCCAGTGAGAATTAAGTTTTTTGTATAACTATCATTCTATCGCCGATACATTGTCAAGCAGTGCATTTCTGATGATGTCTTGATAGCAATTTAAACATAGTGACTTCTGGACAATTTCCTCACAGATGAAGAGGAGACAAGGCAACAGAAATGTGGTTCTACAGAAGGATGCTGAGAATACCATGGACTGGAGATGTGAGCATTGAGAAAGTTTTAAGGAAAATAGAAACAAAAAGGCATTTAGAATCAGTAAGAGACAATTAAAATTTCTTTGATACATAATGAGAAAAGAGGGGTTAGAGAACTTGACACTCACAGGACAAGAGGGGCAGAGGGAAACAATAAGTAACTTACTGACTAAGCTCATGTAAATGGATGGAAGAACAGGGACTGGGAGGGACAGTAAAGGGAAAAATATTGATTAGAACTATGAAAGATAGGAAGTTGTGAAGAGCCATAATTGCTCATGTACTAAAGGGACATGGTAAATAAGAAAACTGTAATGTAATGAGTAAAAATATAAAACTACAGGTTTGAGGTTGTAAAATCTTGAAGGCATTTTACTGATGAAATTTGTTTACCATGGTTTTGAAAAAATAAAATATTCATCTTAACAAAAAATATTTTCTTAACAATGTTGAACACAAGTTAACAACGTTATTGATAATTGCAAGATGTTACTTTGCATTGCATCTACAATTATTCATAAAAGAAGGCAAAATACAAAAATATATTTTAGAAAAAAAGAAAAACAACATGAAATTTTGGCAAGTAAATTTTCTTTCAAATAATCACACGAGGCAATAAATAAGCAGCAGTCAAGAAGCAAAAAAAACATTAATTCTATAAAGAAAGAATTATATCACTAAAGTGACAATGGAAATACTCAATATATGTCTATGTGCATATATATATATATATATATATATATATATATATATATTGGAATAAAAGTGAAACATGTTAGATTGTTAAATGTTTCCTATTTGTTCTTTATCTTATCATTCTGTTGGATTATAATCCATAATTGATGTCAATTCATTTTGCTGGTCATGTTGCAAGGATGACTGATGACAGAATAGCTAAGGTCCTCATGGATAACCAGCTTGACAAAGGACAATTGGACAGCCGTGGCTCAGTTATAAAGACAAGCTAAAGATTAACCTCTCACCTGTCAATGTGCCTCATACTAACTTTGTGCAAGTTGCCTTGGATAGAAATAACTGGAAATATTTGTGCCAGAGTGCTACCAGAAATTTTAGAATTACTCGTATTAACCGAATAAATTGAAAGAAATGAAAGACAATGGTGAAAAGTATCAGCAAATACAATTGCAATGGATAATTTGTCATCTAAATTACGCAAAAATTTAAATAATACTGACATCTCATTTTAACAGATATATTTACCAAAATTACATAAAAATATCTTGAAATGCTAAAGAGTAAATTTATTCAATAAAATTGCCATTGGCTTCAACCACAGCCTCCAGATGACTTCAAAATATCCTGCAATTCTTCTGGATGGTCTCCTTTTTTAAGTTGGTGAATGCTGCCATAATCATTGCCCTCAGTTCATCTTTGGTGCTACAAGGAGTTTTGTTGGTCTCTCACTCAACTGCACCCCCCACATAATAATCAAAGGGGTTGCAGTCTGGGGAGTTAAGTGGCCACATGTAAGGGGTGATATAGTTGCAGAAATTGTCTGACAGCCATGATTGGGTTTTCTTGCTTGTGTGACATGGTGCAGAGTCTTGTTGCCAGATATAGGATCTTCGAGCAACCACCATCTTGACCTGGGGCAGCACTAATTCCTCAAGGCACTTGATGTAGGCTTCTAACTAGTTCCCATATATACAATTTGTCTGGGGAGAGGAATAAAGTAACAACATTTAAAAATGAAACCCCAATGAATATTTACAATGAATACAACTTATATACAAGAAACTAAAGAAAATAGTTTTAGTAATACCCTCCCTACACAATCCTTAATTGTGGCAGAAAAATCAGTTAACTGGATGAAATTAATGCAGGACTAGGTAATTAATGAGAGTCATTTGACCAATCACTCATTCAAACACACACTTATCCAAGCATAAAAGAAAATACAAACCTGAAAAACAAAAATGGTCCCACATCCACCAGAGAACTGACATCTTTGTCACCTAATGGTGGAGGGAAGGGGGAACTAAACTAAAGAAAGTGGGGACAGAAATATAAGAGGCCAATGAGCATACATCCCCTAGCTAACTTAACTTGATGGAAGAAACTAAGGATAAAGCAAACCTAAACTACCCTATTTTGGGAGGGGTTACTAATGTTGAATTCACAATATCCTGATGCCTAACTGGCATCAAAATGCCACCCTAGCAAGCGAAAGAAGTACTCAGCCTTAGTCAATGGTGGTACCATATTGCTACAAACAGAACTGGCCTTGAGGACAAAGAACTTCTCGCACAGTATGCAAACTATGATGTTTTCAATAAACTTGCACAATGGGACTACAGTGGAATGCAGTTTGGAAATTTCTTCAAGCCCACCAAACAAAGTCTTTTGACAACCCAGAGGGCCTTTCATATCATCAGCCAGGTGAGTGATGCCTCATCATTAGTAAGGCATTTCAACCTGGGCACCCAAGGCCATATGGAGTGAGCCTCCTGCTTCATAAGACTGAGCTTGCCTATCAGATTATCTTGAATGGGCCCCCTAACTAACATGCAATATAATGCTTTATGGGACAACACCTGGACATTGGAGAGGCCATCCGTCACCAGTAAGAGGTGCTTGAGAGCAATCCAACATTCAGGATAGAAGTAGCACACACCTTGGGATAAATGAGGGGCCTCTTCCTTGCATGATGGGATGGGAAGTTCTTACGGGAATGTTCCTTCCAGAATTTGCCCTCACCATCCACTTGCAAACACATTCCATCTAGGAATGCGATGTGAAGCAGATATTGATGAATTTTAATGTGAGGCATACCCAGATTGTCTTCAGAAGGATTGAGGTAACAGATCTTCCAAACTACCTTGGGACGCTTGCCTCCCCACAAAAAAGAGAACAAGTCTCTAACTAAACCCTTTAGTATGGTATACAGGAGTGGAAGCACTGAGAGTCGGTAAAAGAAAAGGTAGACATCTACCTGATTTTCCTTTACCGAAACCCTCTTTAAGGAAAGATTCCTCCGAAACCACAGATGAACTGCAACTTCAGCCTTCTCCTGAACCTCCGATCTATTCATTTCCAAGAGGAGATCGGGACCAAACCAGATACCAAGTATCTTGACTAGCCCGTCCATCCAAAGGAAAGACACAAGAAGAGAAACTCCATTCCAATCACAAGCCAACAGACTTATTGCAGTTGGTCATGGCCCCTGTCACTGTGTTGTACCCTCTGATCTCTTTGCTGACTTCATCAATCTCAGTTCTGCTTAAAACATCGTCAGCATAAGTGGAGTACCTGGCCAACATGGTAGCATCAGGTAAGGAAATTCCATGTATGACTGGATTTGTGTTTAACTTGCAAAGGAAAGGTTCCAATGCAAAAACGTACAGCAAAGGCGAAAGCAGAAAACCTTGACAAATGGATCAAGACAATACAAAATGCTCTACTAATACTCTGTTCACTTACCCCAGCACACCAGAGGTCATGAACAGAGGTCAGATGCAGGTGTGAAAATAGAGCTCGAAAATAGTGATCACAAGAACAGCCTCCAGAAACCGATGGTCAACCCCCTATCGAATAACTTGGACTGATCTAAATTGATCAGCATGGCTTCACTATCAACTTGCTTGATGATCAAGCATACCAAATAAACGTTGTCCTGAATAGTCCTGCCCTTCACAGCACAAGTCTGTTCAGAGCCAATCAGACTAGAGAGAACAGCCTTGGCCAACCAAGTTCATTCCCAGATTTCTGATTCTGTGATGGGACCCTCACACCCAGCTGCTTCAGCTGCCTCAAGGTGGGGAAAGTAACCAAGTAGGCATTGAACTGAGCAGTTCTCGGACTGGGCTCCCTGGTGGACAGATCCTGAAAGTAATCATGAAAAGCCTCATATATGTCAGAATTTGTTGTCACAGTCTGCTTATCTGGCAATGTGACACGTACAATATTTTATTGGATTCATTTCTAATTTCCTCTGCATGCAATTCAGCAGCCATATTGGTCACCTTGGAAAACATTCTTTTTAACTTAGCCCTAAATATCAGTGCTTGATCCTTCTTGATAAGCAAGGAAGCCAACTCTGTCCTAGCACATGATTTAATCACCCAATCTACTTTTTTCTCACATGCCATTTGCACTGCTGGATTGAGTTGATGACCTAATGTTGGATTTTCATTTATCCCACCACATATTGCCAACCCCCCCCCATCAATTTCTGCTGAAGCATTAGTAGCAGCTGGTCCCAGAAATCTCACTCACCAAACAATGATATGTTCAATTTCCAGTAGCCATCCATCTTAACCTTAGGCTTATCTAAGTCTACACAAACTCGGAAAAGACTATGATCTGTGTAAACTATTGAATGAAAATTTGGAAAACCTAAGTTTCAATTGAGATAACTAGAATGTACCTACCAAAGTCAAGCTGTCCTTATTAGTCCAAGTCCACGGTTGCTCATTATAATACTTATCCACATGATCAAACTTGTCAATAGAGTCCTGAAATGGCTTCACATTCGGTTTGTTTATACTTGATCTTTCCCCTATACAATCTATGTTGGGGTAGTTATACTCCGTTGCATTAGATCTCTTTTTGATTCATTCTGTATGCTGGCCAAATGTGAATGCCACGAAGGCAGAAAACAGTATAGCAAAAGTCATTTTCTGTGCATTAGGCTCTACGTATCACATCCAGTCTACGAAGTGAGCTCCAGCAGTGGGCAATCACAAATGTTTTCCTGTTGGAAAAATAGATGCCTCTGGGGATTAAGAGACCCACTTAAAAGTAGGTCTCTGAGAACAACACCAGCAGTTGCAGCCTGGGGTGCTGCCAGCTCTCATACAGGGTGCTGATGCCACCACCACTGCTGCCACCTCTCAACATGACTGCACGTCTCAATGATTGTTGCCACTCCCAGGCTTGACTAACCACCTTGACTATCCAACTTTGCTTTGATAGCATCTCGACTTTGTCACCTCAGCAAACACACCAGTCATGAGCGGACGACTATCCAGCTACAAGCCTTCATCATGATTGATGCTGTCACCTTGGCAAATACCGACATGATAACATCTCAGCTTTGAATCCTAATGCTTGTACCCTCTTCATTGGCAAAGTTAGATTCATGACTTCTCTCAACCTCTAATGCCCACATCCTATGCATCAGCAAAGTCAGATTTGTGACTTCTTCCGACTCTTAATGTTTGAAAACACCTCAGCAACGTACCGCCATCATCTTGGCATAGCCAACATGTATGAGATATTCCCTTGCAGCCATCACCGTGGCTCCATTCCTGCATATAACTCTAATCCAATATCACCCCCATTCCATAAAACAGGCCTACCAACCAGCAAAAGGGCTTACCACCAGACCTCGATAAACAAACACCAACCATACCCTGTGACCTCACACCAAACCTACACAAGAACTAGGTCAACTCCCAGCATTACCCTTACACCTGATGACTGGCCACTGAAATAGACATTCCATCCATCCTTCAACATCTCTGTATGACATGTCAACAAAAAACATTGTTCAAATCTAATCCTCATTATTCCTTTCTCTCACTACCAATACCAAATGCTTAATATAACAGAGTCAAGGAACAATCCTACTACAAAATTATCATAGAGGAGAGTTTATCAGAATTATCATCATAAGAATATTTATAGAAAAACAACAGAGAAGCTACATTACAGCAGTGAGGAAGTGGCTGGAGCTGAGATGCCAGGTTAGGATCAATTACATTGCATATTCTTATTGGGATTTTATCTAGAATAACAGGAACAACAGACTACATGTAGCAGCAATATTCAAAGCAAGGACGAATGGCAGACTTTTAAATATGTAAGATAGATTCTAGTAAGAAAAATTGTCTGGTACGACACAGTGACCCAGCTTTCCTAGCAGCAGATCTAGCAGTTGATTCAATATAATCTTTCTACTTCATATTAGTGTAAAATGTTAGTCCAAGAAGGTGCAATGTGTCACTTTCCTGGAGGTTAACATGAGCCAGGCTGATGTAAGGCAAACCCTATTTAAGCAAAACACATCTCTCATTAAAACCTCATGCAATCCATATTTGCTAACATTTATTTTCATATCTGAAAGGTAAACAAATGAATAATTAATAGATATTTTATTTTTAACCCAACATTATTTCTTATTACTTTAAATGTTATATTTAGTGGGTAGACATGTTTGAATAGACAACCTTGGTTTTTTAAACAGTATAATTGATGTTGACCAGTCTAAAACACACCTGGCTTGAAGTGATTTCCCATAAGAATTTATGTGAAGTGAATTTAATTGCAATTTAGTTCTTTTATATTATATATATATATATATATATATATATATATATATATATATACATACATATATATGATTTCTCACACATAGATAAATTTCTTTTCTTTTAAGTCCACTTAGTTATCTGAGTTTCATAGAAATTTTGTCTTCAGTCCATCTTTGAGTAAACTTAAGTGTCAGTGTTTTGGAGATTTATGTCTACATCTGCCTTTGAATTGGAAAACATAAAATTTTATCAATGATTTTAGATAGTCATAAAAGTAGTCTTTTGAAGATTTGAGCATCCATGTGACTTTGGGGTGATCCCAAACCTTCCGGAACACAAGTGGATGGAGTTGGGGTAACCCCAGCGATTATCCATATAAGCAAAGAGAGGCAGGAAGTCAAGAGAAAAGGGGTCCAGCTGTGGGAGAAGTAGGTAGGTGACTAGAAGAGTTAGCAGCTGCCCAGTGGTGAGTGACAAAAGGACTGGTAATGAGGAATCAGTAGTCACCAAGCCCAGAGGCCAGTGAGGAAGAGACCAGTTGAAGTTAGGGAGATAACAGTTCAGCCAAAGGAAAAGATAACCAGCTAAGTGAGAAGTCATACTGTGTGAACTCCCAACCACTGTCTTTAAAAACATTTTTCATCATTATTATTATTTGTTGAAAGCAATCACGGCCAGAGGAGACAAACTTGTGTGCATAGCGATTTGGGTATAGATGCAAATACAATCAACCTTGGATGTCATCACAGGTGCAGTGAATGACAGATGATCAGAGAATGTCATCATAACACTTGTCACAATTCCACCACAAGCAGCAATATATCATTATTTTACAGATTGTGTGATCTGTAGTGTGTTTTAGCTAATATTCACACAGAAATAGAGACAGACAGGGACACACACACACACAGACTCACTTGAGACCATAGGACCATAGTGATGAGGATGAAGGAGGATAGAAATTCAAGGTGGTACTGCAGAAGAGATTAAGGGACTCCTTAAAAACAAACATCTTTTTTTCATCAAATCAATGACTGCCAGTAGACAACAGAGGTTACTAATAAAGAGGTAAGATAATATCAGGTCTGTGAATCCACCTGACTTTTCAAAAAAAAATGTAGAATAATATTAGGGTGTTACATATATTCGTTCATTTTTTCTGATGTTCTGTGATGTTTGTAGCATTTTTTGCTTCTTAGTAACTCTGGTCATCTCATGAAAGTGTTGTCTAATGTTACTGAAATTTTATTTCAGATTAGACATCCCTTTGAGACGAAATTCCAAGTAGACAATTCCTCATCAATATCTTCTTTGCTTTTAATCAGGGCCACAAAGCTGCTTGAGAAATTTGTTATCATAATGAGATGACTTCATTACTGACAGAATGGCATAGAAATGGTTTTCCTGTTTTAAGGAGTGGAAGTTTGAACTCACTGACTCTCCACATTCTGGTCAAACTGTTCAATTTTATGAGAACCAATTGCACACACTGATTAAAGAAGAACTGCACCATAAGCCTAAGGAATTGGCTCAGAAGATGGCAAGCTCTTATGTTACTGTCACTCGTCATCTTCACTCAATGGCTAATAGGATGCATTGACTGAGAGAAACAAATTCCAGTGCTCCACAATTGCTGTCAGTTTGTTCACTCAATGCCAGACTACTAATGGATACAAAAAAGGTTTGTTTACTGTATTCTCACCAGGGATGAAAAATAGTTGTCGTTACATGAATATGAAGCAGAGAAAAGAATGGGTGGATCCTGACAAGCAGGCAACACCCCGAATCCACACAAATGAATGATTTGTGTTTGGAGGGATTGGCAAAGACTAATTTACTATGAAATGCCTCAAAATAACAAAACAGTTAATGCTAAGCTGTATGTTGAACAAATGAACTAGCAGCTCAAAGAGGCAATTCAGCTGAAAAGACCTGATTAGCAATGCAGTTTCAACATGACAACGCTACTCACCCATGACCAAACATGCAATTAAAGAGCATGGTTGAGAAGTTCTCCACACCCACAACATTCTCCTGATTTAGCCTCTTCAGACTACCACCTTTTGTGTTCACTTTCTGGCAATTTGAGGAGTGTTCCGTTCAACAATGATATGGAGCTTAAAAAATGGCTTGATGAATTTTTCAAGTCAAGAGCTAGTGATTTCTATTGTCGAGGCAATGAACAGTTAGTGGAAATTTGGTAAGAGGTTGCAAAAAATGATGGGGGATACATTATTGAATGATTCATCAGAACTATTAATAAATAATAAGTATTAAAATAAATTATAAAGAATTAACAAATTTATGTAACAACCTAAAAATATGGTAGTAAACCGAATCTGAAAAAAACTATGATAAATATATACTACTTATATATGCCAAATAATTTTACTGTTTTGATTTAGCCAGTGTGACCAAGTAAGAATAAGTTTGAGGTTGGTTATTGTTAACTCATTAACTGCTTCATCAGCCTCATCTTGCTGTCCATATAGGTGTTGTAGTTTACCTGGTGGTTGTGGGTTCAAACCTGGGGTCAGGCAGTAGAATCCATATCTGGTTCAGTGGAACAAACAGAAGCAGGATCACAAGGATGAATTAATAAGGAAGCAGTGAAGCCATCTAACTGGAAGGGAAAGATGCAGAACATTTAGAACGTTGGGTAGAAAGCAACCAAACTACCACCCTTAAGTAAATATGACAAAGAGAAATGTGGAAGTTGAGCAAAGAACAAGAAAATTTCTCAACAGATGGCAAGACTTGCATTTGTAGTCTTCATGGAAATGGTCAACCCTAGCATTACTCCACTTTCTCTCTGCTTTCAATTAATACTATAGGCAATAAAATTACAGTTTCTTCAAAGTTGATGATGGTGACAAGATAAATGCAAGAATTATTCTAAGTTCTTGGACATTTTTTTTAGTGGTACAGGTCACAAATGAGATGTTTTGAGCTAAACATTATGCAAGATGTTGCTGACATTCAGGAACATTGACAAAAAAAAATTTCCAAAACACTAAATTGAATATCCACTCAGACTTTCCAATACAAAACTTGTGGTCCATCATTAAAAAAGAATGGAAGACTATAATCAGGTAAAAAAGAAATCTGGGGAGCAATAAAGACTACTTCAATTGATGTTAAAAGCAAGAGTAGGGAATATATCAAAATCAATGCCTGAAAGGCTTTTGAAGGTTCTAGAATAGAAAGGACCCATATTAAGGTGTGAAATAATAAAAGATTTATTCATTCAAGTACATAAGGAGATTTTATTAATATGAATGAAATATGTTTCCACACCTATATCCTTTGTAGTTATTGATAAATATTAAGTTATGTTGTACTTAGTTTATTATCATAATAAAACCAGAACAAGTTATTTCTCATAAAGAGCGATATTATAATCTGAAACTCACATGATACAGTTGTGGACAGACTTATTCACCCCACCTTCCATAATTACAAATAAAGCTGTAATATCTCAAATTTTCATGAGAATTTCATATGAAGGTCAATATTATTTCATTTTCAAAGGATGTTTGTATTAAATGTCAAATTAAAAAAATCAACATTACAATTGCCATAAAGCAATATTATTTCATAATTTCATTATAGAAGGTGAAGAATTTTGGACTGCACCAATTTTTAGAAAAATCTATAACTATGAAGATAATAGATCAAAACTTCTAAAAATTTCATGACTTATCCAAAACTAAATACAGGATCAACTATTTATGGCAAAATTCAGCAAGTACTTGCAAATATTTGCATATTCAGTGGGGGTGAATAATTCTGTTCACAACTCTATCTTGCTGATATAAATGTATCTTGAACATTTTAGTAACATTGGTTGGTTACTAGCAATTTAAATTGTGAAAAAATTAACTTGCATAATAAAATCTAACAGAGTGCACATAGTTTTATTATATATTTCTGGTTTTAACAAAGACTTTGATTAAATCTAGCTGTAAAGTATATGCAACTTTGTTAACTATATAGTTAACAATGAACTATACACGTGTGTCTTGAGAAGAGAATTGAATACTGGGGTTAAGAAAATTTCTTTTCTCTGATATTTGTGATTTCAGACCAAGAGTGAAATGTACACAACAGACAGATTATAAAATCATTAATAACCACAAGGGCTCATCAGTTACTTCTAATATCCAAATATATGTGTCAATGGATTTGTTGGTCATTTGACCCCTCAAGACCTCTAATTTTCTCTGCCCAAGCCAAATAGGTGGAAGCAATTGTGCTTTCCCAATAAAGAATCAGGCTTGTTTCAGGATTTATCATTCATTTATCCCCACCCATAAGACCATACAAGCAAGTTTGAAACCCAACAGAGTGAAAACTGAGGATTCAGCAGCACTGACCTAAATATTAATCTGCCATTTTTGGTCTAATTTGAATCTTGTAAAGATAAAGCATAGCAGAAGGTTCCAGATCCTTCCTGGAGTGATAAAATAAGCCAACCATTTTTGCATCTATAGAAGAGAGATTACAAAATAGAAAATAAGTGTTATAAACAAGATCCCATAAATGATTTTATGATTGAAAGTGAGGATTGAGTAGCTCCAGTCCAGATACTGCATTTTTAGTCTAATTTACCTCCTGTGAAAATAGAGCAAGGCAAGAGTCAGGTAGTTCCTTGAATGATAAAATGAAACACCAATTTTGCCAGCATTTTTGGCCATGGATTGAATGTACGAGTCCCACCTGGTGTCTGGAAGAGATATTCAAATCATGGTGCTGCATTGAAAATGAAATAATTCATCATTACTGGAGAAAAGTCAAGCTCAGATTGGTGATGATGAAACAATACTAGTTTGGTTTTTGGAAGTACTATTAAGTTACAAAACAACTTTTTTTTCCCATGTTTGCTATTTTTTTGTTTTTTGCTAATGATTGGTTACACCAAACATTCCTCATCTTCATTTAAAACTCAGCTTGCCTTGAGATGTGCATGCCACTCAAAAATGTGTGTAACTCAAAGAATGTTTGCCAAAAACCTGACAAAACATTTTGAGTGTCTTGTTAGTAGATTTCCCACAAAACCCAATGCAGCCATATTACTCTAAATTGTCAGTCTTTGTAAATATCAGAGAGTGATTCCAACACAGCATTACAAAACATTGTGTAATAATATGAGTAGATAGAATGAGGCATATTAGCAGAGTGACTCAGCAAACAGGCAAACCAATGATGCTGCATTATCTTACATAAATGCCATCTAATCCATTCTGATTCTCATTTATTATTTCCATGAACAGACACTTTCATTAAAGTTTGTATTAAGTACTTTCTTAATTTTGCTTTTTTCTTTTTCAAAAATTGAAGTATATATATTGTTTGATGATTTTCTGAATGAAATTCAGTTGAAAAGTTGGAATTCAAAAAGAATATTTTTTATCACAGTCCGTTTCTGAGTTAACAGCAATTGTAGAACTCATCAAAAGACTTTTTAGATAATTCTCTCTTTCTTCTGTAAATTCTTTTGCCTTTGTTCTAACCTTTGACAAAGCTGGAAACTTTCATTCTCCCACTGGACAGAAGCACTCTCACTCACCCTGTGTGTGTGTGTGTGTGTGTGTGTGTGAATGGCCATGTAATGAAGGACAGTGATTGTGGCAAAAAGGATGCTTACAATATCAATAGTAGGATGCTGTACCCAAAGGCTTGAAGTACATCCTTGTGTGGAACTATATTTGCTCACTAGATTGTTCAAGATGCCATGAAATGCTGGTCTGAATAAATGTCAGACAAACAGTCAAGAAGGAGTACAGCTTACAATATAACATGATTCTTGTGAATCCAAAATACATGGTGACTGGACAAAGATCTAATGCTTTGTCATTTATCAAGCTAGTCAGCAGAATTAGCAAACATAGATCTGAAGAATACACAAGTTAAATGGCTACACGGGCATCAAAAGAATGCTATTTATTTGAGCTGTAGAAAGCCAGTGTCTTGAAATATGAGAGCAGTTATAGAGCTTGCAAGAAGCAGATACAACCAAAGGCCATGAGGGATAGGAAGGATCTCATTCCAAAATTAATATTAGCTCAAAGCCCCTGGTAACTTCAACCTCATGTTATTACTGGAATGATGTTAGGGAATCAAATGGAATTATGAAATTATAACTATTTCAAGGGTACACAACTACTTTGCCATGAGCTGGTGCTGACCTTGATCTCCAATGAAATGCTCAAATGTTTTTGGCTTGATCAATTACCTAAAATCAAAATTACCTAAACATAAGATTATTTTTTGAAAGGACTTCCTGGTTGGGCCAAGAACTTTTCAGCACCTTCTCAAAAGAGTTAATAACATTAGAGGAGACATAGTGTGTATAATTGGCAAATTTTTATGGTTCTTATTTTTCCCTTTGGATGTCAGCAATAGTTAACATTTCAGCAGGTTATAATAAAAATGCACAAAAGACAGACAGTGTTTGGAAATGCTCAAAAACAGCTGATGCACCACTGAACAGTCATGGCAGATCTGTGTGGCGACCGGAGAAGTCTGAAATTGCTCTCCTGGAAATTAGTGCTGGATTACTGATTGAATCAGATTAATGATTGTTGGGTTAGTGATGGCCAACCTGGATTATATTTTTATCCAAAATTCATTGATAACTGATGCTTACAGTTTGATGATCTCTGAACTTTCTGGAAATATTAAAAGTAAACTTTGTTTCTGATTTTATGTCTGATATAACACTTATTCTCTTCTGTATTTCTTTAATTATATTTTAAATCTCTAAAACTGAGAAATGAAATATTCAAATACATAAGATAATTAGTTATTTTACATATAAACTTGTATATATGCAACCAAAAGAATTTCTTTATGGGTCATTCTTGTACTTGAAAAATCTATGATATCCCAGAAACATAAAACTTTTGAATGAAAAATTTTCTAAATGCAATGAAAGCAAATTCTTTGGCAAAGAAGAAAAAACAGAACAAAATCTAAGCTGCCAACTTTCTGTGACAAGGTGCAAAAAGTACATTCATGTCTTTGTGATTAAAGTTGGAGAAAGATGCCTGAAATGTTAGTAGCATTGGCCTGCTGTGAGGAATGAAGAGAAACTTGTGAAAGGGACAATGCAGGCTGTCTTCACAGGACTTCACTTGATGCCCTGCCAAACTGAGATATTTTTGAACCTCTAATTATCTCTTGTTCTGACAGCCAGATTGGCACCAAACTGTGATGCTATCCGACAAATGCTGGTGCTTCAGACATTTTTCCAGTACCTTCAAGTGCTTCATTAAGAAGATTTACTTTTCACATTTTTCTCATTATCATAGTAATAGCATTAATAATAAGTGATATTATTTAAAATATTCTTCCCCCAAGACAAAAATGAACACTACAGAAAAGGTCAACAAGATCCAGATAAAAAAGAAACCTGAAAGAAAACTCACTCTCTCCATCAAAATGATTTGGCTGTTAAATGATATTTTCCTCCTTTTACCTGAAGACAAATTCATTAATCATTTTTTACTTGGCCTGAAGAAGGTTTGTTGTTGGTTAAGTAGGACAGTGAATTAAATTAATTTTATAAATGAAACAAATTAATTAAAAGTTCACAAATTTTAAGAATGGAAATAATTTGAATTTTTTTATGTCAATATACTTTTAGATTTATTCTTGCTATTGTTTTCAGCCAGATCATTATGGATGTTATTATAGATATAATGTTTTGACCAAGTGCTCTCTGGTCATCACCAGATGTCAATTGTTTGGGTTGATATTGGATATCTGTTGATTACTGTGATACTTTGAACCTGTGATGCCAATTTTTGTTTTTGCTATATTCAGGCTCTCCAGCGATTCCTAGTTTTTTTTTTGTCATTCCTAGTTTTTCACTAAACCTTCCTAGTATTCCTAGTTTTTTATTCTCAAAAAAATGAAAAAGAAATTGTAATCCATTTCTAAAATGTGTTTGAAGTATTTTGCAGAATGGAATCATAAGACGTTAAGATTAAATATAGACCTATAAGCTATAGATCTTAAAAGTATTTGGGCATAAAACAGGAAGATTTATTAGCAATTTGGGTTTAAAAACTGTGAAAATATATATTCTTTATAAATGAGTGTGGGGCTTTGCCTATTCTATTTGGTAACCCTCTGTTTTGCTTTGCTGTGATCAGTGACTGAAAATCAATTTAAGAGTTGTTATAACCTATAGTTACTGTAGCATAGCTTTGGTGGTGAAAATGCTTTTGCTTGTGTACTTGTCTGTGTCCTGTTTGCATGATACCAATCCTATTTTAGTGTTAACATGTAATCCCCCTTTAAGTAATAATATACATCATAGTTCTGCTTGGCTTGCATGTTTAATATATGATATTGTATAAATATCTAACCCTTTCATACTATGCTTGCTTTAAAGCCACTTTCTTGTCTTTGTTATCTTTCTTTTCAGAAACAAAGTAGTTTGCTTAGCTATCAACATTACTAATCATGCCTAGTGGAAAAACCAAATTTAACCATGCTTGGCTTAGTAAACTTGACAATAATGGCCAACTGCTGTCCAAATGGTGTAAAGAGGATTCTTCAAACAGCTTTACCGGCTTTTGTGTACTGTGTCAAAAGAGCATCTCATGTTCAACTACTGGAGCTATACAACTCAATGGTCATGCTGATGGTCAGAGCCACAAGGATAAACTCTCTGATCCCAAGCAGAAATTGTTGATGCCAACCAGTCAAGTGGCCAGTACCAGCAAGCAAGGAGGAGGAGATGTGGAACAAAAAATGTATCTTCATCCGGTGTCTGTCAGTGACCAAGTAACAAAAGCAGAAGCACTGTGGGCAATGCAGGTTGTTGCTGGAGGGTACTCCTACACATCCTGTGAACATATTGCTGGACTATTCAAGGCAATGTTCCCAGGAACCATCTCAGACAAGTTCACCATGAGCAAATCGAAGGTATCATATCTGATATCAGATGGACTTGGACCATACTTTCGAAAAGAGACCACTGCAAAAATAAGAGCAGCACAATGTCCTTTCACAATCCAATTTGATGAAACCAGCAATGCTCAACACAAGAAGTATATGCTTGTTCGATATTAGAAGGTGAAGTAAGTACCATGTTTCTGAAAAGCCTTATGCTTGGACATGCTAAAGCAGAGACTGTGAGTAGTGTGATTATAGATGCTGTGACAGAAGATGGATTTGAAATGCCATTAGCTCAGCTAATACCCTTAGGTAGCGATGGTCCAAATGTTAATAAAACAATATGAAAAGCTGTAGAAAGTCATCTGAAAACAGCTGAATTGCCAGGACTGATACCTTTTGTGCCATGCACACTGCACACAGTGCATAACTCTTTCAGGAAAGGACTTCATGTTTACGGAGAAAAAGCTGAACAACTAGCAATTGATATTTTCCAGTGGTTTAAGATGCACATCTGTCAAAAGGACGACTACAGCCTTACTCTAGAGGATCTTGGTCTAAATGTTTTGGGCCTTTGTTTGATCCTTTTCTTAAGAAATTCCAGAAAGTAGAGCCAATGATCCATCTCTTGTATGAAGAGTCATCAACATTGTTGAAAACCTTCCTCAACAGATTTGTTAAGAATGATGGAGTTGGGAACGGAACAGGACGAAAGCTTCAAGACATTGATGTTTTTGACAACCAGAATTTAGTCGAACTCGAAGACATGGAAATAGGTGCAGACACTGAGAAGACCTTAGGAGCTCTTGATGAAGGCAAACAGAAGGTGAAACTGTATAACATAAGAAAATTCTACTAATTGGTCAGCGCTTATCTCCAGATAAAACTACACACAATCATCAGATGTGTTCAATGTCTTCATCCTGAGGTTAAGGACCAAGACAAAGCCCAACAGCTCCTCAGAGAACTCTGCTCAGCATTGCCCTCCAGAGAAGATTCCATTGTTTCAAAGATCATTGATGAATGGAAACTATACAGGTCAGAGCAAGTGGATGAAAGTGGGATGTACAACAAGGATGGCCAATTGATCAGGATAGATCACTACTGGAATGTCATTTTCAGCTTAAAGAATGCTAGTGGGGAGATCAAGTATGCTAAATTGAAGAGAGTTGAGATGACCTGTCTCTGCATTTCACATGGGAATGCTGACATAGAAAGGCGCTTTTCTGTGAATAAGAAGTTGGTCACTCCTGAGAGATGTTGTTTGTCAGATGAGTCAGTTAATGGACTGAGACTCACGAGAGATGCTGTCAGCATGTTCCAGACATCCCCATAACCAAGAACCTTCTGGCTGTAGTGAGACAAGCCAACCAAAAGTATGAAACAAGGCAAGAAGCTGAAAGGAAAGAGGAGGCATTACTGGAGAGGAAGAAAAAGGAAGCTGCTCTCCAGAAACAGGGAAAAAAAAGAAAGGATTGCAAAACAGCAGCAAACCAAACGAATGCTTGATGAAAAGGAGAAAGATGTTAAGAAGAGTGAATTGGAACTGAAGACAGAAATGGAGAAGGCAAATCAGATCTTTGAAGAAGCCAATTTAAGATTATCTGAAGCTATAAAGTCTACAAATTTCAAAGAAATGAATATTAGTCAGGGTCTGTTGGATGTTGCAAAGGCAAATCTTCAGAAGATAACAGCTGCTATTAGCAAATGCATTGAAGATAGAAATGACATTGGAAAGAAGAGATTGCGATTGATAAACTCATTTATGAAGAAGTAGAAAGGACTGTTAAACTACCCCTTCAACTGTAATGCTTGGTGCTTTATATGTACCTGTTCATTTTATATGTTTTACAAAGTACATGTTTATGTTTAATATACTTGTCTCCTTATGTTTAATTTTATCATTATGGAACTGTGTTCAATAATAGTTTTTTTATGAAACCTGAAGTAATGTATACTTATCATTATAAAAGGAATATGGCCCTGCTTCTATTTGCTTGTAATATTCAATCTTTGACTACATATTCAATCTTTGACTTAATAGAGTAATGTCACATGAAAATGGAAATATATTTTATTAATATGTTACTGCATTTTTATCATACCATCATTGTTTTGTATAAAGATTTTGTTCTTTGCCTATATTTTAAAATAAACCTTTCAAATTGGGTCAGTGTTGCTGAATTAGAGCTGCAAAAGAATGTCTTATGTCAGCAGAATATCTGTATGATTGTCGTAATATCATCTAAAAGGTAAAAGCATGTTTAACTGAAAAATTCCTAGTTTTTTCCTAGTTTTTCATTAAAAAAATTCCTAGTTTTTTCCTAGCTTTTCAATATTCTTGGTTGGAGATCTTGTATATTGTTTCACTTCCTAATCCAAGAATTTCACTCTCTAATCCATGACCACAAGATGACAGCAACACACGCTTAACCACTATGCAACCATCCCAAAAGATTATCCTTAGTTTCATTTAACTTGAACCATAAAATTTCTTTTCATAAAATAATATTTCATAATTTGGAAACTGTGTTTAGGGAGAATGTTGCATAAACATCAGTCAATAAAATTGTGAATTACATGTAAGTAAAAAAAGAATGTTGACTTTTAAATCACAAATTTTAATGTTTATCTTGTTTCATGCATCTTAATATCACAGATAACATTTCATGAGATTATTTTTATACAAATAATTTTTTGAAAACATTATCAAATTCAATTTTAAAATGACAGTCAGGTTTTATTCAAAGGGCATGTAACTGCTATTATGAATCCAATTAAAATAAAAATGAAAGAAATTATAAAGTGTTAAATGCAATTGTTTTGCCTGCAACACAGATGCTAAGCTTGCCAATCTCTCACTGGTTTGGCACCACCAAAAGTTGTTGGGGAAAGGGAAGACTTTGAAAATATGGAAATTCATTTCTATTGTAATCAACTTCTACCTAAGAATCATCTTTCTTTCTGAAATACAAAATCAAAATGGAGTGAGTTTTATAATTCTTAAACTGAATTTTTAAAAAAATGTTTTATTTATTAATGGCACCAGATTCTATGCTTTTATCATATTCCAGCTATTTAGTCAACATTTGGTTTGCGAAAATTCCTTTTATCCATTTAATCAAATGAAAATATTTCAGTAGAATCAAATAAACGTCCTAACTTTTTTCCTTAACATATGTCCATCAGTTATGACATATCAAATGTGATTTCTAGTTATATCAAAATCAAAAGCATTTTGTCTCACATCAAGCATAATAACATGTTTTAGTTTTAAACCAATTCTTTACGTGCTGTGTCCCCTCAGGACATAGGCAATCATGGCTCTCCACAATTTTCTGTCCTTTGTAGCTCTTAATAAATTGTCTTTTTGCTATTTCTCCTGAACCTTGTTCCACCATCCATTTACTAATTATGTTGTACATTGTTTTCCTCTGTTCCGGTTGCCTCCAATCTGTCCTGTGAGTATCAGATTTTCCAAGCCTTCTTTTATGTGTCATAGAAATTTCAACTGTTTTTTCTGATGTTAAGTATAAATTTCCTTTTTGCTTACATTTTCTCTAAAACTTTGTCATTACTTACATATTCAGTTCATGGTATCCTCAACATCATTCTGTAGAACCACATTTCTGCTGCTTCAAGTCTCTTCTTCATTTTTGAGAAGATTGTCCTCCTATATAGCAATGAATGCTGGGCAGACAAAAACCAATTACTTCCCAAAATCTGAGCAAACATCAGAATATTTGAAGATTGATTTGTTTTACAGCTTTGTGAGTTATTTAAGCTGAGTATTAGGAGGAGAAGGTTTCTTGGTCAAACCAGGAACTTTTCAGTACCCCTTTGTATTACTGAACCCATTTCCATATATCAAAACTCACAAATGCTGCTTTATTTCTTTCAAAATCATCATTATCAATGACCAATTCACCGCAGAATCTCTCTCTCTCTCTCTCTCTCACTTTCTCTCTCTCTCTCTACATTCCACATGGGGTTCCTGGAATTTTAACAAATTAATTTTATATGAGAGTCTCAGTTTAAATATAATAAACTTTCAGAGAAAAAGAATTTCATGATTTTTTTTTATTGACAAAAATGGTTCATAAATGATATAGCAGTCTTTGATATCTATGCCTTACAATAAAAAATACATTAAACTAGACAAATGCCCAAGAAGAATAGTGTGTCTGTGTTGATTTTCATCATTTAATAGAATTTTGTCCAAATCAATCGAATCATGAACAATAAACAGAAATGAGAGATCTATATCTATCTACCTCAGTCTGTTCATATCTGTCCGTATATCTATCTACCTCAGTCTGTTCATATCTGTCCGTATACCTATCTACCTCAGTCTGTTCATATCTGTCCGTATATCTATCTATCTCAGTCTGTTCATATTTGTCTAGCTTGCTACCATTTCATGTAGGATCAGAAACTTTTATGAAAAAACTTTATTTGATTTTTTTTAAAGAATGTTTCATTTATTTATCATTTTTATAAGTTTTCTTTGTATTGAAGAAATTTTGTCAAGTTTTCATTTTGATTTTATTGAAATTTTAAAAATAGTTTGTTTCTTCTGTTCTGAAAATCAAGTATCTCTTTATTGTGTGAGTAAGAAAATAGGATTAGAAACTTTTTTTCATGATAATATATCAGCTTATCAAATTATGCCATAGTTTTGATGTTTGCTGCAAATGAACTGACAGAAAATTTCAAAATGTTATTTATAATAGATTGAGAGATTAAAATAAGCAAGTTAATCTTAGAGAAACATTTAATTAGAAAAAATAATCGGGATAAACTTTTAGCATTTCCTTAATTCTAAAAAGTTATTTTAAAATTGGAAAAGTCATTTAATGTCACATTATTTTCTTTAGAATATTCAACATCCTACATCTAACTTGACATTTCTTGGTTAAAAAAAAATTCTCATTGAAAACATTTCAATAAAATTTGAATTTCATACAATCATGATGAGCCATTAGCAATCAAATAAAAAAGCAACAATTTTGATTTTCTTTTTCACATGTGCAGTGAAAGAATTGATGCAGAAAAACTGTACAAATTGTTCAATTCTTATTATAGTTTCAAGTTTTATCTATTTTTCAAAAATTGTTTTCTCATTAACAAAATTTTTTTCTTTGATTATTGAATCATTTTTTTAAATATATGCATCACTCCTGCTTTGTTCAAAACTATCTACAACTAATATATATATATATATATATATATATATATATATATATATAGTGATGGATGAGAACTATTGCTCTTAAGTCTCCCATTGTTTTGCATGACTCAAGCATGATTTGAAAAGTTTGAGTTTTTATATAAGTGACTTAACTGTAAAGTTGTACGTGTTATAATTGAATATTTTGAGTAATAAAAACATTTATGTGTTTTTATCGTAAACTAGTAAAGTTGATTGAAAGTTATAGATATTTTCATTGCTAAACTCTTATTAATCTTCAGATTTTGGTTTAATAAATTCTTGTGTCATAGTTTTTATTTCAATATTTATTCATCTTCTATCCAGACCAAAATACTAATCATGAATGAAAGAAGAAAATTCCTGATTAACACATGAAATATGGAAAATTATTGAATTTTGGAACCATTCCATTTGTTTTAATATCAAGATATCATCTTTTGTGCTGCCTGGCCTTCATCAGGTAAAATTATTGATCTGGGTATTTTGAACTGAATTCCTTATTTAATCTACAGGATTAGATTTTTCTCACTCTGTCCATGTCTAGGAAGACCTCATCTAGTTCTAAATAATGATAACTTCTCATCCCAGAAATTCAGACAGAGATAAATAAGTTCATTGTAACAAGGATGTTAATAAAGAAAGTCAGAGACATTGTTGCATTGCTATAACATGAACAAAAGAAGTTGTTGAAAAACTCCCATTTACAGAGACTTCCATAACGGCTCAGAATTTCTGTATCTCTGATGCAAGATGATTTATTTACATTCAGACTAATCCAAATGTAAATAATAATTCTTCATCCCCAAAATGTCATCAGTATGATCAAACTGATGATCTTGCTTTCAATTTCCATCACTTCTTATCTACAACAGAACCAACTTTCATTTCTGACCAGATTTCCTATCTAAACTTTCAGTGCCATTTTGTCACAGAAAGTTCAGTCCAATTTATGCTTAACTTGTAACTTTCTTAAGGTTTACTATTGTTCCTATTGTCCTCATCTTTATTGCCATATTCATGATGCTTCGGCCTTCTTCAGGTGATATATGTTGGAATTTTGAACCAAACTTTATTTCATCCACTGAGGTAGATTGTTCTAGCTCCATGTGTCATGCCTTTTCTCGGTTTCAGTTATTTCCCTTTAGTAATTCAACTCTGTGGCCAGGTATTGAACTCACAACTCTTTTGGGCCAAGTCACTGGATTACTTCAACTAATGCTTTTATCCACATGGGGACATCAGTGTATGAATTTTGGGGACTTATATCAGTAACTATTTTTTTTACCAGAGCTCATATTACAATTTGTTGTTATTAGTGTTTTCCTCTAGCCCTCTGTATTTATTGGTTTTCATATTGTAGTCATGTCTAAATTCCAATGTATATCACCTGAAGAAGGCTGGAGCGAACAACGGCTGAAATGTTGTATTATTTACAACATTTCAGCCGTTGTTCGCTCCAGTAGTTCAAAACAATATAAATACTGTAAATAGTTACAATACCTCATCTCAGAAATATAGACACCTATTTTCACTGTGTCAAAGATTTTTGGACAAGGAAATTAAAGCACGTTTTCTAAATTATCTCACTATAATTCCCCAAATGTCTTTCTTGATCATTTGCCTGTCATTAAACAAATCAAGTATACCTAGAGCTATGGCCACCAATTTTTAGTTTTTTTAATATCATTTCATCCCAAGCAAGGCAATAGAGCCACTAAGAGACAAGGGGTTATTGAGAATGAAAGGATCTGAGAAAAACATTATAGGGAAGAGAAGGCAATAAAAGAAGAGGATGCAAGGAGAGAGAAGATGATGATTGATGCTGCATTTAAATTTTTGAAGATCATAGTTGGTGGGAAAGAAAGAAGATGGAAGAAAGTTTCATAAGCAAAAAGTCTGAGAGAAGAAATATTAACATAAAAGTTACAGTTGCATCTAGCACAACTCATCTCATTAATAACTGCATTGTTTATTTCCAGGTAAACTGATATCTGACCATTCAAAGAAGACTTCAAATGTAACTGTAGTAACTTCTCTTGAAAATGGACAAAATTTGGCATTGTGGTATCTGCAGAAAAAGAATTTAGCCTCCAAGGACATTCATGCTGACATGGTTGCTACATTAGTGAATGACACACTAGTTTTGTCAATAGTGTAAAAGTGGGCAGCTGAATTTAGGCAAGGAAGGGAGAGTCCTGAAGATGACCCAACATCTGGATGTCCTGCAACTGCCACCAACACTGAGCAGGTTCACTGCAGGTGATTGACTATAAATCAAATAGCCAATGCTATTCATATATCCTGTGAGAGTGTTGAGAATATTCTGCACAATGAACTCAGCATGGCAAAGGATTTTGCTCAGCGGGTGCCATGTCTTCTGACAACTGATTAAAGCATACCAGGCTGATCACAGAAAAATCTGACATATCCAGCTGGTGCCTGAATGTTTCCTAACCCAGCACAAATGTTGGGTTCATCACTTTGAGCCAGAGACAATCTATGCAGTGGAAACAATCCCCTCCTTACCTGCTCCAAAGAAAGCCAAGGTCATTTCACCTGCAGAGAAGGTGATGGTCTCAGTTTATTGGGATGCAAAAGGCATTGTGTTTATTGACTATCTTCAAAAGGCTTCACACAATCAATGGTGAGTACTATGCCAACTTGCAAAGGCAGTTATGAAAGACTATCAAGACCAAACATCCGGGAAACTGACAAAAGTGGTTTTATTTCATCAGGACAATAGACCAGCACAAAAGTCCTTATTTTCAATGGCTGCTGTACATGACTGTGGCTTTGAACTGGTTGATCACCCTCCCTATACTTCTGATTTAACTATCAGTTTTCTAACATGAAAAAAACATTTGGCTGGGAACCATTATTGCAGTGATGATGACGTCATATCTGCTGTTGATGACTTTTTTGATCAACAGGATGATTTGTCTTCTTTGAATAGTCAGATATCAGTTTACCTGGAAAGAAAGAATGCAGTTATTAAGAATAAGAGGTGAAATTAATGCAGGCAAAATTTCACAGCTTTAGCATCATTCTTTCATAGTCAGTCTATAAACTTGTCTATGAAGCCAAGGTACCAAAGATAGATTCTGACGATAAAAATAGTCTAGCATGACACAGTGAACCAATTTACATAGCAGTAAACTTAGCAATTGATTCTATATAGACATTCTACTTCATGTCAGGGAAAAAATGCTAGACTGCAAATGTGCAATGTGTTACTTTCCTGGAGGCTATCCTGGAGGCAAAAAGGTTCACCAAGATAATTAAAAGAGAGCATACTATTAAAACAAGAGTAAATAGTTGTATCATCAACATAGATACTGAGCTGAGGACTTGCAGTGCCATGCTAGAAGAATGGTCAAAATTCCCTTACTAAATTTTGTAAGTGAACACCTAAGATAATATTTAAAATAAGTGTCTCTTTTTTTCAGATAATCAACAAATCTTAATTAAACTATATATCCATTAAGAAAAACCTTTACTAAATCAATTGCAATCACTTTCAAAAAAATTTATCAAGTTGGAATAAAAATGTTAGTTCAAAATTCAAGATTAAGATGTGTAAAAGTAAGTGAGCCCTTACATTTAATATTTGGTAACAGCTCCTTTTGAGGTTACAATGTCAACCGCTCTGTTTCTGGCAGTAGTGAGTGTCAAATTTTGGCCATTCTTGGCAAAACCCCCACAATTGCTTGATTTTTCCTGGATTTCTTGAATGCACTGCCTTCTTTCACTTGAATCACAGATTTTCAATTGAGCTTAGATCAGGAGTTTGACTATGCCATTCCAAAACTTGAAATTTCTTTTTATGAACCCATTCTTTAGTGGATTTGTTTTGATGCTTCAGCTCATTATCCTGTTGGAAGTTTCAGTCCTGACCTAAACCCAACTTTTGAACTGAGGACAAGACACTTTTGTTCAAAATTGCTTGGTATCTTGCAGAGTGCATTGTGCCATCAATGTAGACTATTTTGCCTATTCCAGCTGCAGCAAAGCACCTCCAAATCATAGTGCTGTCACCACCATGTTTAAATGTTGGTATCAAATTCTTCTCTTCAAAAGCTGTATTAGGAGCTCACCAGATATACCACCTATTGTTCCTCCCAAAAACAAGTTTGATCTCATCTGATCATAAGACCTTTTGCCAAAATGTTTCTAGCTTATGAGCTTTGGCATAGTTGAGATAAGCATATTTCTTAAGGACTGTTGCAAGGACACCATCAATTCCACATGCTTTGTGAGGATCCAGTTTTGAGATGATAGCAGAAATCATAGATAGAGTTAGATGTATATCAATTACACAGCAGAGACTGAGTCTCTACTGTGTGATTGGTGGACAAGTGGAAAGTCAAGCGTAGGTGATTCAAGAGTAGGATTGCAAGAGAATTTTATCAGTAGAAGATGGTAACACTTCAGATTGTGTGAAAAGAGGAGGGTTTGAACTCTTACCCTTATTTAATACACTATTACAGAGCTGTGAGAACCAAACTTGTGAAAAGCTAAATGGTACCTTTATAGTAAACAAAATTATAGCCTCATCTTTTGCAATTATTACAAATGGGCACAAAGAGGTGTCTAATCTTTTTACATTATTTACATTGTTCAAAATGTTGCCCTCATCATTATTGTCATGTTTACAACATTTCAGCCACTGTATGCTCCAGCCTTCTTCAGGTGATTGGAATTTTGAACTGAACCCTTTATTTCATCCACCAGGGTAGATTGTTCAAAAATCTCCTAAGCCAGCAATGCATAGAAATGAATACAATATGGGAACCAGTAATACAGAGTGCTAGAGAAAAGCAATAATAACAAAGAAAATTCAATATGAGCTCTGGTAAAATATATTTACTGAGACAGTAAGTTTGTAAGTTCCAAAAATTCATACATTGATGTCCTCAAGGACACATGGCCCAGTGGATAAAAGTGTTGGTTGGATCAAATGGCTTGACCAAAAGAGTTGTGAGCTCAATACCTGGCTATAGCAGTGGTGAACAAAAAACTTGGAGAGTTGAGTTAAAGGGAGATAACCGAGACATCCCGAAGACTTATGGAGAGAACAATCTACCCTGGTGGATGAAATAAATGGTTCAGTTTGAAATTCCAATCATCTAAGTAAGGCTGGAGTGTACAACAGCCAAAACATTGTGAACATGAGATGAGGACAAACAGTCAATGTAAATTATTACAATACCTCTTCTCAGAAATATAGACAGACAAAAAAAGGTTACCCTAAAGACCAGGATATCAGAAGAGGTTACTATGACCAAAAAAACTGATTTCTATGTATTATAGAGGCTGAATAGGCAAGTGTGAATGCTGAGAATGTTGTGGCTTCAATTGGTATTTCCATTTAATTATAATCCATGTTATTAAAAAAAATTAGTATTAAAACTAATTAGAGAGAAATATATCTTAGTATTGTTACTTGAATAAAAGTGATGTATTCTATCTTAACTAACCCTGATCAAGTAAAAACATGGCCTCATTTAAAATGCTGGAGAATTTTATGAAAGACATGCTACAGTATGTTTGGTCTACCAACTTGATGTGTGTTGTGTCACAGGTGGTGCACATATTGAATATTTGTGAAATTTGTTATAAAATCTAAATCCCTTTGAATATCTTGTTTGAATTTTGATAAATTTAATCTGTTATTGTTCAACATGAAACCTATTTGATTTCATTTGCCTGGGACATATAGTTACTCAGATATTCACATTTTAAACGATATCAATTTTTGGGGGACACCCTGTATTTTAAATCACTTCAATCACACTACAAGTGACACCAAATTATAAAACCCAATTTTGTTATGTAAAGCATTGTTTCGGAAATTAAGTCTTAGTAGCATTATAAATAATCAGTAAAGAAAAATTGTCTAAACTCTGCAATAGGTTAAGTAAAATTTTTCATGTTTTTTTTTACATATTTTCTTTAGAAATTTATAATCTTGGACTATAATAAGCATGTTAGTATTAAAAAGAAAAACATCAAGTGACACTTTCAGGTCTTGAAGCCAGATAGCTTTAAGTTTGTTTTTATTAATATATTCTATAGATGCAGCCCTTTAGACTATAAGATTGATTCAATTTACTGTTGCTTTTATTGAATTACAAGAAAATACTCGTTACAAATAAACATATAAGTGATGCCCTTAAGTTTTATCATGTGACTCTAAAGTGAAATAAATTGGGAGAAATCTGCAGATCTTTTTTAGTCGTGTGTGTGTAAGTTCTCAGCATTCTTTTTTTGGAAAATAATGATTAAATACACAGTTAAGAACTGGCTTTACACTGAAAACTTTTGCACAACTAATATAAGAAAAGTAGAATCGTTCACAGCTCTGCATAAGCAAGTCATGACAGCATAAGGGCCATAGGGGCACCACACATATTGCAGCCATAGCAGCAGTGGTACAAGATGAACTGACAGTACACATTCCTCTTCAGGCTGGTTTTCCTTCTCTTGAATTGGTTACCATCTCAAAACAAAAAACCTAGTCACTTCTGCTAGTTAATCCATACTTGGAGAGTATAACCAAGTAGAAAAACATAATTGCCATATTTCTAATTTTGATGGAGCTATAATCTTTATTTCAGTGCCACCCCCCACTCTCTCTAAACTAAAGATCATAAATACAAAGTCATAGATTCTTTTTTTTTTTATTTCGAAGGTGTTTTAATTCTGGATTTTTCAATCATTTATTTTTAAGAAGTACAAAAACAGCAATGCTATCAAAATAAACAAATATATATATATATATATATATATATATATATATATATATATAAGTAAAATTTGGTGCTTCTGCAATATGTTAGTTGAAAAGATACATCGCCTCTTATTATTGCATTAGTTTCACTCTTCCTTCTTTTGCTGCATGGAAATTGAATGATTAATGTTACCCATTTAAGTAAACTTTATTTACAAAATATTGCACTTAGCCATCCAAAAGAAAGTTGTAACTTCTTCAAGTATGAAAAGAAACAGATGGTGCAGGAAAGAGAGAAACAAATGTCATTTTTCTTTTACAGTCTTGAAGAGAGAGCAAAGGAAACATCATGTCTTATCAAGTGGTTGCCCTTGTGTTGACATCCTCATCAGAAGAGAGACAGGTGTTAAGGCCACATGTAATTTTAGATACAATGGTTCTTTACATTTTTCTGTTAGGTATATGTAGGAGGACGTCAATAATTCTAAGGGCAGATGAGTTAGACAGTTTTTATTGTATGTTAAGTTCAATATGCAATTGAAATTTCTAAGCAATGACCAATATTGGGAGGATTTCTCTGTTCTTGTCATCTCAAAAGTTCACTTGTTCTTATTCTACTGATGATATGTTGCCTCCCATTCTTTGCACAAGCAACTAATATGGGAAAATGGCAATGGAAAGATTTTCTTTTCCAAAAGTTTAGATAAAACAAACCATGATTCATCAATGATTGTTTTAGAATAGAATGTTCATTCAAATTGTTACTTTTATTGAATTATAAAAAAAAAACCCACTGCAATTAAACATACTAGTAATGCCTTTGGGTTTTATCACATTATTGTTAAATAAAAATAAATTTGAAAAAAAAAAAGCCTGCACATTTTATTAGTTGTTCCTTGCACTTGTTTTTAGAAAATCGAGATTAAATATGGAGTTGAGAATTTTTGCATGACTAATATAAGAAAAATAGAATCATTGCATCATGTCATAAGTCCTGTGGCCCCTGCTGATCACAGGTGCAGCATATATACTGCAGCCATAGCAACAGTAGTGCATCTAGGGTAAGATAGAACTTATCCCTCAACAGGCTGGTTTTGAATTCAGAATTTTCCTTTTCATAGACTGGTTGTTACTCCAAGACAGTAGAACTCAGTCCTGCATGGAATTTAACCCATAGCTAGAAGAAGGCAGAGTCATGCCTTTTCAGAAGACATTAGCATGAATTTACATCCCATGTTGATAATCATTAGAGTTCTCTTTGAAATATTGATATGATAGAGAAGATCATTTGAATAATGCTCATTGCATGATCTGACATGCTAATTCTATGAGCCTGTTGCTTTGTCCAAATGCTTGATTATATAAAATGCCAACAAGACAGAAATGAGAAATGGCTTAAAATTAATTCAAATTTTGGTTGCTGATGTCAGCGTAATTTTGAGAGAATGATCCTAAGAACATGACTCCCCCCCCCCCCCACCATCTCTGTTTCACTCATCTAGACATCATTTTGTATGACATGGTACAGTGAGACTAAAGAGGGAATAATGAGGATGATGCTGCACAAGTTTCAGCCCTTACCCCAACCCAATTTTTAAAGCTAATAGCAATTCTCAAAATGACATAGCACTCAGACTTGGAAATGATAGACAACTACTTTGATCAATTGACAAATATTTTGTGAACGTGACTTGTAGAAGAATCTTTTGCCTTTTCTTTCTATTGAAATTTGCCAAGAGCCATGTTGAGAATTCACTCAGCTCATTAATCTAAGCTGAACTGAGTTGATTTCATGCCTTTCTAATTTGTCACTAAATCATGAAGAATAACCTTAATTTTTGCTGTCATTTTCCAGCACGATAAAAGTCATCAAAATTCATTCAACTGATTTGGATTGTGATGCTAAATAGAGTACAATGAAAAATCAATATGGCAAGACAAGACTAAAACAAGTGAAGAATTCAAAGAAGAATGGTGTGCTATGTGCCACAAATTAGAAGTGAATGGTCAAATTATTATATTGTAAATAAGGAACAAGAGAAGAAATTATATCAAGCTAGAACAGAATAATGGTCATTTTAAACTATAAAATTTAAAATATCACACTTCAGCTCAAATATGACTTTATTAGTCAAAGTAAGCATCATTAGAATTGACACAAGGATCCAACTAATAATCTATCAGGATAAAAATAGGGTTCCTAGGAGATGACAAGTAGCTAGAAACGATTTTTTGCCTGATATACATCGATGTACACCACCTGGTATATGTCTGTGATGATGTGTGTAAAATTCAAATATAAATAAGAGTATTTCCAAAGACAATATTAATAAAAAAATGCCAACATGTTTTGTTCCTTGAGAAACTTTATCAATGCAAATGTAGAAATTCTGTTGATAAAAAAAATCTGTACTTAAACACACAGAAAAAGTATCAATGAGAAAAAGTAATGTTATGAATTAGAGAACATTTGAAAATATTTGAAAATCTCTTGACATTAAGGAAAGGAAACTATGATGGAGGATGTTAAGTGAAGTAAATATATACATAGCAGCCAAGCATAAACATGTTATGGATCTTTTCAAATATCTCCTTTCTTAAGAGAAATTCTCCTTTCTCAAAGCAAAATATTTATGCATGACCAGAATTTTTTTTTTTTTTTTAAAGAAAAAAGGAAAACTCATGGGTTAAAAAAAAAGCTGTAATAATAATAGCAGCATTATTTCACTTTCGTTTTAACATGCTAAAAATTTACATCAAATAGTTTCCTTTCCTGTTGAGAGATTTTTAAATATTTTAGAATTTAACATTATTTTTTCTTAATGATACTTTTTCTGTGTGTACAAATACTTTTCTCTCAATACAATTTCTACATTTACCTTGATAAAGTTCCTGAAGGAAGGAAACATGTTGACAACATTTTCCGCAGGCTTAGAATAAGTGATAATCAACAAGGAAAATATCTGATGAAACGGGAGAGAGTGGATGCAGGGTGTCGATGCCTGTGTCAGTTTTTGCCAAGGGATCTGTGAAGTTTCCTGTAGAAGGATAAGCACCTTTCTAATAAATACTACTCCACAAAATGTTTGTAAATTTTCATGCATCAGCTACTAATAATGACAAAAGGACTCTATCATGCTGGTCAGTTTGGAAGAGGCTGTAATAGACTACAGTAGCACCGAATCAGCAGCAGATTAGATTTACTTTTGGGAAGGTTGAAAGAAAAACAAGTTTGATGAGCCAAAGAAAACTAGGTTTTATCATAAAAAAAAGTACATTTTGTCAAAATCAAAGCTCATTTTTTAAAACAAGTAAATTCCATCAAATGTATATCGTTAATCATTAAGTGAATCATGGGCTACTTGCTTCTGTATTCTCTTTATTTTGCCAATTTCTGCCAGATGTTTTCTGACTGCTGTTGTATAGACTGCACACCACCACCCCCTGCTTTGCTACTGACACCTGAGTGTTTGTTTCTGGAAGAGGTTCCAGGGTTGCCTTCAATTTTTCAACAGTGCCAGAAGAAACTTTTTGTAACCGGTGACACACATGAGGTTTATTTTTAGGTTGACTTCAGTCAAGAGAGTTTGGCAGCTGAGTTTGAACTTACTGAGCATAAGAACAAGAAAATTGCATTTATTCATCTTTGCTTCAATAGCCCATGAGAAAAAAAAAGAAATACAAGAAATAAGAAATTAAAACAAAACCCTAAAAATAAAAAATAAAATCTATAAATGAATGCATAAACAAAAGAAACAATGCAAAACAAAACAATCAGAAAAATGCAATGTCAGAAAATAGACATTTATTTTCTTCTAACGTAATAACTAATTCTCTCATCATAGAAAACTTTTTCACATCCTAGACAATATTCTTAGACAAATAATGTCTACAATAGTAAAGAGAAGTGTAAAGAAAAAGAAATTGTGAATTTGATCTCACTCAAGAGCAGAATTGCTTAGAAAATTTAGCCATATTTTCAAAATGGATTTGTAATCTATTTATCATCACCCACTATAAAGGCTTTAAGATCAACATATTAAATTGGAATTTCAGATATCTTTCAAAGTGACTGATTGAAGATGAGAATCAAATGATAAGACTGAAGTGAGAAATGAGTATTATGATTCTTTAGGTAAAGATTCTATGATCTAATCAAATTTCACTGAAAGGGATAAACAGACATACAAGTTCTTCACATATATAAAATATCTATTTATATAGAAAATCTGAAATGACAAGTGGCATATATATTTAAAGTATAAATGAACACAAGTACACATGAAAAACCAGTGGGTGAGCTTGAATTCTTTTATTTAGTCATTACTAATGTTCACCCAATACAAAGCCTAAGAGCTACTCAAGGTAGAGGGTTACTGTGTGGTGTTGTAGGAGTATAAGAGAAAGCAACTGCAGTTCATGGGGTTATATAATGGTTAATCCTAGACTGGAAGAGGTCAAAATTGTAGTGATTGGGAAGACATTCTGGTGGGAATCTGTTCCACAAAACAGTAATTCTTGGGCAGAAGCTGTCCAAATGGAATTTACTTCTTACTCATGTCATCCAAAGGGAATGGGGATGCGGCATGGCAGGTCAGAGTCAAGGGGACCAAAGAATGTTGCTCATCAGAACACATGATATGGAAATAGTGAACAAGTAGCAAGAGGCTTGCAATGTTTCATCTGTCGGAAAGGGGTTGTAGGGTGGAACATAATTCATCACCTACATGATCATGTAGATGCTTTTGAACACTATCAAGTTTGACTGGGTAGCTCTAGCATAAATATGGCAGCAATACTCCATTTTTAGTCTAACTCTTGTAAAGTGTAGCAAGTGGGGTCAGATACTTACTGGTGTGTTACCGGTCATTTTTTCATCATCTTTATTTGAACTGTTGATTGGATTCATTTTCTTTCAGTTTTTTGAATATTGATACTCAAATGTCTTGCACAACACAGAGAACCGACTTCTTAGCAGCTGACCTAGCAATGGATTCAATATAGTCTTTCCACTTCATGGCAGCTGAAAATGTTAGCCTGAGAAGGTGCAATGAGTCACTTTCCTGGAGGTTCATGGCTCTCCACATCTTCCTTTTCTTTATTATTTGTGAATTGTCATGCATTCTTGGGAAGGATAGTGGAGTTGTTTTCTGTTGCCTTCTCCAGTTTGAAATTCACAGTTGCTCTTCTCTTAGACTGATTGTCATCCAAGTCTAGACAGCCCAGTTTACCCTGCTTTTTAACCCATAACTAGGATGCAAAAGCTAATGCAACAGACAAGCTAGAATTTGAACTCTGACCAATTTTACTTTATCCAATACACAATCTGCACATCCTCCTCGATATATACAAGGCTTCAAATTGTTTAGTGAAATTATCATCTCCATTACTGTTGCTGTAATTAAAATTGTTTAGGTTTAGAATAGATTTAAAAAAAAAAAAAAGAGAGAAAAAAAGTGGAAAGCAAAATAAAAAATGTAATCCATGTACAACTTGAAAATAAATCTGTTTATTGTTTCTTGGCAGCTGATGATAACTTTATGATTATTAAAAAAATCCCATCATTGCATTGTTCAGTTGAATGTTTTGTCCACAAATAAACATATTATGCTCTACGAATTTCACAGAAAGGAGTAAGTATTGGAACTGCAAAAAAAAAAAAAAAATCTAGAAGGTTTATTTTAATTGTGCTCCATCTCTTTGGATGGTCAAAAAGTGATTTAGCAGATTTTGTCAGGGTGATTTTAATCTAAATGATCAACCACACTCCAGGTGACTTTCTGATGTTGATGAAGATGCTCTGCTTACTATTCTGGAGAATAAGCCAAAGATTTTGATGGTATAGAATGCTAAGAGTTTTTAAAAATCAATATCTCAAGTGACTTTTCCCATTTTAATAAACTTGGGTCTGTTTCCAAACTCAACACGCATGTGCTGCATTCTCTGACAGAACAGAACAAGCTCAATCGTGTTTCTGCAGTGAGTTCTTTGCACTTACATCACAAAAAGGAAGCATTCTAACAGAATTTTCACAGGCAATGGAAAATGGATCATTTATGATAATGTTCAATGCAAAAAGAGCTAGAAACAAACTTGTGAGTGTGCTGAACCTGTGGCTAAAGTGGCCTTGCATCCAATGAAGATGTTTGTTTGATGGGATTGCAGAGGAATAATTCACTTTGAATTATTTCCAGTTGGTGAAACAATACCTGCCAAGAAGTATTGCAACCAACTCATCAATCTCAATGCAGCTATTCATGAAAAATGGCCAATTTTGGCAAATCGAAAAGCTGTCATTTTTACACCACAACAACACAAGATCATCTATCACAAAACAGATCTTGCAGAAGCTTAAAGAGTTGAAATGGGGAATTCTCCAGCACAAACCATATTTTCTTGATTTGGCTCCATCGGATTATCATTTCTTCCAGTTTCTACATAATTTAAATGACAAAAAATTTAATACCGTACAGTCGAAGTCTACTTCACAACCTTCTTCCAACTAAAAGCACAAAGTTTCTACAAAAATGGAGACTATGTACAAGGGCGGACTGAAAAGTTTGTAGGCTGACTATGAAAGAATGAGGCTAGAGCTGTGAAATCTTGCATGCATTAATTTCAACACTTATTAATAACTTCATTGTTTTTTTTCAGGTAAACTGACATCTGACTGTTCAAAGAAAACTTTGAAAGTAAGTAGTAACAACTTCTCTAGAAAATGGACAAAATTTAGCAATGTGGTGTTATTCAAGTACCTGCAGACCAAGAGATAAGTGTTGGGTTCATCACTTTGAGCCAGAGACAATCATGCAGTGAAACACCCCTCCTCACCTGCTCCAAAGAAGGCCAAGGTCATTTCATCTGCAGGGAAAGTGATGGCCTCAGTTTTTTGAGATGCAACAGGCATTGTGTTTATTGACTATATTGAAAAGGGCTACACCATCAATAGAGAGTTGTATGTAAACTTGCTGAAGCATTTTCAAAAAGCTATCAAAACCAAATGCCCAGGAAAACTGATGAAAGTGGTTGTTTCATCAGGACAATGCTCCTGGGTTTCAATGGCTGGTGTGTGTTAGTATGGCCTTGAACCAGTTGATCACCCACCCTATTCTCTTGATTTGGTCTCCTCTGACTATCTATTCCCCAACAAGTAAAAATACTTGGTTGGAAAACAGTATTGCAGTGATGATGATGTCATATCTGCTGTTGACATTTTTAACAGGATAAAAACTTCTTCACCAATTGAATCCGAGCACTGCAACACTGATGAAAGTGTCTGGACTCCAAGGGGGACTATGTTGAAAAATAAGCCTCATTTGGTCACATTCCATTGGAGTATCTCAGTCAGCCTTTGAATGTTTCAGTTGACCCTTCTATTTGACAAATAAATGTTTAATTTCTCTGTAAAATTTTGTTCATTTTCTAATCGCCCACAAACTTTTGCAATGATCTAATACCATAATCTGTAATTTTATGAAGGAAAAATAGAAAAAAAATAAAAGAGAGAGAAATCTAGTATGGCCAAGTAGACTTGGACTATATTAGCATTTATTTCTAGGTTAAGGTCCTGATAACTAGGGAATAAGAAAATTGAAAGCAGTAGCTAGTGTCTAGCAGATGCATAATTAAACTAGATTTTAGCACCATATTGTTTTCTTGTCTTAGCAAAGAGAGTATTGAGGGGAATCACTTGAGAACATGAATGGCATGAATGGTTTCAGTGTATCTACTTACAAAAATTATATAACCACATTGTTAGAGTTCAATTGTTTGAACAATATCTGAAATATATATTCCTTATCCCAAATAATTGGGTTCTTCAGGTATGTCTGGTTAAGAAATCACTTGGGAAATTCAGGTGACCCTCATAAAAATTCAGGTGACCCTCATAAAAATTCAGGTGACCCTTATAAAAATACCCATCAAAAGCTCTATCACTAAAAGAAAATGTTTAAAAATATTTGGAACATAAATTTTTATAATACTTTAATATTTAGTGAAAGATTTTGGAAGAATTTATATAAAATAAAGAAAATCAGAAGCAAAAGGCAGAATTTTTGTTATTACCAAATGCAGCTTGAAATTGTAGACAGTGTGTGTGGATTAAGTGCATATTATATACACTGAGGTTGAAAGGCACAAGAGGATTATGTAACTAATTTTTTTTTTTTTTTACATCATTTCATCACAAGCAAGTCAATAAGACCACTAAGATGCAAGAGGGGTTACTGAGTATAAAAGAATATGAGAAAAGAAAGTATTATTAAGTAGAAAGAACAATAAAAGAGGAATTAAGAAGACAGAAGATAACAACTAACATTGCATTTAAGATTTTGAAGATCAAAATTGACTGGAAAGCAAGAAGCCAAAAGAGAATTGTGAGAAGTGCGAGAGAAGAAACAGTTAGTTCAAAACTTACAATTACATCTAGCCATTTTAACTTTAAGAAGATGAGACCTTGCTACTAATCTAGTACTGTGTTTAAGCCTAGGTACCAGAGATAAGAACAATTACCATGAAAGTATTTATAGAAAAGACACAGGGAATCTATGATACAGCAGTGGGAAGTTGACTGAAGCCAAGATGCCAGTAACACTGCAGATTCTTTGGATTTTTTCAAGAATATTTAAATACATAGAAGCAGCAGATCATATGTAGCAGCAATATTCAATGTGTGAACTAATAGTAGACTTATGTGTCAGATTCTGGTGAGAAAAATTTTCTAGCATAAGACTGAACCAACCTTCCTAGCAGTAGACCTTGCAATTGACTCAATATAATCTTTCCACTTCATGTCAAGGGAAAATGTTAACCAAAGGCGGCATAATGAGTTGCTCTTCTGGAGATTAGTGTCAGACATTCTGATGGAAGTCTCTCAGATGATTAAAAGAAAACAGTTTCATTTTGGAGGCATTAAAATTAACAAGCCATTCCTTGCTCCAGTTAACAACAGATTATAGGTAAGTTTTGGGATCAACTATAAATTTGATCTTATTGAACCAATCAGACTTTCTATTAAGATAGGATTAAATAGTTACCAAGTTGAGAACTGATGACATCAGGAAGGTTGTTGATGAAAATTAGAAACAATGTAGATCCAAGGACACTTGCATTAATGAAAAAAGATCTAGAACAGTGACTGTTCAAAACAACTTTCATTTTGCAATTTGATAAGATTAGATCAATTCAAAAATTTGTCCAGAAATACTATAACCTTCCAACTTGTGAAGACCAGTATGCCAAACACTGTCAAATGCCTTTGAGATATCTAAAGCAACAGCCATTTGCCATTCTTATCTAAAGCTTGATGGACACCTTCAGCAATAACCATCAATACATCAGCAATTGAACCTAGAGAAGTAAAAGCCATACTGCTTATCAAAGTTGATTAGAGCCTCTAGTACTCTGCCAAAAAGAGGTTGAAAAGTAACAGAAGGATCAGATGGTTCTTAAAGACAGGAACTACAGAACTGCAAAAGCATTGATGTCAGCTTTAACCCAAAAAGAAACCTCTGTGCTGCAATTCTCAATAGGAAGGTTAAGAATATCAATCCAAGGGGTGCATTGAAGAAAGTTACAAAGCAAATCCTAATCAGTTTTCTGGTAGCAGAAAGAAGTCTTGTGAATAGGAGGTTCGTGTCTAACAGATGACTCGAAAGAAATATCAACAGGTACTACGGTGTGAGTTACTTAATTATTCATCAAATTTTATGTGTTAAGTTTAACACTTAATAGTAAAGTCAAAATTTTACATTAAATAATTAACCTTTAAAATTACTGAAGTTGGTACATCTTTGATTTATTTACTGTTGTGAAGACATTAGAGAAAAGAATGCAAGTATGAATGGAATGAGCAGCTACTCTACATGTTAGGGAAACAATTTTTTTAAAATGTGTTATAACAAATTGGAGCAAGTCTTTTATACTGACAGCCAGGCTTTTACTTATAAAAGTCTTCTACAACAACAGTCTTATCTAAACGAGTGAATTTCCAAAAATGCATTTTCAATTTAAATCCTAAATTAGCAAAGCTTGTTATGCACTCACCATAACTTCAAAGTAGTCAAAGCCACTTGCTAGTAATCAGTATCAGCTGCAAAATCTACAAGACACAATGTTATAAATAACTATCAAAAGAAAAATATATGGGTTTATATACTAAATGAATATTTGTTAAAGATAGAAATGAAACAAAAAAAAAAAACAATTTCACTTTCACAAAAAGCCAAATTTCTGGTTTTAAAAAGCAAAGAAAAAATAATTTTTGTAAGATATTCTTCACTTTGAAAATGTGTTATTTTAGAAACAAGCTGCTTTCACAAATAGGAATTTAAAAAATTTAATCTGAACAGAAAAGATTGTGGTTAAGGATTTTCGTTACTGAAGTCAAACATCTTGAGCTGAATGTGGAGATTTTTTTCAAAAGTTTTATTAAACAAAATTAAATTGGAAAAGTAAGATTTATTTATCAGGAAATAGAAGTGTAAAGCAATATTCATTTTAAATAAAATAATTTTGTTAGGAATTGCTAACTTTAACAGACAGTTCAATTTAAGGCTACATTTTTTTGAGGACTATTTTTTGTAGATTTTCAAAGAGTAACTTCAAGATTTGATTCAGTTGGGAAATTCTGGATTGTTTTTCTCCATTGAACCTTCGTGTTTAGGACTTTCCTTTTTTATTGGTATGATTTTCTTTGCCCAAGTGAAAGGTCAAGCATTTTGTTATATCACATTATTTATTTCCATTAAATAACAATATAAGCAACACTGTCACTTGATAAAATAGTAATCATAATCTCATGAAAATTTCCCTTGTGGTTAAAAGGAAATAAAGACAGAAGTGACTGCTCCTCAAACTAAAGAATTACATGTTTATGAGATTTGTTCCTGATCATCAAGTAACTATTTATGATCATACAGAAAGGTTGTTTAAGTATGGCAGATATTACATTTTAAAACTTATCTCTTAAGATGTGACCATTCTTGAATTGTCACCTGTGATCAACTGAATATAACAGTGATAGAAAATTAAATTTTTTATATGTTGATTATTCCTGCCATCTAATATTTGAAGAAAAAAAAAAAAAAAAAAAAAAAATCAGGCTACCTCAATCAATATTCTTTATGGTGCAAGCAGGGCCAGTGCATCTTACCCACTGACTGGGGGCCCCACTGTGGCCTCTTCCATTTTTTTCAGCAGTTTTATGGCCATCTGCCATTTTTTATTTAATTATTTTTAAACTGATGTTAAATTGTCAGTCATCATACACACTGTGTATGTGCTTGGCCAGTGTGGCACATAATATGCAGGAACTCCAGACCATGTTGCGATCCCAAAAGGACTAGTTTTAGCAGCGATTTTTTGCTTTTTGTAATTTTACTTTTTTTCTACCTAAGTTATATTATCAATCATCAACTATAATAATTGACAGGGCTGGTGCTTACTGCCCTGAACCTCTCAACTGTGTGGGGACCCATACCTACTGGGGAGGTGTGGCAGAAGTGTTAATTTCAGTAGCGCTTATTTTTTTTTAATTGTAATTTTCTTTCTGGACAGTTCTTTTAAATCAATGATGAGGGTAATATATCTTAGTAAAATCATTTCTTATCCTGAGATCATCCATTAAGGAGGATCTCTGATATATCTTTTTTTTTTTTTACTAATAATAATACTAACCAGAAGTCCACAGCTAGTAATTAAAATAAAATTTCTAGTCCCTATTTTTTTCATTTCTAGAACGATAAAACCGAGAAAATGATCACTTAAAAAATAAAAAAGTTTAAAGATTTCAACACATGAAAAATTTTCCCAAAAGCTGAAATACTGTTTTAAAACAAATTTTTAAGACAATCCTGTTTGTTTTGTGTTGGAATCTTTGTAAAACTTTTTTTTTCAGCAGATATGCATTGATCTTTATGGAAATGTAGAAACTTGTGATTTAAACATTTTTTATTGAGTAAAATTTAGTCATGAAAATATTGGTGGTTATTACAAAAAGAGTAACATTTTCTCAGATTTAAAAAAAAAAAAAATTCATTATAGAAATAATGAATATGTACTGAAATTTTCATTTTCATTTAAATTGGATAATTTCCTGATTTTTGGTAATTTAAAAAAAGCGCTGCCCTTTCCCACCAATTTATTTTCAAGGGTTTGTGCCCCCCCACCCCCGGGGAAACTTTGAAGAGTGGGGGCAGCGTATCAATGTTTTTTTGGTGGGGAAGTAACCCTAGCATCAGCCCTAGATTCAAGTGAATACAATCAGAAAATTGAAAACAAACATTTTCAAGATATATCTTCAGCTTTTACAGCTGAGGAAATCTTCAAAATGAAATTTTAAAATGTCAGGGAGTGAGGTGCAACACCAAAAACAAGAAAAATACAACAGGGTTTTCTATATTTATTTTATTCTTCATTTGTATGCAATTCCACTTAACATTAAAATAGAAGGCTATGTTGGAGTTTGCTCCATATCTTTTACCCAACATGTTTAAGGACCTCCTTGTATCACAGTTCCCGCTTAAGGCATCAAGTTGGACTGAAAACAAGTTTTTTTTTTTTTGTTTTACACCCTTGAAAGCAGTGAGAGAAACAGAGAAGAAAAAGAAACAGGTTTGCATGGGAAAAAGAAGTGAATTAGAAATAAACGTGTCCCACCCCCCTTTTCAGCTAAAGGCAGTTAGCAGACAACATTAAAAATTAGGACAAATTAACTAGGCTTTATGTAAATATCAAATTAAATTGATTTTCTTTAGGGACTTTTTCCTAATAAAATTACTTATATCAGGTGTTACTATTGTATTCCAAAAGATAGAATTTCTGTCTTGGATAAACTATTAGGTAAAATATTAATCAGTGCAAGCCAAATTATATCAAGCCTATGTACAAATCACTGTTCATCTCCACCCACACTTTTTTGGCAAGAACAATATGTAAACAAAGCAAGTCTGTTGATAAACTAGAGTTGTGACTCATATGTACAGTTGAATGTATCACTCCCAAGTCAGACTTGAAATAAGTGACCACCTTGTGGTTCCATTCGATTTCATCTGTGTAGATTTACATGTTGACAGAATGAGTGACTTATGAAACTACTGTATGTAGTGAACATGTTGAACAAGGTTTTTCAGGTTTCATGTGCTAAATCTCATGAAGAGAGAGATATTTACTGGTTTTAGTTAATCACTAAAAAAAAAAAAAAAAAAAAAGTTTACATTTTTTTTTATACAATCTACTGACAAATCAAGAAGTTTAATTATGAAAATGTCAGAATTATTAAAAAGAATAAAAATATAAAAACATTCTCAGTATCAAATTAAATATTAGGCTAAGTGAGATAACTCAATGTAAATATGTAGATAAGTTATAATGAATGAAGAGTTAAGATATCTTCTTAGTAACTATGTAAATATATAGAAGTACAAAAGTGTCATGCCTCAAAGCAGCCAGGATCTGTAGACCTCTCACTTGAAACTTAAAACACTTCAATGTGATGAACGCTCTGTGGGCAGACAAATCCTAGCAGAGAACACTAAAATATTTTTGTTATAGGTTCTTTATCAGCTGATTAGAATAGAAAGATAATATACACTAACTTTTTGGCAGAAAATAGATTAAAGATTGATGTCTGCAAATGAGTAAAACGAATAATGAAGATTAATCATTACAGTCATAAATGAGTCACACTGGTCTAACAATAATTCTGACTCAAAAGTTGGCTACATTTGACTCCTTCAAGAATAGTATTACCTTTGATTGGAAGCCGTCACAAATGAAGATCATCAAAGAAGAAAAAAACACAAAAAAAAAACACCGGATACTTATTAAAAATAAATTTTTAAAAAGTCAATGCTTTTTGCTTTTTGTTTGTAAAGGATAAAATCTGTTGGCAAATAATTTGGCTCAAATCCTGATTTGGGCATATATGGAATCATAGAAATGTATAAGGGGGAGAAAAAGAGGTGGGGAGAGAAAACATCAATTTCAAATTATAAAAGTTGGGATATTACAGGACAAGCAATGAAGAGATTCAGGTTTGAATATAGAGACATGTTAAAAAAAATGACAGAAATTCTAGTTAGCAATATTATAGATATTATGACAAAAACCCCCAAAAAACCCCCCAAAAAACACAAACATATAACACAATAACTTAAAAATATACAATAATATAAGTGGAAGAATCATAAACTAGGTAAAAGGGACAGAAAAATTAAGGCATTAATCCATAAATGCAAAAGAAAAATTAAATTTAATGTCAAAAATAGATTTTTTAAAAACTGAAATTTTTTTGGCTATAATTGATTTTGAGAAAATTTGTAGAATCCCTGAGGAGCAAAGCAGAGAAGTTGATGTCAGGATGTTTAAAAAAGAATCTTATTTGTAAAACTCACTTTTCTTTGCAGTGACAAATTCTGGTTGAATAATTAAAATTAAATATATGAATAAATTCTTAAAAGATTAAAATTTCAACTAAAAAGAAAAAAATGATTAAATATAAATAAAAATTGGCAAAAAAATGTTCTCACAAAAATTGCCAACATATACACACACATATACATACATTATATATATATATATATATATATATATATATATATAATTTTTGTGATATGTCAACAATAAAATACCATGTAAAAAAATTATATAAAGACAAAAATCTGATTGCTTTCTTAAATCTTTCATTCTTCAATAAAGTTAAAATACCCAAATAACCAAATAAAGAAGCAATAAAAATGACTGATAAAGACATAAATTAAAACATATATTAAGATAGACTGAAATCAACTTTGGCACAAAGCTACATTCATAGAGCAGCTAATAAAAAAACAAAAAGACTTACCATACTAGCATGCTAACAATTACTCTACGAAAAATGGTCTCAAGAGAGAATTATATAATCTAATAATATCAAAACTTGTAGAACAACATAGTTTAATTATGAGCTTTGATACTGACATAAAAATAAATAAAAAGTATATATATATATATATATATATATATATATATATATATATATATATATATATATATAGAGAGAGAGAGAGAGAGAGAGAGATAAAGAGAGAAATATATTGATATAGACGTGTGTGTGCACAATACATACTGAATATCATGATTTTGTTGTATAAAAGAACATCCTACATGAAAAGCCATAGTGCTGATTAATAAATCTGAACTTTACTTGTTGGTTAGCCTGATGACTCATTAAAATAGTAAATATATTTGGAAGGTGTAGATTTGCTTGAATTTTAAAGAGTTTAAATATTGAACTATAATATTTGCAGTGTTGATAATTTAGCAATGGCAACATTTATAAAAACTATTAAAAATAATATATAATTTCAGTATATAGGAATGAACATTAAAATTTTTAAAAATGCTTATGTAGTACTGGAGTTATAAGATTTTTCAAACAGTTTTTGTGATAAACAAAACCTGTGCTATTATTTTTGGTCCTTTTTGAGCTTCAACATACAGAAGAGAAAAATTCAAAGTCAAATTTTAATTTTTTTTGAGAATTAACGAATAATTAACATTGATACAGATTTTTTTTCAGTAGCAGCTTGCAGTTATTAAATTTTTTACTAGTATTTAGATTCAACTTAATTCTTAGTTGGTTTTAGCAAGATAAAATTAAATACTGGTAAAAAATTAATAATGGTTGACAATGCTTCATTTAATAAAATAGTTTGCAATTTTTTATAATTTAAACTAATTACTTTCTTAGCTTCAGTTAATGTAAACTGCCAATCCCAACTGACTCTTTTTGTTTCATTGCAATATTAAATAAAATTTAAAAGAAAGGAAAAAATTATATTGTTCAGTGCCTTTTGAAGTAATAAATTATAAATAATTGATCACAAGTTATTTGAATTAATACTGAAACTTGCTGGTTTTTAATCACTGTTTTTACCAATGTCATTGTTCATGGGTATTTTTGTCTGGTAGGAGGTTCTTATGACTGATAATTTGAGATCTAGCTTTCAGAGGTTTTTATATGCAATATTCTGAGCTGTCTCAGAAGAAATGGCTATATATATATATATATATATATATATATATATAGATAGAGAGAGAGAGAGTGAGTGAGTGAGTGAAGGTAATAAATCGGTTGATACATAATCCAAATTGATCCTAGTAATATAAATTATTTAAACTGATCCGCAAAAAGAGCTCAACGTATTTATTATACAGAGCAGAAATTAATACACAATAAAATCCCAAATCACCTCATATGGGGAATAGGCTTATTTCAACTGATGGAAAAATAAAATTTGTCAGTCTTATTAGAAATTTGACTGTGAAAGCTAAGAAAAAAACAAACAAAACCATTGAAAAACTAATACAGAATTTATTCATTTCAATGTTTCAGTCAGACGAAAGGCATAATTCTTAAAGAGAAGAGGTTTTATAAAATTTAACCCGGATATTAATCTTATGACATTAAATTGGGGTTATATGAAGAATGAAATGTTAATTTGAAACTAATAGAGGAATAAAAAGGGAGGTTAAAAATAATATATAGATAAAGTTATATTTAAAAATACAAAATCATGCTTAAAGGTACTATTCCAGAGGAAAGTTATAATTAAAAATAAGTCATATTTAAATAATTTATATTAAAAATAAGTAAAATTATATTTAAAAATAAGTATTTAATATAAAATCAATAGGTTATATTAAAGAATAAAAATATATTTAGAAGTAAAAATATAATAAGATAAAATAAATTATACATTTAAAAATAAAAATATGATATAATGGGAAAAAAAATTTTACTTTAAAAGATAAGTTAAATCTAAAAACAAGTTATACTTAAAAATACAAAGTTATATTCAAAAACAACCTTAAAATATATAGATAAAGTGGTGTAAGTGATAAAAGGAAAGAGAGTTCTTAGAACAGGTAACAATTATAAGATATAATTAATATGGTGTAAAAATGGAAATATATTTTTAACCTCCCCCCTTTTATTCCTCCCTTAGTTTCAAATTAACATTTCATTCTTCATATTACCCCAGTGTAATGTCATAATGTTAATATCCGGGTTTAATTTTATAAAACCTCTTCCCTCTAAGACTAATATCTTCCACCCTCCTCTGACCATTGTCTTGTGCCTTTCATCTGACAAACATTGAAATGGATAAATTCTGTACAAGTTTTTTGCATTGTTTTTTTAAAAACCTTTCTCAGTTAAATTTCTAATCCTGACACAAACTCAGTCTATACTGGGGTTGAATAAGACAGACAAATTTTATTTTTCATCAATTGAAACAAGCTTATTCCCCGTATGAGATGATTTTGGATTTTATTGTGTGTGTGTGTGACACACACACACACACACAACACTCTCTCCCCCAAGCATATATAATAATCTCAGTAGATATCTAGAGACCCTTAGAATTTTGCTTTTGTACCAATATTATTTTGAACTATGTTGTCTTGAATTGATATAGGCTCTCCTGCAATCAACCTGTCTGTAAATTAAAAGATATATTAGATGTTTTATATTTTAAAACTATCCAGAAGTATTATTTTGTCTATTCTTTAAGTACTACCCTAAGGGGGTCTACATATACACACAATTCACTTAACACTGTGGACTTTTGATATATTTCTATTAATGCATAAAAAGATCACTTGCTCCATTAACAGCCTGATTAATGAATCATTTTAATGTTTAAAAATAAAATCTATCTTAACATGTAAGTAATTTTAACTTATTTTATTCCAAAGCAGGGTAGGTATCCTCAATTATCATTAGAAAAAAAAGTGTTTTGATGTCAGCATAGTGTTAATGTTTTTGCAACATGCTTTAATTATTGTTTTTTTTTATTCTTATGTCCATACAGATATATAAACATATCAGGGATATTATATATTACAAAACTGAACAAGAGAAAATAAAATGAAAACATACACAATCAATAAACAATACTGCCATCATTTTTAAATGTTCATAAAATTAATTTATATTGAAATACATATGAAAGAAAGCATCAATTTCATTTACATGTACTACATTATTTTCTTAATTAAGCTACTTATCAAAAAGGATGAGAGAACAGATTTTTTAATAATAAATAAAAGAACTTATATCTGATATAGAATAAAAAAAGTTAACAGTTAATCTTTTCAAGTAATTTGTTTGATACAATTATTAAGGATCAAATAAAATTGAAACCTTAAGACATCAATGAAGATAAAAATTATTTGCAAACTTTTTAAAAATCTTCAAATGGTGCATAGTTTCATCTGATATCCATCATTTCCGATTGAAAATTATTTTCTCTCTTCCAAATGTGTGTATGTGTTGGCAAAAAACATGAAAAGGATAGAGATAGGTCTGCTGGGCTTGGCACTTTATATAGTAAACACTTTAGTTGCTGATAATGTAGAATCATTTTTTTGTAAAAATGACTACCAGAACAAATGAATTTTAAGCATCAAAAGTGGCATAATAGAACTTTGAAGCTAAATTTACAGAAGTGAAAAAAAAAAATTTCTGAAGCATTAAATGAATGTAAAATGATAAATATTTCAAGTAGAAATGGAGAGAGAAGTAAAAATGATAGTATCTTCATACAACAGAAATATAATAAATTAAAAAAAAGAAGAAAATTTTTACATCTAAACATTTATATAAGCCAAATGAAAAAAAAGAAAAGAAATAAAATTGTAAGCAATTCAAACCCACTTTCAGAATCTTTTAATACGTATGCATTACACAGGGGAGATTATTCGGGTAGTTTTAAAGGAAAACATTAATTTTCTGAATTCAACTAAAATTATCTAAGTATAATTACATTTTTATTTGCTTAAAATAACAAGTATATATAAATCTTTTTTTTTTAAATTAACCACTTACAGATATAAAATGAACAAAAAAATACAGAATTTTGATCACAAAAAGAAACTAATGCTAGAATAAAAAATTGAAAAGACTAAACTATTTTAACATTTTTAGTAAATATTTAACAAAACAGGCTTGAATGAAAATATGCTCTCTCTCTCTATATATATATATATCTATATATATAAATATATATGTGTGTGTGAGTGAGAGAGAGTGAGAGAGAGAGAGACTAACACCAAAACATACAAAGTAAGAAATATTTTTTAAATCATTAAATTTGCTTGAATTTTTTTAAATGTTTGAAGTTAATTTCAGAATTATTCCTTCTGAAAAGCATCAATTTTATAGATACAATTAAATTTTGTTGGAATAAACTTTTGCAATGTCAACACTAAATTGTAGTAGAAATATAAGCAATTATCACTGTTCTTGGCTGAATGTATTTTTCCCTTTCTCCAGTCTTTAATATCGACAATATTAGATTGTTTTCCACAAAATTTAATCATAATCATTTAACCTTTGAAATTCTATTTAAATACACAAGAATTCTAGTCTGAGAAAAATCCATCTTGTCATACTATCAAAACTTAATATAAGTCATTTAATAGGTAAACACGGGAAAAGTTAATTGACAAAGGAGTCTACAGCTAAAAGTATTCAGAAAATTGCATTAATAAATTAAACTTACCAAAAATAGATTTCCTGACTTTGAAATTTAATTTCTTGGATTATTTTGGCATTAAATTCAAGGCATATAAAAAAGATAATTTATTTCCTATTAACCCAAATGAAAAAAAATTAAAAAAACTTTTTAATGTTTTTTTTTTTTTATCTCCGATAAAGTTAAGAACATTTCACTTAACGTGTAAAAATAAGTAAATTTGAATCTAAGCAAAATGTTTCAAAGAATGTTATAAAAGTTCCTAAAAGTTTAAATATGCTCACCAATACAAAGAACACTAACATTCTAAAGATTTCATTAATGGTGTATTTTAAAGCAAATTATTAAAAAGAACTGATGATGAAATGAAAATTACCAAATGAGGAAAAGAAGTTTTTAAAAGGAGGTAAATTTGTCATCTCATCATTAAAACCTTAATGTCTTCTAAATTCAATGGAAACATTAGAAGATATAGATAAATAATACTGTTCTATAAAAAAATATCCAATGTTTGTATGAAATATACAAATGTATTAAAATCATCTCTACTACAGAAGAATTAAATTTAAAATAGTAGGAAAATTGGAATTAACAGTTTAAACTGAAACTGGGAAATGTTTACAATTTTATTGCACACTTGCAATCTAAAGATTAATTTAGCTTCTCAATATTTTTATATCTAAATCTTTCTTCTGTTACCAGTAAATACAAAGTATGATATTTATTTTCAAGAACTGAATTGTTTATATATAAGCATTAATGGAACAAATGAGTAGACAATATGACATCTAAAGATGGTGACAGTATAAATCAAATGGTCAAAACTTCATTTATTCAATAGCTTATCTTAGAAAAATAATTTAAAAAAAAAAAAAGAAAAGGAAAATTTACTGACAGAAAATATTTATTAAATAATAACTAATCATCTGTTTAAAGACCTGGAGATACTTTTTACAAAATGTAAGCATGGAGAAAGAAAAGAAAATGAGGCAAAAAGAAACTGTCATTATTGTTATTGGTCCTTTAAGGCTTAATCTCCTCCCTTTCCCTTTTTATAGTTTGAGGTAGAAAATAGGATTGGCCAAATCAATCTATCAAAGCTAGTCAGGAGAAAAACAATGAAAATTTATCTTTCTGGAATAGTGTTAGAGTGATTATAAAACACACCAAACACCAACACAATATATAGCAATTGTTAGATATTACAGATATACCAAAGAAAAATCTGCAATGATTTTGATTGTTAGATAGGATACTCATAATATATACAAAGACCAGTGTTCATACAGTAGGGAGAATAGCTTCACATTCTAAGTAGTAATAATGACATTTGTATGGCAATAATAATGTTATCCCTAAAAACACACAAAGTACCACATTTGTTGGGAATAAGTGTTAAATAGCATATCTCTAAAGTAATAATAATAATAATAATAAATGTAATGGCTTTCAAGAAAACAGATTACAAGAAAGGAAGTAAATAAAGAAATGCAGATGAAAAAGGTTAAATAACAGAGATGATCAGTTGTTTTCCTTTCCCCTTTGTGTCCTCCATTCCTGTTTACAATCCAACTAAAAACCTTACAACATAAGAGAGCAACAGTAGCAGGAATCTGTATATAAGGTTTTGTCATCACAAATAGACAGATGCATGCTCTCCCCAACAAGTTGTGCTATTAGACTCTTTCCTATAACAATAAATGTACTTCCCAGTTATACCCAAAATTTAAAAAAAAATTATTTGCATAAATTGTTAAGTTGATATATTTTTAATGAATCAGAATATTAAAGAATAAGTTCCTTTAAAGAGAAAAGATTAAAATTTGTCTAAGTTAGAAAGTGCAAGATAAGAATCAAATCAGTGACCTAAGTTGGGTTTGGATTTTTTTTTTTATTATTATTATTACAAATTTATAGGAGGCCAGCATTTCATATGTATTACTCTTATACAATTATATTCTTTGACACTGACACACACACAAACATTTTTCTTTGTTCTCTTCTTTCAAATCTGAAGATAAATTTCTTTTGGTGTATATTACTACATTTAAATAAAATAACATTTTTTTTCAAGTAGCATTTTCCTCAAGATAAGAATTACTATTCATCTATTATTAAAACAATATTTTCTGGGTATTTTCAGTTTATTTCATCTCATGAATCTTTTGTAGGGGTCTCTCATTAAAATGTCTGTGAAAGAAAAAGCAACAGCCTTCTGCTCTAGCCAGTGAGCATGCAGTCCTTAATCTGAATGCACTTTCAATTCCCCCATTTAAAAGTGTTGTCAATCATGAGATACACCCCCACCCCAACTGTTTCTTTTCACATATGTTGTTAATTAACAACAAAAACAACAAAATGGACGTGTGGCTACTACTTGGCTGCATTGTAGAAGCAGTGAACTGTAACAAGATGTGTGGAAGAAGACAGCAGCAGCAGCAGTAGAAGATGCCCTCCTAACAAGGCTCTACTCCTCCTCCAGTTGAGGTCTGGTTTGATATCACACTCAACCATCATCCTATTCAGGTAGTTGACTGAAATTGCAATGGCTGATTTGTAGGAGTCTGTTGTTGCATGGCTGAAGAAGATGACTGATGTTGAGATCCAGTTGAGCTTGTGATGTTAGTCATAGATTTGTTTGATACATGTTTCATAAGGGGATTGTCATATACCCAATGTTCACCAACTTCATGGAAATGCTGAAAAGAAAAATATCATTATATCTAATAGAAGAAAATATATAATTTTATATGATTGCATTGTATTTTAAGAGTTATGATTAAAAGTTTACCAATGTCATAAAAAGAAAATAAACATTATCATAATAAGTGTCATGATATCCACAAGAAATTACGTTTGTAAAATCAGAGAAATCCTGCTCAATGATGCTTAACATTTTTATACAGAAGACATTTTGATGGTTTCAAAAATATTTTCAATAAAATTAAATCACAAATGAGGAATTCCAACACAAATTCAAAATGTGTTTGAAAAATACAAAAATGTAAATATTTTTGGCAAATGATTAAAAGCAATAATTCAATACGAATATCTCATCAGAATTGTGTCAACCAAATGAAAATAAATGGATGTTCACAAGATATTTGCCTGCTGTGGTTGGCCAACAAAAACTATTTAACTGAAGATATTAGGCTTTTCTAACTTAACTGACCTATACAGTTAGAAAAGCATTTTAAATCAAACTTCACTTCATAATTGTAGCGAAGATGCCAAAACAAGAAATAAAAGGCAATATTTGATTAAATTGCTCCTAGCGTTCTTTTTATTTAACATAAATTTCACTATTAAAAACAATTTCTATTGCAAAATATTTTAAAAACTCATATCATCCATTTAACGCAAACGGATTCATTCCAGATATACTTCTTAAATTAATAATTTATGAAAAAAAACAGTGATTCGAATTCGAAAAATTTCAAATTTCAGGAAAGTAAGGGAGGTAACTTCAGTGAATATATATTAGATTTATCTCCCCTTGCCTACAAGTGCAAGAATATGAGAAGAAAATGTACAGGAGGCAAGGTTTCAAGTAGCACCTAATTACAAGTAGTCATCTCCTCCAAAAGAGGCCATTAAAGCATTTGTGATAAGTCTGACAACGTCGACACATTAATTTATTGGAACAGCTTGCGTCTTTATTAACAGTTTTCATCTTATTTTCATTTTAAGAGACCAAGAATAAAATGATTACAGGTTTGTTTTGGTGAAAAATTAATTACTATGACAAACTAAACAAACATGTTGCATTCTACAGTCACCAGAATGACTTTCTTAACAACAACAGATCTATAAATAATGAAACCGGACAAAGAGCAAAATTTTCTTTTTAAGATTTAAAAAAAAACAAGTGAGAGTGGTCAATTGATCACTCATTTCTAATAATTTAAATAAACTGTTACTTTGGGTAAAAAAAAACACACTAAAAATAGTAACTAGAACACACTGTATAATAATTTTGATTCCAAAACCTCAGTATCATTATTATATAAAAAGAGATTTGCAAATATTAGTTTATTTACTTAGTATAAAAAATAAAGTAATATCAGAAAGAAATGACATAATAAGGAATTAAGAATGACAATTTTTGACATCAACCTTTGTTTCCCACATGATGCTCTTTTCTTTTCGTTCTTTAGCTTCGTCTCTTTGTTGCTGTTCCAGTTGTCGTTTGGCTTCTGTTGCATTGTCTATATGCCTGATTTTGAGATTATAAGTTACATCTCTCCACAATCTAAAACAAATGAAAATTACAAATATTTTTTTTAAAAATTATAGGATAAGCTAAAAACATTATTTTCAAATAATTTAAGTTGAAAATAAGTGAATTAAAGCAGAAAGAGAATATGAATAACTTCAAGTCAAAATTACTCCAATGATTTTTTTTTTTTTTTAAATATCACTGGTAAGTTTCTGTCAAGTCATTTAATTAAAAACTATAAGAGCTGAAGAAGAAAAAGCTTAGTAATCTATTTCACTGGTTATTTTCTGCAAACAGAAACAAAATGGGAAGAAAACTAAATCACTTTTAATGAGTATTTATCGCTGCTCAACTAACGAGAATGTTTGACTACCAGCTTTATAAAACCTAAGGTTATATTTGTCTGCATTATTCATTAAAAACTCTATAAGAATTAGACATTAGTAATTAATTTTTCCAAGCCAAGAAAAATGCAGAAATTAAGCAAAATGAATACAGCAAATTTAGAATTATTATACTGTATCAGATTTTATTATGCAAGTCAATGTTTTCACATTAAAATAGTTATCAACCAACTAATGGTAATAAAATTTCCAGGATATATTTAAATAATAAATATATGTGAATTTCAGCTTATGATATCTATTTTTATTAGAAATATTTACAACTTATTTGGTGGTGTTAGATTTTATTATATAACTCAAGGGTTGTTTGTCACATTGGAAATAAATTAAGTAATAGCTGGTTACTCATTTTCTAAGTATGCACATCTACAAGGGTAGCTAAGTAATCCCTGTTACAGATGCTTGTTCAGGCACATGTATTTCTTCAACAGATACAGTGCTAAACCACAGTTTATATTGGAACTATATTGAGCAGACCTTAGTTACAGTTTCTGGGAAAGACTTCACAATCTGGCATGGTCAATAGTTGAACAAGGCCAGTACACTCAACCTCTCAGTCACAATGACTTATGATTTCATGCTAGTACAACCAACAAAAATTTCCAAATTTCACTCACAAGGGCTGGGTCAATCCATGATATTATTTTTCATGATGTTTCATGATTTGTCAAGGGATTGATTTCTTGATAATATCAGCATATTATCAAGAAATCAATCCCTTGATAAATCAACTGTGAAGAGATACAAACATGGGCTTCATGGTTAAAACACTAAGGTTCTAACGACTTGGTTTGAAATTAAAAAATAAAGTTTATCATGGATTGCAAGAAAAATATAATCTCAAAAGAGAAACAAGGTATTGCAAAGTTATTGAGTAATGGAAACACAATATTGAAAAAAAAAAAAAGAAAAAAAAAAGTTGAACAGATCAGAATAATCAAAATGAAATTTTAAAAAAAGTTAAAGTTAAGATTATTACAAAAAGAGGTTTGAGAAAAATTAAGTATGAAGAAGCTGGTTTTGTAATTATAAACAGAAAAAAGTAGATGATTAAGAACATTGGGTCAAGACATGAAAACAACCAAACTGTCACCTATAAATGAACATTACAAAGCAATGCTTAATTTGGGTGGAGAAGTACATGAAAACTGATTTCCCTTCAGTAATTTTTAGTGATTAATGTAAAGTTACATTGGATGCACTTGATGGTTCATGCAGAAAGTCGATTCTTCATGGAGATAATCACCAGAATTTAGAAGATAACAGTAGAGAGTGGAATAAGGTTTTGGTCTTTTGTTAAAAGGTAGTAAAACTATATATCACTTCAAAGTTGATGTTTCAAGTTAAATGCTGTATAAAATTATTTTAAGTTTTCTTTTTGTTTTTTGAGTGGTACAGGCCATAATTAAAAAAAATTAAGCCAAAAAGTATCTTCATTCACAGCCTCTTCAGTTATGAATCCAACTGAAAACTTGTCCATCATTAAAAGATTTATGTGAGAATGAAAATATCCAAGCAAGGAAGATTTCTGGGAAGTAATAAAAACTGCTGCAAGTAATACTAAGGATGAAACAGTATGAAAGTTGGCATTAATCAATAGCTGACTGATGAAGGTTATAGAATGTTAAGTAACCAATATCAATATGTAATATAATAAAATAATTCATTCAGGTATAAAGGATATTGTGTTAATCAAGTATACATTTCTAGAGCCTATATCTTTATGCTGCACTTTTAAAACCTGACATCCATAAAACAAGTTATTTTCAAGATTTTTAATAGGGATAGCTATTATAAACTGAAATTCACATGATACATTTTTCTCTTCTTCTATGTGTTGTGTCCCTTCAGGATGATGGCAATCATGACTCTCCACAATTTCATGTCCTTTGTAGCTCTTAATAAATTTTTGCCTTTTTGCTATCTCACCTAAACCTTGTTCTGCCATCCATTTACTAAAGCTTGCTAGGTAGATTATGCATTGTTTTCTTGCCTTCAATCTGTCCTGTGTAAGTATTCTATTTTCCAAGTCCTCTTTCCTCATTATGTGCCCAGAAATGTCAACTTCCACTTCCTGATGTTAAGCATAAGTGTCCTTTGTGTTTCCATTTCTCTAAAACTTTGTCATTGGTCACATTTTCTGTCCATGGTATTTTCAGCATTCTTCTGTAGAACCACATTTCTGTTGCTCATCTGTGCTAAGATTGTCCAGCATTCACTGTCATATAGGAGGACTGATATTACATAACAGTTCAGTACTCTTCACTTTGTTTCTAACAAAGTTTTTCTGTTTCTTTCACTGTCCCAATGAGTCTTCAGATTTCAGTGTCCCAATGTGTCTTCAGATTTCAGTGTCCCAATGTGTCTTCAGATTTCAGTGTCCCAATGTGTCTTCAGATTTCAGTGTCCCAATGTGTCTTCAGATTTCAGTGTCCCAATGTGTCTTCAGATTTCAGTGTCCCAATGTGTCTTCAGATTTCAGTGTCCCAATGTGTCTTCAGATTTCAATGTCACATTTTCTGTCCTCAGTTAAAACACTTCCTAGATAATTAAATTGTTGTAATTGTTTGATATTGATATATCCAATTTGTAATTTGCATGTTGAGCTGTTCCTTTTGCTAACAACCATGTATTCTGTTGTCTTGCAATTGATGTTTAGTTCTTTCTTCTTGGTTTCTTTCGCTACCTTCTATAGGAGTTCTTGTATTTTCCTTTCTCTGTCTGTTATCAACACTGTGTCACTGGCTATTAACATTATGGATGCTAATAATGAATCCCAGTAGGACTTTATACGTTGAATAAGTCCGGTGAGAAGACAAAACCTTATCTTACACCCCTTTCTATTTATTTTTTTTGTATAAATAAGCATACTCTAAGAAATTTGTCAACATCAGCTGGTTAATACCAATTTTCTTGTGAAAACATTGAACAGCATGGTAAAAATGGTAAATTGTGAAGCTTTTCGAAGGAATCAAAACACTTAGAAGACAATGAAAGTCAAAAAAAATAGAAAAATGTAGAATTTGGACAAACATTTAAAAAATCTACTTACTTTCTAGATTCCATATCTTCTTGTTCACTAAGTTCACGGACTTGTTTTTTTATGATTGGTGTTCTTTTAGTATCTACAAACACTTCATTCATCTGCACAGAGAAAAAAATAAATACAAGGAAATTGTTATAGAAAAGCAATAAAACAGTAAATAATCCTTTATTACCATATTTTAATGTTTTTAAACAAAATTAGTAAAATAGAAAGATAAGATACATTTGGAAATTATCAGTTCAATATTTCCATGTTTCAGTTCTTACAGATTGGAAACAATATATTCAGACATTTTTTAAAAATTTGGATTCAATAAAACTTTCTCTAAAGTTCTGGCTGATTTTTCTACAAAACTATAAATTTTTGCATTTATCAATAAGTGAATTAAAATTTTGGTTATGTAAGAATTATTTTAGGATAATTATTTTCTACATTGACTAGTTAGAAAAACATCAGTATTTTTTTGTGGAAAAAGCAAATCATAAACCTTCAACTACTGGGTAATGATAAAGCTACACTTACACCTGTATTATATTTAGCATACATCACACCATTCCATTCACCCTCAATATTGCAAAAAGATTTCTTTTCATTTGGTGCTAATATCTCAGCAGTGATTCGATGCTTTTTGCCTCCATAGAAAGGCTGAAACATTAAGAAAAAGAGTCAGGAGTCATTAAAAGGATGATTATGGTAAAATAAATGCCAAAGAACAGACTAACTTAAATTTGTTGAAAATATAAAAAAAAGTCTTGTTTTATTTCTCAGTACATAAGATTCCTATTTTACTTGGTATCAGATTATGATATCATGTGATATTATTAAAAAAAATTATATACATGTTAAAGTGTAAGCAAGCAAATAATACTTTTCAGGAGGAATGTTAGTAAATCAAGTTCATCAAACAGAGTATAGCAAATGGCAGAGCTGAAAATTGGAATCACATGCACATTTGTGGGATTAGTAACAAAACTGGTGTAGCATTATTTCGCACTTAGGATGCCACATGTATTGGCCCCAACTCTTCCCTCTTAGTGCAATGGGAAAAGTTCATCCTGAAGGGTATGTCCCCTTGGCGCTGAGCATATAGCTTATTGTTCTTCATACCAGGGAAGACTGTAGAAAATTGAGACAGAAAATTCCAGATTATTATGCAAATCACATACACTCCAATAACTCAAAAAGGCCTGAACCAATCTGTGTCAAATTTAAACCAGTCCAGATCCACACTTGCTAAAAATCACTAACTAAATTTTTAATGGATAATACTTTGGAATTTATGAAAATGGACTCTCTGAAGTTATTATGCAGATTAAAATAATATTAATTTAAGGCCTGAAACTTAATACTATTTTTTTCTTTACTTTCCAGAAGATATATATAGAAACATGGGTAATGGAAATGATATAATAAATAGTGAAAAACAGAAAATAAATATATTAAATGAAGACATTCACTTTAGAGATTTTCAGGTCATTGTTCAAAATGTGACTAAACTGAAAACTAGAAGCAAAGGAAAACGCTTTAAAAATTTGTCTCTTCAAGAGGAACGTAAACTGAAGCTACTTTTAGCCAATGCTCAGATCTTTGAACAGGCTGAAATTGAAGGAGTCAAGAGGGAGAAAAAAATTATAAAATATTTTGGAAACTGAAATCTCTCTCAAGGAATCTCCTATGCAACAATGTCTTTGTAAAGCAAATATTTTAAAGCATCAAAATTGGACCAAGAAATACATGAAAATTAACCTTTCTAAAGTAATTATCATAGAAAGATCTTGGGTGATGGGTGATGCTTGATGGATAAACTAAAGGATAGAGATTTTATCTGATGCAGATCTGCCTGTGGCTAAAATAAGGCAGCAAGATGGCAGTGTGATATGGAATTGTCAACCAAACCATTATTGGACCATTGAAAGTTGATGAAGCAGGGAAACTGAACACTGCTAACTATTGTAATTTCATGGACAAAAATCTTAGTCTTATAGTAAGTACTGGCGTGAGATTACTGGAATAATGAGCATAGCATGATAAAAACGTCCTTAAACTTGATGAAAATGTTTTAGCGTCTAAATGTTTGTTATTATAAAGAGGAAAGATCAAAGTGTTTTATGATTATTTTTTTTACATTTTTTTAATCATTCCTAGCACGTTCAAAATTGTTTAAAATCATGTTTTTTTTAGTCTGGAAAAAAAAAAAATTAATTCAATCGTCAGCCATTTTTTTCAATTTTGTAAACAAAATTTAATTTTTCCATTTAAAATTCTGTCAAAAATCAATTATACGTTTTTTAAAACTTATTTTAACAAAATTAGAAATTTTAAAGTTTATTTAATATATTTTAAAAACAAACATTTCTTACTTTATGTGCTGAAAAAATATAGTTTAAAAACAAGAGTCTTAATTATGGCAACATGTAACTTATGTGATGATTGATGCTTTCAGCAAATATTGACAGCTTACGCAGGGAAAAGTTATCGTATGGAAGGACAGAAGTGACAGAATTTAGCTTTTTATTGAACCAACTTATTTACCTTGTTATTTTTAATGAAATTTTTTAAACTAAGATTGCTGAGAGTGAGATAAAATTTTATAAGAAAGGTACATAAAATTAATTAGGTACCTTTCTTATGAAAGCTTAAGTGTACATAAAATATAATTTAATATACATTAATTACATTTTACAGTATTATTTGTATTTCCACTCATTTTATTAATTTTGATATTTCATTTATGGAAAAATATAACTGAGATAATATAAAAATAAGACCAGATAAATTTCATAAGATAGGTACATAATACTTTGTAGGTACCCTTATCATTTGAAATATTATACAATTTTTTTTTCTTTTCATGATGCTTCTGGTCTTCCATATATTTAAATTACAGCCGTTTTATGGACACAAAAAAAACAAACAAACATGTTATATTAGATTTTTATCTATTTTGAGTTTACTTATTGTACCCAGCTTTACAATTTATAATCTGTAATGATATATATCTACTTAATAACACCACTGTCTGAACTGTACACCATTTTCATTAATTTTAGAATATTTAACAACTTTAATGTAAAAATATAAAATAATTTAGGAAATAACAAATAATTGTTGTAAAAATTTATTTTTCATCGAAAACGTTTTTTGCTTTCAGACAATATTATCCATATTCATAAAAACAAGTAAAAGGAAGTAAAAGCTTTTGAAATTAAATAATATCTTTGTTTTATTGAGTTTTGTATATTACAATTCAGAGCTGATTTTAAGGTATAGTGGTTCAACTGAAAAAAAAAAAACAAAAAAAAAAAAACCATGATTTACTGTTCTCAAAGCCTTGTACTTTTAACTAATTAATCACTAAAAATGTACACATTTGAATTCAAGAGTTTTCATAAAATTAGTTATGAGGGGGTAATATAAAAACATTTATGATAATTCCCATCATTTGTGAAAAGTTTCATTAAAATCTGACAATTATTTTTGCAATATTTTCAAAAATGTCTGTCATAAAAAATGCACAAAAAATTTGCTATGTTATTTACTAGTAGTTCCACTGATGAAGAGAAACAAGGTTTTTCAATCAAAAGTTAGAATGTTCTAATAAAGACTGAAATTTTTTTTCAAATAATTAAAATTTACTTTGTTATTATTAAAAGGAAAGAACAAACATTTTGACAATAAAATTTTGTTTTCGTCAAGTTTAAGGCCATTATTATCATGCTATGCTCATTTTCCAGTGATCTCATGCCAGTACCTACCTTATAGTTTCAAAGCAAAGTGTATTTATGCATGACAATGCTCTGTCTTGTTTATCTAAGGTTACCTGTGAGTTTCAGGAGTTTTAAAAGGCTGACAGGAGACAAGATAATAGAATGGCCACCATCAAGTCCTGATCTGAATCCAATCACACATCTATAGCCAATAGTGAATATGAAATTATATAAAATTGGAAAATGACACAACAAAGCTGACCTTTAGGAAACAAAACCACCATGTCAGAAACTGAGCAGAGTGAAGAACTTAATAAAATCAATGGATTAATAGATTGCTGACTCTGGTTAAGGAGAAGGCTCACACCATTAATATGTAAATGAGCCAAAGAATATGTATTTGTTATTTATTCTATTATAGGTGTTGATGTATTTGTTCTTTATTCTATTATAGGTGTTGATGGTTTTATTCGCCTGTTAGTGAAAAGTGATCCTTGGTTTTTGTATAACTTCAGATAGAAGTTTTTAAAATAAAACAAACAATTTCAGTCAAACGAGTTGAAATTACCTAGAAATTTAACTCATTTTTTATGTATAAATTGATCATTGAAAATTTGACAATTTATTTTCAAAGTAAATTCAAGTTATTGAAGTTTATGTGATCTGCATAACTTAAAACAGATTGTATTCTTGGAGGAGTGGTTACCTTATTAATTTGGAAGGCTCCATAAAACAATTTTAACAATACACACTATCCAAGATTAGCACAATATTTTCCTACCCCTAGTTGATCTTGTACAATACTAGGTTAAGTTTCGTAAATATTTTTAAAAATTGCAAAGAAAAAGTCAAATTTTAGTTATTTCCCTTGAAATTAAAGTATCCAAAATCAACTTAGTATTTAAATTATAATTTTGGAATATATTAGAAAACAAAATGCAAAATTAAAATAAAATGTTTTTTCTGGATATATTCAATTTAATGAATATATAAGATTTTAAAATAATTGCACTGAAAAAGATGTGTACAAGTTTTTTTAAGGTAGAAAATATTTTAACAAAAAAAAAAGAAAAAGGAAAAAAAAAAGAGCAGTACAGTTATTAAAATGTGGATTCTCAATAAAATTCAGGAAAAAAAATAACCAGTCCTACCTTTGTGTGAAACTCTATATTAGCACTGTAGCCACTTTTTGGGCATGTTAGAGATACTTTGCCCCCTAACTCTACCCAGGGTACTGTTAAAATTGACCTGCAAAATATTGATAACGATGTATCAATTAAAGGGTTGAAGCATTTATATTGAAAGATTGATAACACTAATTAAACAGATCCTATTTTTTTACAAATTAACAGTTCATCTGGAAATATGCTTTAATCATAAAACTAGAAAGTTTTACCTGTTGGGTAGATTTCAAAGTATCTGCTATTTTTATGCAATTAGTGTTGTTAATTTTAACTTCATTCAAAAAGATCATTTACGTTTCAGTGTCAAAATTGGAGTATTTTTATATGCTGATTTGAACGTTGAAGATAAACAAAATTTTCAATACATTATCACATTTAGTTTTAGTTGAAGAATAGTAAAAATGTGACTCAGACAGGCACAAAAAGAAAGATTTGTGCAGTTTTATGGACAGATACTGTTAATGACTGAACATGTCAATAACGACTTGCAAAGTTCCAGGCTGGAGATTTCTTGCTAAACAATGTTGCATGGCTGAGTAGACCAGTTGATAAAGATATTACTTGAAAATTGTCAATGTTGCACAATGTAGAAGATAAGTAACGGCTTCAAAATAACCAAATCAAGCCTATTCTATTAGGATAAGTTTAGACTGCAAGGGTTTTTGGTGACCAAGTAAAATTTGTTACAGCTTGGCTGAAAAGTTTTCACCCAAAATACTGCAGCTTCAGATTACCATTTCTTCTGGTCTTTATAAAATTCTTTTAATGAAAGAAAATTTCAATTTCCTGGAAATCTACAAAAGGCATCTAGAGTAGTTCTTTCATAAGATAAAACATTTTGAGAGAATAGAATGAAATTATCTGAAAGATGAGAGAACAAAACAGTAAATACACGTTCAATTTGTTAAGAAGTCATAAACCAGAAGGATATTTTAAGCCATTTAACAAGTACCTAGTAAAATTGACATCTAATAAAAAAATTCCACTTAAATTGCATATAAAAGATTTTATACATTAGAAAGAAGAATAGGAAAATATTCTGGCAACTATTTTCATTCAATATAGAGAAATAAAGATATTTGCATTTGAACATTTTTTTCAGATGATAAAAAAACTGTTAATGTCAAAAATCAATAGAAATAGGATTTGAATACCCTATTTATTTTTAAAATGGGCTCCAATTCAACTACATGACTGAAATTTATTTTCCTTGAAAAATATAGAAAATAATATATTTTTCTTTTGTGTAAATACAACCCAATGAAATCACAATAAGATGCCACTTGAATAAGTTTTACACGTTTTTAAGATACTTTTGGGGGGTTGGTGGTGTAGGCACTCAATAGGATTGAAATGATGCCCTTAGTTGGAAAATTCAAAACTACCAAGTAAAATAAATATTATTTTGTTTGGGAACATTTTGGTTTGATTTATTTGTTCAGTCAAATGTACTGCTGGTAATTTTTTTTTCCAAAAAATGTATTGGTAATAATTTTTCTTTTTTCAAAAATTTATTGCTAGTATTTTTACTATAAAAATCTATTTTTTTCCTTTCATAGAGTTTTAACCCCAGTTTGAGGGTTAACTGTTTGCCCATAGCTGGGACTCTAATAGGTGCTACCACTCTGGGTTAGGATAGACCTGGGAACAATAGTAATTAAGAGGTGGTTCCAGGCTCCTCAAAACCTTCCGATCAGAGGCCTTGCTACTGGATGTAACATATCATCATACCAAGACAGGGAAAAGTTTGGTTTCAGTTGTTTAAATGTTTTTATATAATAATTTTTAAAAATATTTCAGAATTATTATTTTCTTCTAACTTTGTGCCCGAAATGTTATTAAATGTTTCTTCTACTTGATCATTCACATGTAATTGGGCTGTTTATCATAGATTGATTGATAAATATGTTTAATGAATATTCACATGAATAGTGTTAAAATTTAAAAGAATTTCTTTATCAAAAGAACTGAAAGTAATTTAACCAATATTACTACAGGAAACCAAAGATGTTTAATATCAACAAAAATGTTTTTGATTGCTTGCAAAGTGATAAAAAATGAACTTACCTTCCATAACCATTAGGAAATGTAAAGATATATTCTTCATCAAAATTAAGGACAGATAATACAGCTTGGCCAATCATGTGAACACCAATAGACAACCCCAAGAATTTGGACTTAGTCCAGATGTAACCATCCAAACTTATTCTTTTATCATAATGTTCAGCATAAAAGGCAGATACTGAGAGCAGAAAAAATAAAATAAAATGAAACATTAAAAATAAATACAGACTAAAACATTTAGAAGAAAATTCAAATTTTTCCTTAAATCTATTTGAAAGTGCGTGTTAGTTACTTTATCCATGGTCTGAGAAATGAACTGGATGAATATCATACATGCTTTATACCTGAACTGTGTATTGGGTTAATTTCTCAAATAATTTTGACCAGAATTTAAAACTTTTAAAAATAAACCATAAATTTTGGAAAAATAAACTCAGAAACAATAATTACTAAGTATAAACATTTTAAAAATACATATAAAAACAATATACTTTCATAGAATATGAGTCAATATTTTGCTGAAGTGTGAATTTAAGATCAAATCTTCTCCAAAATGATTTTGTAATTTTGTAAAACAATACTTAGTTATAAGTTGAGAACGAGGAGAAAAAATTGAAGATATTTTCTTACATTGGGTCGAAACTGATATTTTGTTGATAGACAAATTAGCTGAGGATACAAAACGATCTCGTATATCTAGACAATCTCTTAAGGAGAGGGAGGAAGATAGTGAGGAGACAAAACCTCTCAGAAGTACCAGGGTAAGTAAGGGGATAAAACCTCTTTGGTACATGGAGATGAGGTGACTCATTTACATAGGAAGTCACAAAGACTATAAATAGCTATGGCTATTGCTCATGATGCAGTTGAGTGCATACTACTTCCCATGAATCAGTAACACTACACATCTTAATATTTCAATTTTCTTTCTGTAAAGTGTACACAATAAAAATGTCATTTTATTCTATAATTTGGGGTCACCAAAATGTAGAATAGAAATTTCATAAGAATTTCTACTTATTCCAATAACATATTACTTGAACTAGTTTCTTAATTTTTTTAACCACCTTGTATGAGCCAATACAGTCTGGCTTTCCTCAGATGTATTAGGTAATCTTAACAATGAACTTTAATTGTTCTAATTGAAGTTAATAAATGTTAGTAAAACATGGAAAATGAAAGAGCTTTGAAGAAAATTACCAGATGCAGCAGGCATTCATGGCAGAGTGCAGAGCCAACTTGCTAATGACACCAATCTAAATAATTCATTGAATAATAACAGCAATAATTTGTTTCAGAAATTCATAAAATTTCAACTTCACTATTTAAAGTTTTTTTTTTACTTGTGATGGTATGTTAAAATGAGACAGATTTGGTACAAAATAGATTTGAGGAGCTCCCACAGACAATGGAATTTGTTCAAAATGCTTGTAAGACAAGCTTGCTAGCCATCACTATGATGCATGTGCAAAAAAAAAAATTGAAGAAAGAAAAAAATATGGCTTTAAAAACAGAAGTTATATTTGACATTTTTTTTTTAAAAGAAAAAAAAAAGAAGTAAAATATGACTTGTTTTTAAAGCCATATTTTTTTCTTCCTTCAAATTCCATTGTCTGTTTGCATCAATTGTTACTATTATTTCATTTCTAAGGTTGAATATTTTTACTACTAGCTTCTTTGCCAGAACAGATTTAAAATTTTCAAATGTCACTTGTTCTTTTGTTCAAATAAATTCCACATTCTTTTTTTTTAAAGCAGCAAAAGGTTCTGTCAATTTAGAGCATTGCTCTACATATCATCTGTAGAAATTTACAAGTCCTTATTTTATTTTTTTTTTTTTAAGCGTATCACCCCAAGCAAGGCTGGAGGCCACTATCACGCAAGGGGTTATAGAAGGGTTGGAGGAAGAGCAGATAGGAGTGGTAAAGGAGAGGATGTGGAGAAAGAGAAAGACAGTGGGTCGATCAAGGCAAGGGGGTTACAGAAGATTTGGAGCGAGAGCAGATAGGAATGAAAGATGAAAGGATGTGGAGAAGGGAAGTGGATAGATCAAGGCAACTGGAGATGTCGATTGACGCTACACTTAAACCGTTGGAGATTGTATTTGTCAGGGAAACAGTAATAGGGAAGGGAGTTCCATAGGCGAGATGTGTGAGACATGAAGCTATTGGAGTAGAAGAGACGTCTACATCTAACAGTTTCAACGGTGTAGGGGTGGGAAGGGGATGCCAGCTTCGTAGGACGTTTAAATTCACGAGGCCTAGGGACAAGTGAAAGCAGCTCCTCGGAGCAATTACCGTGAAAGTACTTGTAAAAAAGGCAGAGCGAAGCAACACGGCGTCTGTGAGAGAGTGACTGCAGACGAGATGACAGATCAGGGCCAATCACATTGCATATCCGTCTCTGGATCTTATCAAGAACCCTGAGGCAACACGCAGGAGCCCCAGACCATATATGGCAGCAATACTCCATGCAAGGGCGAATGGTCGATTTATAGACTTGGAGGATCGATTCCGGGAGAAAAATTTCCTGGCTCGGCACAGGGAACCAACTTTCCTTGTGGTGGATGATGCAACTGACTCAATGTATTTGTTCCATCTCAGATCAGCGGACAGCGTGAGACTGAGCAGCCGCAGAGAGGAGCTCTCGAGAAGTTGGTCTTCAGACATTCTAATGGGATGCAGGGATAGATCCTTGTGGTGGTTAATAGAAAGCAGTTTTGTTTTAGAGGCGTTAAAGTTAACCATCCATTTCTCGCCCCAGTTCACAACCGATTGGAGGTCCTTCTCAATTTGAGTTGCCAGGTTAACTTTGTCAGCATCACTAGATTTGTGTTTGAGGCAGGAGTAAATTGTGGTGTCGTCAGCGTAGATGCCGACTTGGGAGTCTATGACGTCAGGAAGGTCGTTTATAAATATGAGGAACAGAGTAGGGCCTAGGATGGAGCCTTGAGGAACACCTGCGTTAGTGGGATAGAAGCTGGAGATGAATCCACTGAGAACGACCTTCAATTCCCGGTTTGACAGGAATGATTGTATTAGGTCAAACAATCGACCTGTGATACCATAACCCTGGAGCTTGCGCAGAAGGCCGGCATGCCAAACTCTATCAAATGCTTTGGAGATGTCAAGGGCCACAGCACGAGTTTCACCGTTATTATGGATAGCTTGGTAAACAAATTCAGTGATGGCCGTAAGCACATCGGCAGTAGATCGGGCAAAGCGGAAACCATACTGCTTGTCTGAGAGCAGATCATGGGATATCAGATGATTAACCACTTCGGTGTTGATAATGGCCTCGAAGACTTTGCCGAAGAGGGGTAGGAGACTGATAGGACGGTAATTGGAAGGGTCGGAGGGGTCACCAAAGTTCTTAAAGACAGGAACAATGGTTGAGGACTTCCAGCAGTCAGGAAAACAGGACTCCTTGAGGCAGCGGTTGTATAATTTAGAGAGGGCAGGCGCCAGTTCAGGTGCGCATTTCTTCAGGACAATGGCTGGTATCCTGTCACCACCAGTAGCCTTGTGGTGATCTAAGTTAGAAAGTAGCCTTGTGGTGATAAGAAAGATTCCATTTCTTTTTTGTTCTTAGATACTTGAACTCTTACTATTTTGTCAATTAACAATTGGTCTGGTGATATGCCTTCATTGGATATGAAATATCCCAAAAATATTTTTTTAGTGTTGTGTGCACATTTTTTTGTTAATCCAGCATTTTTTAACTTATTCAAAACTATACCAATTTTCTATTTCAATTCTTTGTCATTAATAGTACTAACACAAATGTCACCCTGGTAGCATATTGTATTTTTTTATATCAATACCAATAACTTACTCTATAGCTCTTTCAAAGCTCACACTAGCAGTTTTAATTCCATATGGCATTCTTTTCCATGTTAATAAGCCTATTGGCATGTTTATTGTTGTGACTTTTTAAAGTCTTCATCAGTAGGTATTTGATGTTGTGCTGACTTTAGATCACTTTTAGTGAATGCGTTTTAAGCCCATTCTATATTTGGGATAGGATATGAGTTTGCACATATTTTGTGGTTTACACCTATTTTGTAGTCACCACGAATATGCAGATCCCCATCCGTCTTTCTTAAAATTACTAACAGGAAGGCCCATTTGCTCCTTCCTGGCAAAACTTGTTCAAGTAAATCTTGTTCCAGTAACTTTTTTTAGTTTTTCCACAACTATTGGTAGTAAATGGACTGGCACTTTTCATGCTTCAAAATATGAGGGGGGGAGACATTTTCTTTTAGTCTTAACTTTGCTCCATAGTTTCTTTACATCCCAGTTTCTTCTGCCTTGACTTTGTTTTCTAATTTTGTCAAATTTATGTCCAACACATCATTTCCTATTAGACCATGATTCTTTCCACAGTTTGCCATGATAATTGGTAATAGTTCAAACTTATTTTTGAATTCAACATAGCCTAACATTTTTATCATGGATCCATCAAACTAATTCAAATGGATATGGTTTTTCTTTAATTTTGGTTTTCTTAATTTCTTCTAGAAATTTCTGGGTATCAATGTCACGTCACTTCCCATATCTAGTTGCATGTTCAATAAAACATTATTGATTCGAGTTTTTTCTTTTGGGATTTACACATATTTAAAATGATTCCTTTTGAAACTCTTTCAACATTTATTTTATATGCCAGACATTTTTGTTTTCCTCTGTGATATTGATATCCATAAAAGGTACACCTTATTTTCTTTATCACATCTGTGTCCATTTCTCCTACCATATCCATAACATTTTGTTTTATTAAATTTTCCAATTAATTCCTGTTGCTGAACAAATTCAACACGCTGTTCTAGTGACAACTTTTCCCAATTGTAAATGCATTAGAGTCATTTGCTGATATTCCTTATTTTGAAGACCATTCACCAATTTAATTTGGATTAAGTCCTCTTCAACTGATTGGTTTTCCACTCCCAGTCTCTCAAATTCACAATATTTAACGGCCTGTTTCAAACGAAGAACATATTCAATAACTGGTTCATTCACTTTTTGAGAAATGTACATGAACTTAACTCTCTCTGCATTCAATATCTTTTTTGGGGTGCTAATTTTTTTCACTATTAGTTGACTTATATCATCAAACGTAATTTCCTCCAACTGTCTTGGGTGTACAACTGCTGATAATTTTATAATGGCCTAACACCCAGCAGTTGCCAAGAGGAGATCTGTTATCTGGTTTTCTCCCCCAACTGATTTTAAATCCCTCAGCTTTTTGGCTCTAGCTGATAGCATCTTAAGCCATGCATGTGAGTACTCATAATTATCCAGTGATAATTGTTCACTTGGTTCTTTAGATATTGGTGACATTATTGTAGTGTAGTGTTACTGACTCACAGGTAGTAGTATGCACTCAACTGCATCATGTAGCTATTTATAGTCTTTGTGACTTCCTATGTATATGAGTTACCTCAAGACAATTGTAGAATGTGTTCTTCAACGTATTAAAACTGAGAAATTCTAATAGTATTTGTTCTTGGTTATCACATATAGAAATGAAACAACAATGTTGAGCATAAACTTCCATAAAGCTCTTACACACACACACACACACACGCACACACACACACACACACACAATGAATGTTATCGCTAAGATGGAGTAATATTGTAACTGTTGAACAGTTTTGGGATTTCTTTCTTTTACTTACTTGGTGGATGGTGTGATACTTGTTCAGCAATGAAGATCAAGTTATCTGTGCTTGCCCAGGGGAAAAGATGGCTAGCAGTGTATTCCTAAATAAAATAAATCAATATAAATGTTTAAAAAAATGCACATGTATGTAAATTTAAAATTTATATAAGTTACATATTAAAATATAATAAAAAAACAGTAAACTTTAATAAGTTTTAAAAAACTAACTACTTCTTATAAAAATTTTAATTTATACAAGTCACATAATACTGAAAGTAAACAAAATTCAATATTTGAATATGCAGTGCTGAGCAAAAGTAAGTGAACCCCTAAGATAATATTTAAAAAAAAAAAATTATATTTTTCTGGATGATCAACAAATCTTAATTAAACTGTATATTTGTTAAGAAAAAACATTTATTAAATAAATTCTTTTTTAATGAAGATGGAATAAAAATATTAGTTAAAAATTAAGATATGAAAAAGTAAGTGAACCCTTACATTTAATATTTGGTGACTGCTCCTTTTGAGGTTATAATGTCAACCAGTCTTTTTCTATAGTTTTAAGAAGTTTCTGTCAGTAATGAGTCATGATTTTGGACCATTCTTTTTGGCAAAACTCCCACAATTGCTTGACATTACTAGGGTTTCTTGCATGCACTGCCTTCTTTCACTTGAATCACAGATTTTCAATTGAGCTTAGATCAGGAGTTTGACTATGCCATTCCAAAACTTGAAATTTCTTTTTATGAACCCATTCTTTAGTGGATTTGTTTTGATGCTTCAGCTCATTATCCTGTTGGAAGTTCCAGTCCTGACCTAAACCCAACTTTTGAACTGAGGACAAGACACTTTTGTTCAAAATTGCTTGGTATCTTGCAGAGTCCATTGTGCCATCAATGTAAGCTATTTTGCCTGTTCCAGCTGCAGCAAAGCACCCCCAAATTATAATGCTGTCACAGCCATGTTTAATGGTTGGTATCAAATTCTTTTCATCAAAAGCTGTATTAAGAGCTCACCAGATATAGCACCTATTGTTCTTCCCCAATAGCTCTAATTTGGTCTCACCCGACCATGAAACCTTTTGTCAGAATGTTTCTAGCTTATTAATATGAGCTTTGGCATAATTGAGGCAAGCATGCATGTGCTATTTTGCAAACAGTGGCCTTTTCTAGGCATTCTGCCATGAAGATTGGTATTGTTCAGATTTCATCACACTTTAGATGTTTGCACATTGATTCCATTAGCCTGTAAGCATTGGAGAATCGCAAAGGTCAAAGCAAGATTTGCCTGGGTTTGCCAAACTAGTTGCTCTTGCTGTTATTTTTTGTAGGTGGCCACTTCTTCATTATAATGTCATCATACCAAAGGCCTTCCATTTATAAAAATTTGTTGCACGGTTGCATGCCAAATTGTTTTGACAGCTTTTTGTAGCCTTCCTTGTCATTATAAGTTTCAACTATGTGATTTTTTAAAGCTTCAGGAAGTTCTTTTGATCTTTGCATATATATATATATATATATATATATATATATATATATATATATATATATATATATATATATATATTTTTTTTAATTTAATCTCTAACTGCAAACTTTTGCATACACAATGTGTTATATTATTTGACTGCAGTATACACAGCTTAACTAAAAAATGAACATGTGTCATTTTGTATTTTACATGTGCATAAAAGATTATTTGACTGGCAGCCATTTAAAACAAAATTACAGAGTGTAAATGTAAGGGTTCACTTACTTTTGCACATCTTAATTTTTAATTAATATTTTTTTTTTACTTTCATAAAAATCTTTGAAAGTGGTTGTAATTCATTTAATAAAGGTTTTTCTTAATAAATATATAGTTTAATTAAGATTTGATGACCATTTAGAAAAAAAGAGCCAATTATTTTAAATATTATCTTAGGGGTTCACTTACTTTTGCACAGCATTGTATAGAAGTTCCTTAATAAAATTTGAAAACTTAACAGTAATTATAGGAGGTGACTTGACATTAAAAAAGTCCTAAGATCTAACTTTAGGTAAAAGTATATGTTATTTATTTCCATCATGAACCAACAATAGTCATTTTTTTCCCCATTTCATATAAATTGTCTGCAGAGTTATATATATATATATATATATATATATATATATATATATATATATATATATGTATATAATAAATGTGAAACTGGAGCTCAATTCTCCCATGAATTCCAGGGTTAAAAGATCTCAATTCTACTCACTAAAAGCTCAATATCTGTGTTATATATTATCTGCTTCTAGGTGATATCACTTCAGGTTTAACTAATTTGCATATTAATTTAAAAAAAAAAAAAAGAAGTATATTTCATTAATTATCTTTAATTACTGTTCTTTTATTTGGACATTGGTTTGATTTTCATATAAAAAATTGTTCTGTTTCGGAATATTGTCTTATATAGTGCAGAAAAGTGTTTGAAATTTGCATTTTACTTGGCATTCAACAAGTTGGCATCTATTTGTAAAAACTTTCCTTAACTATAACAACCCTCCCCTACACCCAATCAATTAATTTATGTCTTTAAAGTCATATTCTTTGAACAAATATATTAAATGTCCACTACCCCTTCAACATTTCATAAATAGTGAACATTAATCCCATAGAAAAACACCTAATTTTTCCTAGAAAAATTACCAGGTTATTTTTCTAAGGTAAACATTTATCAATTTATATATCTAGCATCCATAATTAGCTGCTTTATTTTTTTTTTTTTTTACAAAAGCTAGTGTGAAAATTCGACAAACTACATTCTACCAAAATGGACTTTTCTAAGTAGAACAGGTGAATAAAAAAAAAAAAATTATTTCATACACAAATGTATCCCCCAGACCACCAAAAGAAAATATAAAAATGCTTCCTTTTTAATTTATTTATTTTTAAAAAGTCTTAACACAAAAACACAAATAAGCTACTGACTAATTTGCATACAACTGCTTAAAATATCTTCTATTAAATGATTGTCCTCTTTTAATTTTAATTAGAAATACATTCACAATTACCAGTTAAATGTCTAATAGCTATTTTTTTACTTCTTGATATTAATTTCTACTGGATTAACTCCACCAAAAACTTTTTTGCTTTGATTGTTTTTTGGTGTGGGTTTTCTATTATTATATCTGTGAAAATACTTTGAAAGAGCTGTAATAATTCAAATGACAACTTTGGCTTTAAAATATTAAAAGTCCGCCAAAGTTTTCACAAATCTCTGCCGTAAAAAAAGTAACATGCATTTATTTATTTACTTTTTGACAAAGGTTTTTCAATAGTAAATGTAACTGAAATAAAATATTAAAAGGTTTTTAAATAATTACTGCAATATCAATGATATCGAATTAATGTTTACTTTTTAAAAAGATACTCACAATTTTGGACATATTAAAATGTTTGACCTTTTTAAATGAAAATTACAAATATTTATTTTTACTTTATATATAAATTTTGTATTCTGAATGCTTCCTTCTTTGACTTCTTCATAATGTCAGAGGTCCAAGATCATTTCAAAATTTGAAAACAATCAATGGAAATATTCTTCAGACAGGCATTCATTCAACTTGGTCTTACAGGAAATGATGAGCATTGGGACAAGAGGCAATTTCATATCAATCGCCAAAGCAAATAAGAGATCTCTTTGCTGCTATGATTGCTGTCAAATTTCAAATCCAATGTATCTGTGGGTGAAGTACCAAGAAGCTATGAGTGAAGACATTCGTCATCATATGCAACTGGTTCATCCAGGACTAGCCATATAAACAAATCTGAGGATTGTGAGCATTGTGTGAAATAGAAGATAAGGTGCTAAATGTGACACAAAAAGAACTGTCCCATTTCAGACTTCCCAAACCAAACACAGATTCTGATCCTTTAAACAGAGAAATCATGAGAGAGACTGGATACAACCATGAAGAGCGGATCCATCAAATACAGACTAATACAGCTCTTCATACAAATGACCAGAGAGTCATCTACAATGAGATTATGTTAAGGATCAACAATTCTGCCGGAGGAATTTTCTTTTTGGATGCTCCTGGAGGTACTGGCTAATCTTCTTTTATCTTCAGTTAGAGTGCAAAGAACAGTGGCTTTAGCTGTAGCATCATCTGGAATAGCAGCTACTTTACTTGCTGGTGAAAGAACTGTTCATTTGACATTTAAACTGCCATTAGACTTGGTCTATAATGACAATACAGTGTGCAACATAAACAGTGGTACAAACCTAGCCAAGCTGCTTCATAGTCTGGGATGAGTGCACTATGGCTCACAAGGTTGTATTTGAGGCTTTAGACAGAACACTGAAAGTTATCAGACATAATGAGTAACAATTCTGCTATGTGGAGATTTCAGACAAACACTCTCTGTTGTCAAACGAGAAACAGCTGCAGATGAACTTCATGCCTGCTTGAAAAGTCCTTATCTGTGGGATCATATTGAAAGACACCACTTGACCACTAATATTAGAGTGGAACTCAATGGAGATGAGACAGCAAAGGAATTTATTGACCTCCTTTTAAAAATTGGAAATGGAGAAATTTCACATGATCAAGATGGGCAAATCAGCTTTCCTGAAGGTTTTCAGCACTCTGGTTGAGAGCATTGAGAAATTAATTTTTAAAGTATACCCCAATATAGCAGATAACTTCCAGAATACAAATTGGTTGTATGAGAGAGCAATTTTGGCTCCCAGAAATGAAACAGCACAGATCATCAATCAGAAGACTCTACAAGATATCCCAACAGAAGAAAGGACATACCTATCCAATGATACAACTGTGGATGCAGATGAAGCAGTTAACTTCCCTATGGAATTTTTGAATTCTTTGGATCTTCCAGGAATGGTATCACACAAGTTGGTATTAAAACAAGGAGTACCATTAATGCTACTAAAAAATCTTGATCCTCCAACATTATGTAATGATACACGTCATATGGTAAAGAAAATGTTACCTCACTTATTGGAAGCTCTTATTATAACTGGTCAAGGGAAAGGAGAGACTACTGATTCCAAGAGATATTCCTTCTAATTTTAAATGATTGCAATTCCCAGTCAGAGTAAGTTTTGTAATGACTTAATAAATCTCAGGGTCAATCAATGAAAGTTACTGGACTTCACCTTATGCAGCCCTGCTTTTCTCATGGCCAATTATATGTTGCTTGTTCAAGAATTGGAAATTGAAGGAATTTATTTATACTTACTCCAAATTTTAAAAAAATGTAGTTTATTCTGCTGCATTACAGTAAAAATTATTCAAGAAACTTCATTTTGATTTCAATTGTTTCAGCATTATGGCTTCCATTCATGCAAATACATGTATTTTATTTCTGTCAACACCTGTTAGATGTTATTCAGTTTCACTACGTTTCATTTGTTTAAAAATGGTTAAAATTCTAATGTTTAGCTATCTGAATAAATACAAATGTTTTCCTTCATGTTTACAACCAATTTATGAATGAAATGTTCATTTAAAACTTTTGTTTCAAAGATTTCAAGCAGTGAACATATCTTACTTTGTGAAGTGATAGCGAGTGGACAAAGCCTGCTAGTATATATATTAGAGAGAGAGAGTGGATTAAATAAATATCGATTAACATACAAAACAATTATTTCATCAAACAAATACATTTAAATTTATTGTAAAAGTACCAAATTTTACAGATAAAGTTTTAAATGGTAGTTGTTGGAAAATTAGCACCACATTTCAATTAATTGCATATAGAACAAATTATTTAAGAAACAAAAATAATGAGATGTAAAAGAGTAATTATAATAATTCACAAAAAACAAATAAGCTATGTTGAAATCCATTCATAGAGATGTTTTGCCTCCATCATGTTAGTTCAGTGATATATAATTTTAAATGTCAGTGTGATGCTGAATATATTGGCAGAACTAATGAAACAGAGATGAGAATCAATCAGCATGTACCAGTTAAGATCTGTAGTGGGCAGTATGAAAATTTTTCATATGCTTGTCAATACTTCTGTTTCTGTGATTGCAGAACACCTAATAAATAATCTGATTTGTATCTCATCTTTTGCCAGAGCTTCTTTCTCAATCAGCAGCAAGGCATATTCAGACTGATAATTGAGAGTACCTGAGACCCTATATATTAAATCCAAACAACCTTTCCCCTGTAAGCAGAAGGAATGGCTGTTGGGTCTTAATATGATTTGTCTGTGATCCATAGTGCTATGGCAATATATAGATCTATTTGGTTTGTTTTCCAGTTTGTTCCTACCTCTCTCTATATGTGTGTGCATCTAACAATGCACTATATTATTTTCTTAAAATCCCTCTTGTGTTCATATAATCTTTTATTTAAATTTCTAGATGTCTCAATGAATTTCACTTGTTGCAATATATTTGAGCAACTCTGGCTACAGGTTCAATATTATTTCCTTTTGAATCTCTTATTGTTTTTAAAGTAGCTGTACCAATTTTTATTTTTAGAAATGGATAAATTCTGTTCAGTATGGTTGTGATGGAGTTGATAGGTAGTATTATGCAGGTAAATAATACTTACCAAGATTATTTATATTTTTCTAGTTTTATAGATTTTGTAAGCTTCTGTTTTTACCTTACATAATCATAATTATTTAATTTACATATTTACATATATTGGACACGTCAAGATTTTTCTACATTATTCTGTGATCTCAAAAAATGCTTCCACATTTTCTATCTTGGCAATTCATTATTCTATATACAAACACTGCAAAGCTGACAGCCTCACCATCCCCAAAATAAAAACATACTCTGGAAGTGAGGAATAGTATTGTGGAAGAACATGAAAGAAAGCGGCCACAAAGAAATCTTTGTAATTCAATGCCCCGCTATGTCTAGCATATAATTCAAAAATGGAAAAAAGTTAAGTCGGCTAAGACTGTGCCAAGATTTTGAAATATTCTTGCTTGAAATTTGTACAAATAGTCAAACAGCAACTAAGAATTAATTAGAAATTTATGCAAGACCAGGACAGTTCTAATATGTGTGACAATATGTAACAGATTATGAAAATGCTAACCTCACCTACTACCACTAATAAAGAAAAGACATGTTAAAGCATACATTAAGTTTGCCATTGAAAATATAAGATGCTTATTTCAACATTTTATGCTCAGATGAGATCAAAGTTAACCTATTTGGTTGTTGTTGATTTTGTTTAGTGGCACATCAACTATGGGTTATTTAATGCCAGAACCTAAATATTTTGAATACAATTTTATGCTTTCAACTACAGATATTTGGTACATAAATTCATACTTTTTGGTCAAATGCATGTTTTTTAGATATATAGTTTATAGGTGATAAAATGTATTGTTGTTAATTTTTAAAAAAATGTATTGTTATTAAATTTTGTTATAAAAATGTATTTTTATACTTTTTTAAGGTATTGTATTGATTGTCATTTTGCTATAAAAATGTATTGTTAATTTTTTTTTTTTTTTATAAAATTGCATTGGTGGTATTCTGATTATAAAAATGTATTTTTATACTTTCCTAGTGTTTTGATTTTAGTTTGGGAGTTCACCATTTTGCCCATACCCCATAACCTATTAAGAAATAACTATATAAGTAACATATGGTGGAAACCAAACAATAGTTATGATCCAAGGAACATCATACCCACTGTACAGTATGCTGGTGGCATTATCATGATGTTACCAGTACAGGGGATATTCACACCATATAAGGAACTATTAACTCAGGTAAGTATTATGCAATTCTGGAAGATCATTTCATCTTCACTAGTAAGCTTAACATGAGGCAAGACTGGATGTTTTAATAAGACAATGATCCCACAGATACACAGCTTATCCAACAGGTCGAGGATATCAGTCAGGACTTCAGCAATAGCTCAAAGTAGCAGAATCCACCATCAGATGTGTGGTATAAAGTACTATCAAGTTACAATGAGGTCAATTCATACCTAACAATATCTGGAGTGTTAATCAAAACAGAACCAAATTTAATCTTTCTATTAAAACAATTTTTATCATTATCATTATATCATTATTATCCCAAAGTTATGTGTGCTATCCATTTTAGTTGTTGCTGCTGTTGAAAGTCCTCAAGTGATGTGGTTTCTGTTAACTGGTAAAGTTCTTTGTGATTCTGTAACACCAGTCTATGAAGTTTGAAAGATAGTCCTTGCCAAGGCCTACACATGCTCAAAGCTAGTTTTAACTATTGATCTGAGAAAGTGGTTCTATACAGCTGACAGTTTAGATATTTCTGAATGTGTTTGATGCCATGACAACCATAATGAAGTCTCGATCTGACAAGATTATTGAAGAACATGGCTCCAGTTTTTATGGTAATTTTTTGGTTTTGTAGCAACTTTCTGTGTTTGGTGAAACTACCCCTAGCACAGCCTATTCTATGTTCAATTTCCTTATATCCTATATTGTATTTATTATAACTGATCCACACATGGAGATATTTGAAGTGTTTAGCATTTATTACTTCCACATCTTGAATTTTTATGATGGATTCAGGGTAGGTGCTATCACTGCTTTCATTCCAATTCCAGATTATAGTTTCTGTTTTAGAAAGGTGTATCTTGGGTCCTATTTCTTAGGAAACTTAGTAGAGGATGTTGATTATTTTGTTCAAGATCATTCTTATCCCAACTATAAATACCTATGTCATTGGCATAGTCCCCACCCTCGATCACCCTCTCTATATTGGCTTCATGAGTAAAAGCAGGAATGCTATTTTCTCTTAGTTTAATCATTTGGAATATGGTATGAAATGCTTAAAGGATCAGGACTCATCTCTTCATATCTATGCTTGTGTTATGTTGTGTATTTCTCTCATATACACAGTCTCCACATTACGTTTTGCAAACGGGTTCATTAAGTAATACCCTTTGTTCACCCGCTGCTCTCTATTTCCTCATTTGCATATGATACTACACCTCCCTGAATCAAAGAGGCTGGACACCCTTTTTTTTTCTATTACTATTTCTGATTACTCTCATACTGTGCTCTCCTTCTTCTTGTCTTCCTTTTTTTTTCTTTAATGGTGATCTTGATCTTTCATTTTCTTCTTCACTCTTGTCAGTCTTTTCATTCTCACTTTCTTCCATTTCCTGCTGTTCCATTTTTGTGACTTTCTGTCTATTCTTGCTCTTGATCTTCCATTTCCACATCATCCAATTCATTTCTGCTTCTAAATTGATCAACATGTGCTATTATATTTTGTCCCTTTTTCTCCAATATAGCCATGTTGTGTCCTTTTTGTATTAGCAAATTTGCTTCTTTTGGCTCAGCCTCTTTCTATACCATACCTTTTTCTTTTGTTGAAAAAGACAGTTATTGGGGCTCTGATTTGTCTGCCCATTAATGCCGAAGGGCTCAGCTTTCTTCCTGCATGTGGAATAGATCTATAACCGAGAAGCATTTTCAGTAAATACACTTCTAGGCTTTCATTAAGTGGTGAGAATGCTTTTAACCCCATTTTCACCATTTGTACCATTCTTTCTGCAATGCCATTAGATTGTGGATGATACGGTAGTGTCTTGTATGGAATACATCCTATCTGTTTTAGCCACGCACATAAAAATTCTCATTGAAAAATTCAGGTGCATTGTCAGTGCCATTCCTTGAGAATATTGTTCTTAGTACTTGCTTTATTGTGGTGGCTTTTCTGTCTTTTACTCTGGCAACCTCTGGCCACCCTGAATACGAATCTACTAATACTAAGAACAATCCCCTCTCTTTGATATGCGCATGATCCATGTCGACCCTAACCCATGGCTCTGCTTCTTTGGGCCAAGAGTGAATTTTTCTTTGCTTGAAATTTTTTATTTCTGCACATTTTGGGTATCTCTTAATATACTCCTCTACATCTTTTGAATACCCTGACCACCAAGCTTGCAACTTTAGTCTTTTTTGCGTCGCTATTATGCCACAATACACAACATCATGCACTTCTTTTAATATGTCCCTTCTCAGTGTTTGTGGAGCTACAATTATATCTCCATTGTATATTATGCCATTTTCTACTGTCAGTTTGTGCTTCGTTTCTTTAAAGGGTCACTCTGCCATCGAACAATTGCTCCATACGTTACTCCTTATTCTCTCCGCTATTCTGCTTAATACTGAGTTTTGCTGTCTCAATTTTGAGTCTATTTAGAGGAAGAATGTCCGTTTCAACCCAGTGTATTATTTTGTCTTCTGCCTATTCCTGTTTTTCTTCTGCTTCATTCTTGAAATGCAATCTTGATTACACATCTACATGAGGGATAGTGTTCCCTTTTACATATGTCAAAATTGAATGCCATGATCTTTATCACCCCTATAAAAATCCTTAGCGATGTTACTTTTGACAATTCTTTTCTTGGGTTAAATATGAATTCCAGTGATTTGTGGTCAGATTTTAATAAAAATTTCTTTCCTATCAAAAAATTTTGTGACTCTTTCTATGCTCCATATAATGCTGCTTTTCAGTATTCAAGTAGTTAATCTCAGCTGATGTTAACCGTCTCAATATGTACATGATTGGGTGCTCTTCTTGCGATACGATAGCAGCAACTGCTTTTTCACTCATGTCTGTGGTTAATGTTACTTCTTTTTGTGGATCAAAAACTTTTATTATTGGTTTGCTCCTCTGTATTTTCTTTACTATTTCAAAACTGATAGTAGTTTGCTTTTGTGTTAAGTTCATTATTTTTCTTGCGTAATTTTGCAAATGGCTCTATTATGTCGTATCTTGAAATATATTTACTATAAAAATTTAATCAGCCCCAAAAAGGATTCTAACTCCTTTTTATTTCTTGGAGGAGCTATTCCTGTTATTTTCTTTGTTAATCTCTCATCAGGTGATATGTTTTCTTTTGATATTTGATATCCTAAATATGATATCTTCTTGCAGTCAAAACTACATTTGTCTTTGTTTATAGTCATGCCTCACTAAAATTTGCTCTGTTTTATATTTCAATTCTTCTCTGCCCCTACACATATATCATGCTGGTATATTTTTTATTTTTCCCAATAAGACTCTTTCAGTTGCTTTCTGAAAAATATGACTCAACATTTTTACCCCAAACAGTAAATGTGTCCACCTTATCAAGCCTATAGGGGTGTTTATCATAGTTACTTCCTTGAATTTTTTATCAATTTCTATTTGGTTGTCTGGTGACTTGAGATCAATTTTCGCAAAGTGTTCCATTTTCACTAACTTGTGGCTCGCAGTTTCGATATTTGGCAATGGAAAAGAGTCCGAAGATATCTGGTGATTTACCCCTATTTTGTAATCATCACAAATCCTTAAATCTCTGTCAGGTTTCTTTATCGCTACTATTGGTGATGCCCAATTGCTACCACCTTGAGTCACTCTTTCTAGTATGCCTTGTTGTATCATTTTGTTTAATTTGGCCACCACCAAAGGTAGGATATGAATTGGAACTTTTCTCGACTATATATTTTGGGTAATAATAATTCTCTTTTAGTTAAATACTTGCTTTATAACCTTTTAACACTCCAATTTCATTTTCTTGTGCTTCCATAGAATTGATTAATCTTGTCATATCCACTTTTAACACATCAATTCCTCGTAATCCATGATCTTCTTCGCATTCTACCACTATAATGGGAATTAATTCAGAACGCATATCTGTTTCAAAATTGCCTTGAAATGTGCCCAATATTTTTATAGCCATTGCATCAAATTGCTTCAATTGGATGTTGGTTTTTTTTTTTTTTTTTTTTTTTTTTTTTTTTAAATTTAGGCCATCCCAATTTAATCCAGAAATTTTTTGGTATCAGCATAACTTCGTTGTCTGTATCAACTTGCATGTTAAATATTTGTACTTTTTGTACTCTTTCTATTTTCTTTTCATATTTGCATACATTCTGAAAATGGCTTCTTTTTCTGCCATTTGAGCATACTTTTCCTAACGCAGGACATTTGTTCTTGTCTCTTTTGTGATTTTTTCCACATTAACTAACATTTAATTATAGACTTGGTTGTGCTCGTCCTGTATACCTCGAATTCTTCTTTTCATTGATTAAATTCCTTAATCAACTCCAACTGTTGTAATAATTCGATGCTAGCCACCAAACTAATGTTACTACTTTGTAAACCTTCCAGTATTTTTTGTTTGTGGTTCTGGTCTTGCAAACCTTCAATTATTCTGAGAAGAATTAATTCATCTTCTATGGTCAATTCCAGAGTTCCTAACTTTTCAAACTCACAGTACTTAACACATTCTTTTAATCTATGTAAGTACTGTATAATGGACTTATTTGGTGCTTGTCTTGTCTCTAAAAACTTTCAGTAACGACCAATCTTTTCTTTGGTCTTATGTTCTTTTTTTTATAACTTTGACAATTTATTCAAATGTCATTTCTTCTAATTCGCATTGTTGAAAATTTCTTCACTGCTTTGCCCCCAGCAGTAACAAGAAATAAATCTATTGCCTAATTTTCTCCTCCTTCCGTCTTGGTGTTTCTTAATTTTTTTTACTTCTGCAAATGCAGCAAAAGTTCTGATCCATGTCTCTATGTGTTCTGGATCTTCCAGTGTATTCAAGGATCCTATCGGCGACATCATTATGTTGTATATTTCTCTCTGGGTAATAGCAATCATATGCACAGTCTCCACATTACGTTTTGCAAAGGGGGTTCGCTGACTAATGCCCATTGTTTACCCTCTGTTCTCTATGCTGTCCTTCTCATCTGCATATGATATTACAGCTTGTATACGCTCAGAACATAGTCTAGGAAGAAATTAAATTGGAGCTCTCATTTACTTCTTGTCATACTTAAGATGAGGTTTGGAATGCTTTGGTATTTGGGTCCTTGCCTTTGTGAACAAATATATTTCTTCTCTTAGATCTAGACATTTAGCAGATTTGGAGCTTGGAAGGCAGTTTCTAATGGATTAGAAGAAAACTCTATTGATGTGATCATATGCTGCTGTGAGGTTGACTTAACAGGTATACAATTTTCTATTGGAGAGGTAAACAATTTCCTGGAATTGTTTAATACCATCATTGCACACCTTACCAGAACAAAAACTAAATTGGGTTGTGAGGAGTTCATTTTTATAAAATGGTGTGAGTCTTGTGAATGCAATGTTTGTTAATACTTTCACTATAATGGATCTAATTGAGATACTTCTGTATGTGAGAGGGTCTTGATGACTACCTTTTGTCTTCATCAAGTTTTTATATGCGATACACCCAACATTATGGGGATTTGCTTCTGATTCCAGACTTCCTTCAGAGAATTTAGAAAGTTGTTTTCAAATTCTGGGAGAGAGTACAAAATTTTCCAATGTTCAGTTTCAATGTCAAGTGATGCTTTATTATTCTTTAGCTTTTTTTAAAAATTATTTTTTGTTATTGTTTATGTTTGAAGTTTTATGTTACCACACAACTAATTCCCTAACTCTCAATACACTTTATACCTATAGTGAACCATCTCACTTTCCTTTTCTCTCTCTAATATTCACCTACTCTCTCTCAACTTGTTGAAATAAGTAGTCGGATGAACTGTTGGGTAGCCAAATGACTGACACTAGAAACAAAACCGGGTGAAATCGAGAAATAACATCTCACACTTGTGTGGAATCACTTGATCTAATATGGTAAGTTGAGCGGGAAAAAAATATGAAAAATCAGTTGAACTGCGGAGCTCAAATGATCAATACCCTTTCTTTTGTTATCAACTAAAGGAGATTGCGTAATGGAGAGACTGAAGCCTAGTCCTAACTCACACACACTATATCACATGTGGACATATATTTGATAGACCAAATAGTCCCAGACCAAAACGCAATGGTGAATTTCTCAATGTGTTAATCAGAGGACAAGAGCATGTGTGATTTATCCAATTATCAAAATTGGAGAAAGCGATAAGCAACACGGTGCCGAATCTTCCTAACTGAAAGAAATTTTATATTGCTGAAAACAAGAAAGAGAAATGATCATCACTTGGGGTCAAAACTTGCAACAGTAAAGAAAGAGAATTCAAAAGGTATCAAGAAGAAACAAAGAGAAATATAAAAAAAAAAAAGGCAAACAGAGAAAACATGTTTTATTTCAGACAATGGACAAAAGCTAAGTGCTTCTTTTGATTTTCATATTGCATACACCACACACATCTTTACATGCATACATATTTTCTATGTTGTTCTAATACATAATTAAATCTTGTTAAATCTTATTCTGGTATTTGTCATCCGTCACAATTGGTTATTTCTTCTTATCCATGCTGATTTGACCCTGTGAGCGAACCCACCACTAATGAAGTGGAAACCTTGGCAATATCCTTTGGCAACAAGTCATTTCTTTTTTTTTTTACTGTTTTCTTTTTATATTTTGTGTTGTGGCAATTGGTTCATACCAGAAAACAGACATTGCAATGCTTGGGTGTATACTGATGTATGTTCTATCTCTGTAGACATCTTCAGCTTAGTGTGATTATTGAAGTGTGACTCAAAGTATTTTTTCAGACCAGAACATTTCTTCTGTTTTGGTTTTGATTGTATAATGATGTTGTGATTTTTGGTTTCAACTGTATGATACTATCATGATTAGGAGGAAAACAACAGGTAGTTCTGTGCAAATCCCATAGAGGTATGCATAGTGATATATACACCCAGTTATATCTGTGAGGTTCCTGGGATTGTGAACAACAAGAGCCATCTCATGCCACCCCAGGATTAATGGCACTGCCTCCATCAAGTTACTGTACATGGTAGTCAAGTCTTGAATCAAAGGGATGGCCCAGAGGAAGCTTTAGGTTTCAGTAGTGGCTGGTGGAGAATTTTCACGATCATTTCACTCATAATAAATGACCTTCTAGTTCTCTTGATTTGAATCTCATGGACTCTAGTATGACTGGGGCATTGTAAAGAGAGAAACAAACCAGTGGCTCCTCAATGCCAAAAATTTGTTGAAGACATGAATGAGAACAAGCTAATACAGGCTTGCAGTCAATGTTAAAGTTGTCTTTGAGGCTGAAGGCAGTTTCATTGAATAAGCTTTCTTTATTAAACATGTACATTTTTTATAAAAATATACTGAATTTTTCTTCTGTTGAATATCTTTCTTTTCTTTTATATCATAATTTGTTCTCTATTACTGGACTCATCCTGTAAAATACTCAGAGCTGAATTCCTCATAATTCTTCCAAAGATGGAAGACTTTAACAAAATCACAAAGCTAGAAAACATTTTTTCACTGAAGTTTTTTTTAATAATTTTTTTTTCTTAAAAATCAAATCACTAATCACTTAAATGTTTAAAAAAACAAAAAACAAAAGAACAAAGGAGCTTTTATTTACTTACAGAATTCTGGCTGGAACCACCAGGAATTTTCCAGTGACACCTGAAAACTTCTCCAAGAATGGGATTATAAGGCTTTTTGGCTATTTCACTCTTACGCCCTGCATGAAAAGCAGAGAGATACCACCTAACTACCTGGATCATACGCTCTTTAGGATTCTCAATATCAGCAATCCTAAAAACAGTAATGAAAATGAAAAAAATTAGGTTGAACATTTGAAACAAGATTTGAATATTCTGGGCTTGACAAGCTTATGCATTTGAAGGCAATTTTCAAGTATATATTTTCACATTCACGTGTAACATTATGCAAAAGTAATCAGTTTTTAGACTAAACAATTATGCTAATCAACATGTTTTCCTTCGACTTGTGACTGAAGATGTGCAACTATCACACAATTTGTAATAAGTTTTAAAAATTAAGACATCCCTATTCATTCATGTAAAACATAAGAGTAATGTCAATAGTTCATTAAAAGGTTCTAATATGAATGTACTCAGTTTGAAAGAATAATAAATCTTAAAATAAAAAAGAAAAGTTTAAATTTAAAATGATTTAATAGCAATTGCAGATTTTTTTTAAGTACATGCTTTGTGTGTATTTATCTGAAGCTAATCTTAAATATTTTATTGATATTAAAACATGAACTTTTATAATTGATATAGTACACTTATATTCATAAAAACATGAAAAAAGATGCCTGTGAATGATTCAAACAAAAGCCCCTACCACTAACTGATTTCATATGAAAACTGAAAAATGTGTTTTATATATTACTCACTTCACAAAGAGATCAGGGTGTGCAAAGAAATCAGCATACATCTCTAAGAGAGAGCGTCGCTCTAGGATGAATGTTGGTAGCACAACCTTGGTAAGGTCCATCCCAATACGAACTTGGGACAACAAATGGGTAATAACACTGCCATGTTTTTCCAATGATTCAACTAGAACATATATAAAGAAATAAAAACAATCGAAAGTTAGAAAAACATAGTTGCTCAAAGCAGCAAAAGTAATTTTTATGCAGCAAAATCATTAAAAACAATAATAAAATCAATTTATATTTTGCAAACAACATTTCCTGATAGAAAAATATTATGTGATTTTTTTCAACAAAATAAGGACAATGGCAATTTAAAGTTACCCAAATCATGTTCATAAAAATTATAATTTTTTGGAATTTTAGGAGTTATATAAAACTCTATAAAAGATTTTGATCATTTCTTTATTTAATCTCAGCATGTAGAAAGATTATTTGGGAGGAGACTTTGCAATATATGATAGCTATATAAATAGGTCAAATTGGCAAAAAAGTATTCTTGCATTACAAGATTTACCAGCTTGACAAATTGCTTGCATGTCTACAGAATAGAACACTAAGATAAGGAGAGAACAGCAAGATGAAATATTTTGAGAAAACAATAAGAATACCAACAATCTAATGAAAAACTCAATCAAAAAAATGTTTCCTATTTTTTAAAAATGTTATATACCTTCTGTTCCTTTTACTTTATACAAATATATTTGAAAAATGTAAAAAAAACTTAATTGAAAATGAAATAGACAATACATTAATGACAAAAATTATACATTATAATGTTATAAAATGATATTTCGCTTATGTAGTAACAGGTCTCCAGTTTAATACAAAATGCATAGATATCTGAGAAAAAAACAAATTGCAGGTAAATATTTATAATCAGTAGAAGTAGGAAAATGTTTTACTTCTTTTTAGAAGAAACAAGGAAAGTTGTGAAAATATATCTCTAATATTTTCTATAATATATAATTAGCTCCAGAGAGAAGAAAATCATTATCATACCATAATTTTTATGGACAAACAAATTTCTTCTCTCAAAATATCCATGCAGCAACACTCATATTGTAAATTTTTCAGCAACATATACAGCTCACCATCATTTTCCAGATGGAGATGTTCTGCGATTTCTGACTGAATGATTTAATCAAAGAGGACTGCCAAGTGGAATTAAAATCTTCAGATGACTGACTTAAGCACGCAGTAAATAAGCCAATATCTGTCACTTTCTTCAACTTCTTCACACCCAAATGATTCTTCCTGTCAACTATCTAGACTATCTCGGAAGGGATAGTGGACACAATGCTAAACCAGATTTCTAAACCTCACCTCTGGTTATAGTTTTCTTATATTTTTTAAGTCTGACTTTAAAAGGAACAGATATTCACCCATATGTGAATTAATGTTATATTTTTCTCTAATGAGAACAATTCAAGGTTATAAATGGTAGTTTTGTTATTAAATACTGTTATAATGTTGTGAAACCCTTTGTATGTTTTTCATCCTCCTTCAAAGGGAATGTTACAATTAGTAATATCATTAGTAATGATATGCAATCTCCTACTTTCAAAGCTAGAAACAATCCCGCTCAGGTATTTGTTATGTTGGAATTATATGTCATTAATAATGAAGAAACAAATACATTTCGAATAGGTTCCATTAAATGAGCTGAATTTCGGTCAAATTGTAAAATTCTTACTAAGAAATGACTGAGTGGATGATATGCATGAAACCATTTACAATAGGCCTATGAGGTATTTCCACCTTTTTAGAAGTATATATATATATATATATATATATATATATATATATATATATTGTTATGGTTCAAGGTTAGGACGAAGGAAGAACAACACGAACACAAGAGTAGAAATAACAAAGATATATTACCCAGAATAATAATACAAGATGTTGAAGGTGTTAGTATGACTGTCAGTCTGGTTTGGAGTGAACTACTATTGGCTCGACTCGATTCCGTCTCGTCTCTCTTGAGAGGCGCAGTATTCATAGTGTCAGGAAGAGTTCACTCTGTCGTAAAAGGTAAGGTCCCATAACACACACACACACATTATATATATATATATATATATATATATATATATATAATAGCTGGCCACTTGCATTTGAGGATACCTGTCTACTAGGGCAGCTAGCTAATCCCTATTGCAGATGCTCGCTCAGGCACATTTGTGTTTGCTCAACACCGACAGAGCCCACCTGTGGTTTATACTGCAACCATGCTGAGCAGACCTTAGTTACAGTTTCTAGGAGAGAGCATGTTATCTAGCGTGATCAACAATTTGAACAAAGCCAGCATGCTCAATGACTCGTGGCTTCATGTTGGTACAGCTATCAACGACCCACAAGAGTTCCGTCTACCCAATTTCACTCACAAGGCTTGGGTCAACCTGTGGTATGGTTTTCAGACACTTTCCAAAGGTGCTGCACACTGAGATCAACCTCGATCCAGCCCTATAATATCAGGAAGTCAGCTTCCCAACAAATCAACCCTGGTGAGATTTGAACCCAGGTCTCATCGTCAGAGTAAAGTGAAGTTCTTTTTAGCTTTCTTGTAACCACCAGACTTCACAATGGAGGCTTGTTTTCCATCACATTTTTATTCGTTACCACGGACACATTACCTTATCCAAAAAGGGCACATGCTGTTTGTTAATTATGAACCCTAAACCATTATCCAATATTGCTTCTTCAGAGTCATTAAGTTTACAATTACTTTCAAATGACCAACTTTCACAGGTTTATCTGTAATCTTTATCCAGGACACAATAATATAGCCTATATAGTTTAGCGATACAAGCAGTTTTTGTTTTATTTTTTCAAAAACCATTTTATATGACTTTTGTAAGGCTTCCTACATTTTTATACTCTCCTTTTTTTATCATAATTTTCTTCAGTAGAGGCTAAATGCTAGACAATCTCTTCACAGATGAAGAAGAGACTTGAAACAATGGAAATATGGTTCTACAGAAGGATGCTGAGAATACTATGGACTAAATATGTGACCAATGACAAAGTTCTAGAGACAATAGCAACAAAAAGGACACTTATACATAGAATTGAGGTTTCTGGTACACATAATGAGGAAGGAGGGCTTTGAAAATTTGATACTCACAGGACAGATTTAAGGTAAGAGACACAGAAGAAAGTAATGCACAGCCTACATGGCGATCTTGAGTGAATGGCTGGTAAAGCAGGGTATGGAAGAAATAGTAAAAATACAAAAGTTGTTAAGGAAATTATGGGGAGCCATGATCGCTAACGTCCTGAAGGGACATGACACATGAAGAAGAGACTGTTTTCTTCATAGGTATGTGTTTTTCAGATGGGGTTTCAATTGTTTCCAGATTGATGGATTTAATATGTTCCTAGAGGGCATTTTGGACAACTGAAAACTCCCAGCCTGTAACAGTATTGGGTGCTGCTTGTTGTTCAGTAGAATCTTATAGGGAGGATAGAGAGTAATCTCAAAGTAGGTCTGTAAACTTAGTTTCTCACCATGAACCTACTCTAGGATGTACCTCATCCTCTAATTTATTATGAAATTACCATTAATTAGGAAAACAGATATAAATATACCATGACAGTATTCTTGAATTTAAAGACAGGAATAAGTATAAACTTGTATAAGGTCTCATTAAACAAAATGTATAACAAAGTAGCCCCTTAAGGAAAAAATGGTGTAGTAGATATAGAAGTACAAACTGAATTGTCCCGCAAAAATAAATTTAACAATAAAAAGAATAACATTGAGGTAATATATTTGAGATTTATTATTGTATTGAAATATCCAGATTAAGGAGTGAAGAGTGAAATCTTGATGTAAATCAATCAACAAAGAACCATAAAAAAAGGAATTTAATATACAACAATAGAAAGAAAAGAGTGTAAACTCACGTTCTTCACTGTCTTGAACATCATAGAGCTCTAGAGAAAAAGAAAAAAATGTGAGAGAGAGAGAAATGTATCAATTAAAAGTGATTTACTTAATGATGCAATAACATTAAAACATGCAAAATTAAACATTGAGAAACCTTGTAAAAAGTGCAGGATTAAAACAGTTGATGTTAAATACTTTTAAAATGGTTTACAAAGATTAATGTGGCACAGAACTACTTGAAATGGTGGAAGATCAAGATATCTTAAGCAAGTGAGACTTATTTATCTTGCAAAATCAATTATTGAATGGCTGGATTTTATCTGAAGTTGAACACTGAAAAGACTGCTCATGATCAATATAATATGCATTTAATTATTGCCACTATATTAATTCACACTTTGTTTAATATCTAGTAATAACAATCTTATACGAGTTGACTTCATAGATTAAATCTTCATTTTTTATTAATATTTCTTTAATCTTATTGCTTTTTATGTTTATTTATAATTTAAGTTTCTTTCTTTAGCAGTCTTAGATTTCAAGTTGATTAAAAGCAACAATAAGATGAAAAAAAAAAAACAGTAAAAAATTAATGATGAAAAATAAAAAATCCAGTAACCATAATTAATTTTAACTTGTATTTTCTTTTATCTTAATTTTTATTTGATCATTAACACTAGTTAAAATTAATAATAAAAATAAATAGGTGACAATGCTTAATTTTTAAAAAAGAATTAAGATAAAACATTATTTTTATGTCACTGATTTTGAGATGAATGTAGAGATATGATAAAATAAAAAGACTACTATTGCTTATTTAGAAAATTAAAAACAGAACATTTCTGTTTAGAGTATAAAGAGAAGAGCCATTATCATTACAGTAGCTGTTCACCAATTCACAAGAAAGAAAGCAAATGGAAAGAGACTTTCCTTATAGATTGTATATCTGAAGAAGAGTGTAGAATAAGTCAAGAAAAAACATAGTGGTTACAACAAAAGTAAAAAAAAGAATGACTGCAGCAGTTCAAACAACTCTTTGTATAATAAATCATGAAGCTTGCAAATGCTCAGAGATCATGTTACAAATGATATCCGGTATCTTATGTTTAGTACACATGTATAAAAATGTGACTCATTAACTAAAAATGTGCACGATCTTTGGAAAAAAACAGATAGAGATAATATAAGAGAGACATGCCTTTAATCAATATTTGTTTAAATAAGTATCTTCATATTAAAAATTCAGATAGAATAGTTTAGATTGTAACTTTATAATAATTAACCAACTGTAAAACTCAAAACTTATTAAATGAATCCAAGAGTTATTTCCTTTTATATATTATCATTTAGGAAAAATATTCAATTTGTAGTAATTTAGATGAGTAAACAAATTCCATTTAGAGAATCATAAAAAGTGACCAATGACCTCACAGATACAATCAATAAAAGAGTTTGACTGCAAAGGTTTAGAAATTTTATTTGATATTTGACAAGAGTGTCAATTGAAAGCCGGAAAAAAACTCTATATGTGATATACACTTTCAAGCAATATTAGATTTACAATTTGTCAAAATGTGAAGCAAGTACATTTATCAAATCCAAAATGTCTAAGTCATATACATTAAGACTGATGAGAAAAGTGTTTTTTAAAATCTTTTCAATATATGGATCATTTTACATAACAATCAAAAAGTTGCAATGAATAAATTCCTATTATTAACCAGGTCTACATTTAAGAGATGTATAAACTGTTTGAATATATGACACAATTTATCAAATATATTTGACATCATGATACTAGAGATGTTTTATCAAATTAGTTCAACAATTTTATTTTTAATCTTATCGATGTAAAGTGGTTTAATCATTACTCAATCCTTTAAGCACACACTAACTAGCAATAAGATGCCATTACTAGGTAAATTAATAATTTTTTAAAGCAAGGACTGCAATGATATTTATTGGGTTGCCCTAATTCTTTTTGTTATTAGATAAGTTTTACAAAACTTCATTCAAAATAATCATTTTTGTTTGTATTGTGACAATGGCTATATGTGCATTTAAAATATATTGTTAAAGCTGGTGTATTTGTATTTTCAGAAAGTTATGTTTTTTGTTTTAAGAAAGGTAAAAATACAACTCAATTTAAAAAAAATATTTATACAATTTATGGAGAAGCTATTGCGAATGAATGAATGTATCAAAACATTTGTTGCAAAGTTTTATGCTGGAAATTTCTGACTAAAGAAAGCTTCATGGTCAGGCAAATAATATATTACTTGAGAATGATCAACATTATACGTGAGAGATAGTCAACATACTCAAAATATCCAAATCAAGTGTTGAAAATCTTTTCTATCATTTTAGTTATGTTAGTGGCTTCCACATAATTAGAATAATAAAAAAAATACTCAATTGTATATCATTTTTACTTCTTAAATATAATAAAAATGTTCCATTTTGAAAATTGCAATAGGTGATAAAAAAATGGATACGCTACAACGTGAAACACAAGAGATCCTGTTATAAGTGAAATGCACTACCACACGCCATAGCAAAGTCTGGTCTTCAACCAAAGAAGGTGATTATATATATATGTGTGTGTGTGTGTATACATATGTATTCAGGCCAGTAGGCAAAAATCTATATAATGTTTAATAAATAATTGGATCATCTACTCAGATATATGTATCCACCAAAAATAACATTTAAGTAATATAAATGTCGGATTAATAAATAAAAAATCCACCCCCTTTATATATATATATATATATATATATATATATATATATGCTGGGACTTGAAGGGAGTCCTCCAGTATTAGTTCTTTCTGGAAAAGCAACCAATTGATTCCAACCACTGCTGCTCTCAATTTGACCAACTAAAGGCAGTAATCAATGAAAAGCATCTGGAATTAGTTGATAGAAAGGGTATAATATTCCATCTGGCTAGAGTGATGTGACCAGGCAAAAATTGTTATGCCTTGCTTACAGTCTTTACAAAAATCTAATAAAAAATAATTCAGTTCTATAGAAGAGTTCGAAAGGCAACTAGAATTGTTCTTTGCCAAGAATGATAAAAATTTCTGGAAAGATGGATTTAGGAAGTTATCTACTTATTTTTGAACTGCTACATATTCATGTTTTTAGTTATACATTTCAATGCTGTAGAGTTTGTAGCAAAGAACCGAGTAGTGATTGACCTTATCAGCAAAAAACCAAGTAGTCATATATTGGAAGAAATGAGAACATCGGCAAAAATGGCATGGCATTAGCCTACCAATGTGTGTGTAAATTGTTTTACTTAATAAAAACATTGACAGAGTAAGTGAGCATTAGATTTGAGTTCAGTACCGTGATGTTACATCAGTTGGAGATGCAAAAGAGTGAAGAGTGAAAGTGACCAAACACTCTTACAAGCCACAATGGTTGGTAAGAAATAATACTTAATATACAATAAAAAATAATAAAATCTTGGTATATTTGTTTTAAAAGAAAATTAACTTTTTATAAAAAAAATTAGCAGAAGTTTGTTTATTTATGGGTGATACTATATGCTTCTAGCTCAGGCCTGTACAGTTAAAAATGTAAAAGGCCATATTGATTGCAGAAAATTAACCATGAACTGTAAGTGTAAATTTACATATGAAATTACTGAGTGAGATAGAGATATATATAGAGAGGATACAAAGAGTTAAAAGAATCAATTTGATACAAAAATTGGTTTAAAAAAAAAAAAAAATGTCATGCTCCCACAAAACTGATTTCTTTTTTACATGATCAGTTGCTGAATTATTTCTGATGAACTAAAAAAAAAAAAACTGACTATTTTTGAAAATCATTTGTGGCCTACACTTGGTACACTCATATTTTGTCAGGCCTGCTCGAGCTAAACCTTTACAAAATCCTGTATTTTAGTTATCATTGTTCTCCATTGTTTAAACTGTGATTTTTTGTTTTTTTTCCTTTTTATTTGTTAAAAATAATCAAACTAAGGTATCTAATTACAAAGTCTGGTTGGAATTAGTCCAAGCATGTTAGAGAATTGCACACATACACATCAATTCTTATATGTCAACTGGGTAAAATGTAAAATAAAGTTTAAAATTATTTCTCTCTTATATACAGATTTATTGCCAAACACTTACTCAACAAAATATTGGTAATGACTAAAAAATAAAGAGATTATGAGTGAGGGTATCACTTTTCAAATATATAGTACTAATATAAGAATTGACATGCAAAAGCCTACTACTGAACTAACATTAAGGAATGAAGTACACTCAATTCTCTTTTTGTGTGCATTTTGTTTTGCATGGTTTTGAAAAAACACGGTCTAACAAAAAGAAGCAATTTATTTTTTGCCACATTTTTTTCATTTTAACAGGGTTTAAACATCTTTCCTTGTGTGACCACCAAATTTATTGCAAGTGGCAAGTAAACGATTAAGTAACATCAATCAATTATAATTTACAAAATGCTGAAACTTTATGTTACATGATTAAGTAACAATTTAGCGAATTAAAATAGAATCCAATCTATTTTTTTCAATATAGTGATCCCCACACTCCGGTGTGGGCAGGACCTATGCACTGTACATACCTCTGGCTGTGTGTAACTGCTCTATCAGACAGTGTATAGTGGCAGTCATTAGAATCTAGAAGGCCTCCAAATAGCCAATAAACTTGGAAATCATTTTCTTACAAATGATAATGTTGTATGAGCAGTGCAATTCCAATGTGATTTGAAAATGATTATGGCATGTTATGAAGAACCATATAAAGAACTAACAAAAACGAAATCTCAGTGTCTGATAACTGAATTCGGATTCAAAACCAGTGAAACAAAAGAAACACAAGATGTTAATTTTATTCAAGATACACATGATTGCTATTAAATATTTCCAGTGATGAGAGCGATTTTGCACCACTGAAAAACAACAGAAAGTGGGCATATTTACTGTCTAGTAGTGACACTGATTGACTGAATGATTATATATATATATATATATATATATATATATATATATATATAAAATTCAGTTTATTTGTATATTAAAATTTTCTTATTAAATATATTTGGATGAAACCTATCTCTAATTTTCATATGTGCAGTTTTTTTTTTTTTGTTTTTTTACATGGTTTTATTTTGTACTATCCCCCATGCAAAAAGAGAATTGAGTGTATTTGTTCTTGCTTTATAAAATTTTATTCTCCAGTTATCCCCATAGAAAGTACTTGAACAGAACACCAAAACTCAGGTTTAGTTAGGAAGTATTTTTGTGCTTACCAGAGGAAGATAATTTTCTCTCTTTAAATTAAAAAAAATGTTTTCATCATTTATAGAAACTGTTTGAAAGATTGACAGCAGCCAAGAAATATTAAATGAAAAAATTCAAATCACAGAACATTTGTACATCAATCAAAGTAATACAAGAACAATGGTTGACAAAGCTTTAATAAAACTGAAACATGTTGATATACATTTCCTATTTGTCCTTTATCTTATCATCCTGTTGGATTCTGATCCATATTTGATCTTTAAATTATATATAATATATATATATAACACATACATGCAAACTTTAAAAATTATTTTTAAAAAATAAGTACTTTATATCTGCTTGAATGGTGCATTTATGTATTTGAATTGTCTATATTTTACTACAAATTTTATTATTTCTTTATGCTATTATGAATCCCATTATAGTACTTATATTAAATAATATCATAAATTAATGCAATATGTTCACTGTTACGTTATATGCTTTGCATGAGCTATCTGCTATATTTAACTTAATATCATAATTTTATAAGAAAGTAACAACCAAATATAATTCTATACAGGGACTAACATTTTGAAACATTCAAATTGCTGTGAAGCAGACTCAATATATCAAGTTAAAAGAAAAATAATAAATTTTATTAAAACATTAGATTTTTGTAATTTAAATGTTTGTAAGAATCTATCTTACATATCTGTAAGTCTACCGTTCATCCATGCTGAGAATATTGCTGCCACATATGGTCCGATTCCCCTGCTATTTATCTTGAGCTCCTTGATAAGATCCAAAGAAGAATCTGCAATAGTATTGGCCCTGATCTAGCGGCTCAGCTCTAGTCACTATCCCACCACCATAATGTTACCTCTCTATATCTTTTCTATAAATACTTTCATGGTAATTGTTTGAATGAGCTCTTGTCTATGGTACCTAGAGTTTTTGAATTTAAGTGCAGCATGAGACTGGCATCAAGATCTCATCAATTTACAACTGAGCTGACTAGATGTAGCCATAAATTCTATGCTAACAGTTTCTTTTCTCACACTCTCTCTTGCATAACTCTTCTGGCTCTATGCTTTCCAACCAACTTTAATCTGCAAAAGTTTAAATGCAATGTCAATCACGATCTACTGTCCACCTTATTACTCTCTTCTTTCTGCTCATCATTAAAGTTTCTGTTCCTAATTCTCCTACACCTTGTAACCCTTTGTGTTTTAGTGGCATACTGCCTTACTTTGGGTGATTCTGATTGAAAAAAGAAAAAAGTCAGCTAAAAGATTTATGCTAGCATGTACTTGCATTTATCAGATGAGATTTTTGTGAGTGGCTGATCAGGGTCAGGAAGTTGAGTCAGGTCTGTTCTACTTCCCCAGGGTAAAAAGGTAATCAGTCGTGACAGACAAAGGAGTTACATCAGTAATTAAATTGATAGACAAAACATTAACATTCATACACATGAGTGTCCTAATTTTGTCAAGTGTAACTGGATGACAGCTTCTTCAGGGCTAAACCTGATCTTTCAAGCAGAATTGATAGAAAACTACAAATAAATCTCCCTCAAGTTGGGAATCAAGTAGGTATGTGCTAACTTACCATCAAATATGTCATCTTCAGATGCAATGACTGGGGGTTGTGGTTGATCTCCAGGACCTTCTTCTGCTGGGGTTTGCATTGGACTTGTCTCACCAGATGTAGCAGATTTCCTGTAGAAAATGTTAAATTTTATAAAATTAAATGGAGTAGAATACATTAAAAAAATGAAACATTTACAATTTCAGATGAAATGCTTACACCTTTTCTCTGGAAGGCTGTCATTTAAAATTCATTTAAACAGATCAGTTCTTCCAATAATTTGCATTAAACAGTATTTATATGTATAAAAGAATTCATTTAATAAAATGTCTTATTACAAGGACTTTGGGAATGTTGAACTTTTAATCAATCTTGTATTTATATTGGAGTTTTAAGTTTGTCCTATTTCAATTTTTACGTTCTTCTGACAGTTTTTTTTTCTGATTATCTTAATTTTACATATAAAAAGAATAGAAAGCAGAATTTGTTTGATGTTAATTTATAATAAAATCTAACACTGAAAACGTCTGTTCATCGACAATGCTGCAAACAAATCTTGCAAAAGATTTTCCAAACATCCAAGAAAAAGAAAAAAAAAGAAAAGAAAAATATTGCAGATAAAATTACAGGATAATCAGGGGCAATTCAACATTATAGGAAATGTAAATTTGGTTTCCATGAACAAAATAATGTATATAATGCTATATAATGAAAGAAAAATTTAAATGATCCAGAATGTAGTAAAAATATTTATGCCAAACAATGGACAGTGACCATTAGCAGATTTTAACCCTTAACATAGCTTTGAAGAATTTATCAGGCATAGAACATCTTTTTTTTTTTTTTTTTTTTTTTAAATCAAAATGTAATAGTAAAAGGTTTCAGAAAGCTTAATAATGATTAACATATATTAAACTTTTAAAAAATTGTTTACAGGATTACTCAACTTACATAGAATCATTACACATCAACAAATAAAAGTAAGATTGTTGAGAATAATAATCACCAAAATGTTTGAGTTTAACATGTAAAATAAATGAATAGTTTATAAAATGTATTTTTACACTAGTGGTAATGTTCTAGTATTTAGAGATCATAAAATTAAAATTTTCTTATTTAAACTTTTGAGAAATAACTCTTTACAAATTTATTCAAGAGACCAGTCAATCTAATGAGTTCTATTGACCAAAAGATTTATTTTAAATAACAGAAATTCAGGTGTTTCATGATGCAGTCATCTGCAAAGTTTACAGATGAAATAAAAATTGTATAAAGCATTAAGAAAAAAAAATGTTGGCAACAGAGGTCTGAATGTGTTAAATTTAGAGACATATGAAGCAATAATACTTACTCTGAGGTGGTCTTGGGAGATCCAAATCGATATTCTTCAGCATCATAAAAATCTTCATCTTCACTACTAGAATAGGAGATGTCAGGCACTTGTGCAACAGACACTTGGTTTGGACTGGCATCAGCTCTCTTCATATTTACAGGACCACAGCCAGCAGAAGGAATATTGCTGCCATTCGGATTAGAGACAACTGAACCTACACAGGTGAAAACTATTAAAATTATATCAGTGCTTTTAAACAAGACATGCAAATCATAATGAAAAACATAACTAAGTCAAGAATTACATGAAGTATCTTATTTTGTTTAACTTTTAGAAAATAAGTTTATGTTCCCTCAAAGCTATATTTTCTTCTTCTTTTTTTTTTTTTTTAGCTAGAAAGGATTATTAACTGATTTTATAGCAGAAACAAATTCAGTACACTGTACACATCTGAGAACTATGTAGAACAAATTATTTTCTCAATATATTACATCAAAATGTTTTCAGATAATTTTATAATCTTACAAAATGTATTTTTTGGTATATCTGATACCACATAGCTCAAAGACAGCGAGAGATATAGCCATCAAATTTTCTAGTTACAAACAGAACCGTAGTTCATAGTTTTTCATAGTGTATTATTTTCTTTTTAAAATCCCATCATGTGTGCCCATCATGTTAGCCAGTCTAAAACTGTTTAATCATATATAATTAAGTATCTAGCTAGGAAAAAGTTACCATTTTTGTGACTTTAAATTTATAAATCCTTATAAAAATATACTTCCTTTTAATGCCTTTGTTTACTGCTGCAAAAAAAAAATCCAGTAAAGAATGTATATTTCCAAAGAAAGATGGGAATTTGAAATCTTTTGTGAAATCATCCCAGATATGTATAAGAAGCATAATCTAGCATTTAATGATGGTGATTTTCAAATAAGGTATGATTCAATGAATGTATAGTTCAGACATATGATCTGTTAGAGATGAAAAACTCAATTTATACCTTCAATAGGAACTAACATAAAATTCCACCCAGAGTAGACTTTCAGTTAGTTTTAAAAAAGACAGAAAAAAAAAATTTTAATGTCAGACTAATTAACAGTAACTAACTTTTTTCACCAAAAAATTAAACCAATATAAATTACACAAATGCTATTCCCAAAATAAATCCTTTTAAAATTTAGTTAAAAAAAGTGTTGATAGTTGAATTTAAGAAACTCAAATATATAAGAAATACAATAGTTAATTTTAAAAAAGTAAATTAAATTCCATGAAGTATGATTATATTACATACTTGTTTACATCATCAATAATACAAAAAAAAGACAACAGTTAAATTTTAACTGGAAAATGTCAGCTTCCATGACTTAACTGTCTTTTTCAAGTTATAAGATTAAGAGACACTTGATTGTTCTCAAAAGGAGTTCACAATCAAATAAATTCATTGTCACGACTATTAGAGGCAAGTCTGTGTGAGCATGGGCATATATATGTATATTAATTACCAGTGATCCTTGTCCTAACATTTTATCTAATATGTACAAATTAAATAGTGTCTCAGTCATTTTTAGTAATGATGATGTTAATAAGTTATTTCAACTAAGACTCATTTGTTAATCAAACTTTTAAAACCCTTTACAATGATTCTTGGAATAATTTTAATTTAAAATTACTTTATAAAGTACAAAAATCATATTTAAAGAGTAAAGATAATACAAAGATGGCAATTAAATGCTCCAGATTTCATGAAATAACAGGATTTATATAACCAAAGTGCAAGTCTTAGTAAAAATATTATAGGGACCACAGATTTTAGAAATACTAGAATATTAATAACTGTAAGATAGAAAATAATGCAGAAAAAAATAATGCTAATCTATTATAGCAAAAGAATCTGAATTAAAAGAAGTGAATACTTTGCTAAGGGGTGCTGAAAAGTTTCCAGCACCGTACACTTCTCCAAAACTGGTATTTTAATGATCAAATATCAGTATATTTATTTGGGGGAAGTGGATCAGATTGGGAACTTTTCAGCACCTCCTTGTAAAACTGCATTACTTTTGTTTATAATAATACTATACAGAAAATTTCAAGAAAACAGTTTATTGTGGGGACCTACCTACAAATGGACTCTTCCACACCTATATAATATGGCTACCAACTCTGAGTAAGTCAGTTCACCAAGTGAGGGCCACCAAGTAGTAGCCACAGAGTGAATGAGTGAGTCGGGACACCAGTGAGAGAAAGTACTATACAGTCCACATTTGCCTTTGTACTACGTTTCCGAGAATATACTATTTAACCTATGTCCGAGTCCGTGTCATCTTTCTATGGTTTTACACCATAACAACTGACGACGAAGAATATTCGAACCACGAAGAGAAACCTCTACCTAAAAGAAAGAAAAAAAAAAGATCACACCATAACTCTAAAGACGTCTAAAGATCCCAGTGTGTTAACCTCAAGTCTGGCAAACCAAAGAGAAATTTTCACAAAAGAAAGTTACACATACAACAGTTGTATGTTAATATACAACTGATAAAAAAAAAAAAAAAAAAAAAAAACGGACACCAACCGAATAACAGGCAACATAAATACAAAAATAGGCACAGATGGGGACGTTGGATATATTTAGGAAGAAGGGAAAAGTATAAAAATAATATTAACTCAATCCATTTAAAACCAACAACTTGAAAATACTTACTACTGAAAAATCGTAAGTAAGATTTTTTTCCCTTCCCCCCTCGTTGCTATAATTGCATTGTTCTTTGCTTTTCTTGACCACACAGGGGAAAAAGGGAAGAAGAATATATTTTCTGTTGGCAGCATGGTTGTTTATGCAATTTTTTTTTTTTCCTCTTAGAGAAAAATAGAAGCACTAAGACTGTATTAGAAAAAAAAAAAAGATTTTTTTTGTTACCAACCAGAGCTGAGAAATATTAAGGAAAGGAATTACTTTCTTTCCCTCTCTTATAGAAGAAAAATTGTCTAAATTCCATTTTTTTCTTTCTCTCTGAAAACACGTATTTGAAGTCATTATGGATGACTTTAAAGCAATCATTGTTCAGATGATGAAGGCACAACTTGATCATCAACAGAAGATTGAGGAATGTATACTACAGCAGCAACAGAAGTCTGAGGAACAGCAACAAATTTTGGAAGAAAAATTGCTCCTACAACAAAAAGAACAGGAAGAAAAGCAAAAAGAATGGGAAGAAAAATTGCTTCTACAGCAGAGAAAACAACAACAGTTTTTTTTTTAATTCCAAAAACAACAAGAAGAATTACTTCTAAAAACATTAAGTAAAAAGGATGTTAGAGAAAACAACACTGCATTTTCTCACAACACAATTTGGAATTCTATGGAGACATTCAATTATCTTCCTGAAGAAGATAAAACATTTGAAGCTTTCTATAGAAGATATGAAGATCTTTTTGTGGTTAATTGTGAGGATTAGCCAAACGCTAAAAAAGTTTGCCTACTTTTGAGAAAGTTGGGAACAGCGGAACATAGTTAGTTCATTGATTACATTCTTCTGAAGAAAACAAGTGAGTTGGGGTTCGATGAAGCAGTAAAACTTTTGTCTGAGTTATTTAACCCTAATACAACACTGTTTCACAAAAGATGGAAGTGTTTTAACTTGTCAAAATGGGATGACGAGGATTATCTTACATTTGCATCCATTGTAAATAAGCACTATGATGATTTTCGTTTGGCAGAATTGTCAGCTGACGATTTCAAATGTTTAATATTTGCCCAAGGTTTAGTCTCCGCAAAAAAAACTCTGAGATTAGACGGAGAGTTCTATCAAGACTAGAAAGCGAACCAGGTCTCACATTACAAAAACCAGCTGAAGATTGCCAGTGAGTAATCAGTGTTAAAAGCGATTCCAAAAACATCGAGGAATCAGGCATATCGTATGTTAGGAGAATTAAGTACAAGCCAAAAAATTACTCCCCGGGAAAAGGTAAAGAAAGCAAAGAGTATGCCCATTCACAATCTAAAAGTAGACAACCCTGTGAGAAACAAAAATTACCCCCAAGGCCATGCGGACGTTGTGATGGACAACATTGGGCGGCAGACTGTTTTTACCGAAACAAGACATGTAATTATTGTAGCAAAATTGGTCACAAGGGGGCGCACTGTAGAAACAAAAGGAACAACAGAAACAGAGTCAGACAAACTGTATCAAATGAAAAAGTAGATAAGAATCTACGAAAATACGTTGTAGTTAACATTCTAAACAAAACAGTTAAGCTGCAACTAGATTCTGGCTTGGATCTCGCAATCATTAATCTTCATACTTAGAGGAAATTAAAAAAACCAACAATGAAAAAGGCAAATAAAACAGCCTGTGCAGTAACAAATCAAATTTGAAGGTGAGCTAATGCTACCTGTAACACTAAATGGCATCACAAAGAAACTAAAAGTTTTTGTCCATAAAAACTGAGAATTTATTTGGGACGGATTGGATGGAGCAGTTTAAGTTGTGGGATCAACCAATCAACAATTTTTGCCAAAAGGTGGAAAATATGACAACGGATACCCAAGACCTGAAAGACGAATTAAAAGAAAAATTTCCTGAAGTTTTCTTGGTGGGGCTAGGAAAATGTAATAAGACAAAAGCCAGATTTGAGCTGAAAGAAAACGTTCAACCCGTTTTCAAAAGTAAAAGAAATGTCCCATTTGCATCAGTAGGAAAAATTAACAAAGAATTAGACCGACTAGAAAATGCTGGTATACTATCAAAAGTGAGTTTTAGTGAATGGGCGGCCCCCCGCTGTATACGTAAGAAAAAAGTCCAACCAAATTCGCGTCTGTGCGGATTTCTCAACGGGCCTCAATGCAGCTCTAAAAGATTACCATTACCCTTTCCCCACACCGGAAGAGGTATTTAATAAACTAAATGGTGGGGAAATATTTTCCAAATTGGACTTAAGCGATGCATACCTTCAAATCCCTGTTGAGGAGGAGTGCACAAAACTTCTATGTATCAACACCCACAGGGGTTTATACAAGTTTGATAGATTGGCTTTCGGAGTCAAAGTTGCACCTGCAATATTTCAGCAGGTCATGGATACCATGCTGGGCGGCCTTGATTGCGTGTGCTTACCTGGATGACATTGTAATAGCAAGCAAATCTACTGAGGAACATCGCAAACATATCCATCAGGTTTTTGAGAGAATTCAGGATTTCGGTTTCAAGGTAAAGGAATCGAAATGTGATTTTTATATGAATGAAATAAGGTATCTCGGGCATATCATTGATGAGAAGGGAAGACGGCCTGACCCACGGCGGGCAGAAGCTATAAAAAATATGCCTACTCCAAAAAATGTCAACAAGCTCCAAAGTTTTCTAGGACTTGCCAACTATTACCAAGTATTCATAAAGAATATGCACAAGCTACACGCTCCTCTGAATGAATTGTTAAAAAAAGAGAAAATTTGGAACTGGACAATGGAGTGTTAGTCAGTTTTTGGAAAAATAAAAAATATATTAACATCAGAACTATTTCTGACTCACTTCAACCCTCAATTAGATATCATTGTGGCCTGCGATGCTAGTTCATATGGTATCGGTGCGTGTATCCTACATATTATGCCAGATGGTACATGGAAACCCATAGCACATGCATCAAGAACGCTGCTACCCGCAGAAAAAGTATACAGCCAAATTGAAAAAGAAGCCCTCAGTATCATATTCGCTGTAACAAAATTTCACAGATATCTGCATGGAAGGTATTTCAATCTAGAGACCGATCATAAACCATTATTAACGATATTTGGCTCTAAAAAGGGTTTACCGGTTTATACGGCGAATAGACTTTTGAAATGGGGGTACCATCCTTCTCAACTATAATTTTGAATTAAATTATTTACCAACTAATAAAATTGGCCATGCAGATGGTCTATCCAGACTAATCGCTAATCAAAATCAACCACTTGAAGACTCAGTTACAGCAGTTCTTCATTCAGACTGTGAAATAAAATCAATAATAGCGAATACCGTCCGGGATCTACCTGTAACGTTGTCGGAAATAAAAAATGAAGCGCTAGAAGATGACTTTATTTACGAGATAAAACATAAAATCGCTACAAATGATAATAGCGTGTCAGACATCTACTCACTATGAGACAATGTCTTATTGTACAGCGATAGAGTTGTAATTCCGGAAAAATTACAGAAGCGAATTTTAAAAGACTTCCACGGTGGACACCCCTGTAGAAACCGTATGAAGAGTCACATGCGGAGCTATGTCTACTGGCCGGCGATGGACAAGGACATAATAGAAATGATTAACACATGCAGAGGATACGCCTTGGCAGCCAAAGCTCCACCTACCACTTTCAAACCCTGGCCAAAAACAGACCAGCCTTGGTCACGTATACATATTGACTTTGCTGGGCCAATTGACGATTATTATTACTTAATCGTTGTTGACAGTTACTCCAAGTGGCCGGAGGTTTTAAGATGCAAGAGGGCAACAACGGCTGTAACAATCAGTTTCCAACATGAGCTGTTTGTGAGATTTGGAGTAGTGGACTGCGTGGTCAGTGACAATGGTACACAATTTACTTCAGCAGAAATTAAGAATTTTTGCGGCATTTTCCAAGTCAAGCACATAACTACGCCTCAATGCCACCCTAGATCATTACTCACAGAATCCTTGAGACACTAGACAATAAAAACATGTCAAGGACAATCACATTAGATATTTCAAAGGTCTTTGACAAAGTGTGGAATAAAAGGTTACTGCACAAGCTCTCTTGCTATGGAATCACTGATCATTTGTGAATATCTATGATGATGATACAATGGCACCTTCAAAACTCTAGATGACCAGAGCTTGGAAGCTGATCCCTCCTATGATCTAGCTCTAACAGCTCAGTGGGGGCGAAACTGGCTGGTCACATTCAGTGCTTCAAAAACCAAACTTGTGACATTCCATCATCATCATCATCAAGTGGATCCAGAACTTTCACCAATCACAATGAACAGGTGTTCCTTCAGGGAGGCCCTGTATCTTGAGCAGCTATTGGGACTCAACCCAGACTTCAAATGGCACTTGTACAGACGATCCATTGGTAAAGATAATGGTTGGTACCCTGTACTGCTTCAGTAAGTACCTGACTCCTCCTGCTGTCCTCCACCTTTACAAGAGCCAAATCAGACTGAAAATGGAGTACTTTTGCCATATATGTACAAGAGCTGGCCAATCTGCACTTTCCAGTCTCAATAAAGCCCAAAAGGGTCTCTGCATCCTTGTGGGACAATTTCTTTCTCATAGACGAAACGTCATAAGTCACTAGCTGCTCTATTGCTATTTCCATGGAAAGTGTTCAGACAAACTACATTCCAGAGTTCCACCAATTCTAACCTTCATGGCTAAAACCCACCATATTAGGCACATTGTAGTGAGCCACCCTCAATCCCTTCGTATTCAACTGATGAGATGCAAGTTCCACTCAAGCAGCTTTGTCTCATGAACCGTTGATGTGTAAAAAAAAAATAATAAATAAATAAAATAATTCCATCCTCCAAGAACTTTTTAGCTTTAATAGCAAAAAGCTGCAGTCTTTCAGGTAACTGAAATTCTTTTTAATTAAGGCAATTCTGTAAAGACTGGAATAAATAGTAGACTGAAAATGCAATATTTTGTGAATATAGCAGAAGAGAAAACTCTTCCTGAGCTGCAACAATTTCTGGTCACTAAAGATGCATGCAATCAAGCATTATCTTGATAAAATATTATGATCTTTCTTTGGACTAAATCCAGATGCTTTCTATTGATTGCTACCTCAGTTGGCCCAATTAAGGGCAGCACTTCTTCAAACTAATTGTTTACTTTTCTCAAAGAAACTTCTAGCAGAGGACTCTTTTCTAATGCCACTACAGAATCACCTTCTTTGAATGAAAAATGGCTTGGATATGGTTAAAAGTGGTTTAGTTCGTTTGGCACATGAACACTTGTGCTACACATTTTTGTGATGTATCTAATTTCCATGGATCATCTCAATATATTTTTTTTAAAAAGAGACTGAAAGAAACAAGGACCTTTTTGTCATAATTAAATTAATAGGGATCAGTATTTTTGTTTGTTTTGCTTAACTTATATGGAATCTATACATCAAAACAATATAATGAAGTTGGTACAAATGATTTCCAATGCATGATTTGGATATTTTCAGTATATTGGCTATCTTCCATTTCATATAACATTGATTATTCTTAAGTAATGTCTTTATTTGATTGTTATTAACCTCAACTGGTTTAACCAACTGTAGAGTGTCCTTCAGTAAAAAAATATTTTGCACAAAAACTCATAAGACACTTATGCAGTCGTTACAAGTGCCTTTTTATAAAGCACACTAACCCAATTTATATTTCAGTCATATTTTTACCTCATGAAAAAAAGAGACAATAAAAAGGCAAATTTTGACAAAAGCAGACAGAATTAAAAGTAATCATTTTAAATGAATTTAGTTAAAACTAAATACTCCTAATGCCATCCAGTGGCAAAAACAGTGGTAGTCTTTTAGATTATACTATCTATAAGGAAGGTTCAAATGCGAAGTGAAAAGGTTCTTTTCAGTTGATCATTGAAGAATATTAAAAATGCATTCTTTGTTCTTTTCATTTAAACTAAAGTGTGCATGTGCACAAAACATTAGTTGTACCATGAAAAAAATGACTGTAATATTTAAGTTTCTGATATGTTATAAATAAAATGTAATTATGAAATTACTTTATGCTTAACTCGGCCCCGCGTCTAGTTATTTGGTCTGGTAACCCAGACGAGGCTATGCTGAAGGGCAGAGTCTCGTTCGGGGTGGTAGACTATCCCTGAATCCGTTTTTACGGGTTCCAATAGGGAATATTTTTGGCCGAGCCTACGGGCCCGGAAAACCCACATTAAACCCGGCCTTGTGCCACATGTAACCCTTGTGGGGGGTGGCTAAATATTACTTTATGCTTAGCTAAAAATAACAGAAAATTCTATCTATTACATCATCAGAAAGGTCCACTATATCAAGATAGGAAATTCATCCATGTTGTGAACTGTTATGGTGACATAGAAAAGGTCTTTCTCTCTTTCTCACTCACACACACTGAATTTTATGTGTGTTGACAGCATTTGGGAGAGCAACATCTTTTATTCAAAGAGTGATATTTAAAAAATAGTATGTTTTAAAAAGATTTTTTTACAGAGTACCTTATCTCACATTTCCAAGTTTTTCAGTATTGTAATCAATTAGAAAAACTTTAAAATGTTTTCTGCATATTGCAGCTATAAATTAACAGAAGCCTCCAGTTTTTAATGAATTTGATAATCTATAATTTAACACAAAAATAAAGCTTTAAGTTTACGTAATCCATTGTAATTTTTATAATACTAAAATTACTATGTTTATTGATTTGTTTACAGCACAAAAACATAACACTTATTGTTTAAATAATGAAAACACTGGCCATTCTGTATTAAGTGAAACCATTTAAAAAGAAAAAAGAAGTCAATATGTATTTAATAAAAGTTATGTGCACCTACCAGAAGTGATACTGATATTAGGCATTGATTGACTAATACACACATCATTTTCCAAACATTGGGCTTCAGTAGCAGCCTCCACACTATCATGTAGGGAGCTGTCTTGATTATGTAAGGCGTCTGGAAAAAACGAAGAAATTTTCTTTCTTAAGGAAGAATTGATAATCAAAGAAAATTCAACAACAAAATAAATTTTGAAATACAGCATTGAAATAATTCAAATAATTTGACAAAATAAAATGTACCCACGGGAATGAAACATTAAAGAACACTATGATGATGATGAACTTTAAAAAAATGATCAAAGAAAAGTATTTTCAGAAAATAATTAAAAGTTGATTTATAATCAAATTTATAATGTAAATTTTCTTTATTAAGTCTCTCAACTACACAGGCTGGTAAACATATAAATGTTGCGATGTCTATTCAGACATGTGTATAGACTAAAAAAGTAATGGGAAATTATAAAGGGGGTGTTGAAAGGTTCTGACACACTTCCCAAAATCAATATCACTACTAAAATAATGATTTTAGGAAAGGGGTGGGTCAGGCTGAACATTTTTAACCCCCTTCTATAAGTTTATACAAAAGAATGGATAACTTTTATCTACAAACAAATGAATAATATTTCAGTATATAATGTTTTAACCCAAAAACACCGCAAAGGAAAGATTACCAAATTATTTTACAAGGTACAGTTTTCGTTTTCTTTAGCATTAAAATTATTAAGACTTTTTTTAATATACCAAATGTTTTCTGCATCAAATCTAATATAAAAAGGCAGTTTAAGAGGCAAGGGTTCGTTAGGTTTAATCTTCCACATAACTTCCTTATTTTAAGAGAGGGAAAAAAGAAAGCATCATATATGCTAACTAATGGATTCCTATAATTTCTTATTTTTTATTTATATAGATTTATAAAGACTTGTGAGAAATTTTAAAGTGCTGTCTACCAAAAAGATGAAACACACATGCTTTTTTTTTTTTTTTTTTAAATATTATCCCTTTTAAATTTAGATTATGATTTAAGTCAGTTTTTAATTCACATTCAATGATTAGTAACAGTCAGTTTCTGTTTTGTTTTGGCAGTTATTTCTTTCTTCTTTTTTTTAAAATTATTTCTTTTATATTTTACTTTTTATTGCAAGACATTTTCTCCTATAAAATAATTGATTTCATAAAGAGAACTCAAGAAATTAGAATTTTTACTTTATGACAAATGTTTAAACCTAAAACTTAATAAATAATAAAAAAAGCTTAAAATTTTAAATTCAATGTTAAATATTGTAATTTTTAAAAATGCTGAGAACACTTTATTGAACTGTTGAAAAAATAGTTATAGGAAGGAAATGTCTGTTCAGAAGTAGTGAAGTTCTCTCTGATGATAGCATTTTGAGACATGTATATTCTTGAATCAGTGTAAAAGGGAAAAATGAATAAGTTGTGCACTGCATGATGTAATCATCTACAAAATATGTAGAGTACACAAAAGGACATTTACAACTACAGATTATTAAAGGTTAAAAAGATAATAGGAAAAAAGAAAATGACACAGAATCTGATAAGAAGAACGTGGAGAAAATTGTTTTCGGAAATAACATCTTTAACTTCTACTTCTGCTCAAATCAATCAATATTTAGACTTTCATAATTAGTTTTCAAACTTGTAGACTAGTGATATTGTCTCCAGTCAAAGATGGAGAATGCATAAAAAAATAGATGATTGAAAGGAAATTTAATAAGGATTGGTAAAAAAAATTAACTAAAAATAAAAAAGGAGGAGAGTAAATAATCTCGTTACTGAATTATATGTAGGTTTAAATAACTAGAGTAGAATAAGTGAATTCAGCACAAAAATTATATTTAATTAGTGATAGCCAGGTGATCAAAAGTTTCATTTTGCTTAAACAAAGTATCTCATTCACCAAATAATAAACGTTTTTTTTTTTTTTAGAGTACTCAACTGTAACTATTTTATTGTTTTTACAAGGCTGAGTGCAAAAATATGAAACGATAAAAACGAGTTTCATTAAGTCTCTTGAATTCCTTTTCTTTGATTTTCAACTCAATCAGCTGATTAATTAATACAGAACCAATAATGTTTTGATAAATATTAAGAATCTGACAATGATTTGGTTGTGGAGGAATCACGAATCCAATTATGCTTAAATTATTTAATTTTACATGCATCAGTGTTCCTATGTTTTTTTGCATACTTATCTACCACTCCTTCATTCAATTACATTATTTTTAACAAAGCAATTAACACAATAATATAGAGCTTTATTAGTTTTCTATCCACCAACACTAACAAGACGATGCAAAGCAAAATAAACGAATATGCAAATATTCACTGACGACAAACAAGAAAAGAAATAAATTTACAGTTCTGTTTTACAGAAAAATTTCTCGTTTTTCTTATCACCTATGTTATGCATACACTTAGAGAACTTTCTTTTTTTCTTTACTTACGTTTCGCCATAGTTAAAGTCGAAAAGATCGATACAACAACTATCACTTAAGAAAAAAAAAACCCAAAAAACCTAAAAGGCACACAATGACTGATACAAAAACAAATTTATATTTCCACCAAAAAAATGCATTTGAAAAAAAAATTAAATATGAAGTTGTAAAAATGACAACTAGTGGTCAATGACTCATGGCTTAAAAAAAGTGGCGTGATGAAAGACATAATAATAAAAAGGTGAGGCCATGTCTCCATATCGTACATGAATGTTGTGTATTGAATTAGTAGTAAGTAGTAGCAATAGTGACTTGTTAAAGGAAACCAGCAGCCGAAGTGGGCGGTGCCCAATTTGTGTTTGTGTGTGCTATGTCGACCAGTTATTCAGGGTGTAATTCAATGATCTGTCCTTGAAAGGATGAGGAGAGGGAAAAAGGCTCCATTCTGAAGTCCTCTTCAGTTACAAAAAAGTGGAGATGGTTGCACTTGTTGATAAGAAACTCAGATCTATTTCGAAACCAACTGATTGTTGTGGAGAATTATAAAAGAACAAAAAATCCACTGCAAAGAATTAATTAAATTAAGTTTTAGTTTTAAAAAAAAGATTATAAAAGAAAAATTTATAACGAATGATTCCTGCTCAGGCTGACGTCCGTTTTTTTTTTGTTCCTGTCAAAACAAAGTTTTGTGATAATCTCTGACTTAACGGAACCAATTAATTTAGATTAAACCCCCCACCAAAAAAACGAATTAACGAATAATGCTATGGGAAAAACTGACCAGTGAGTCCAATGATTTGCCTTTTAAAAGACCGCGACAACGATGATAGTAAAGCGGCAAATCAGCACGTGGCACCTTCAACCATATGTTTTTTGTTTTGGTACTTTTACCCTCCACCCCACACTCTTCTTATTCAGTTAATAATCAGCTATCAAAAAAGAGAAAGACTTATTTTCCTTCGATTATGGTCTCACAAACAAATCGATTTTATAAATTACGTTTTCATCGCAGATTGTGAATAAAAATTTTACATAAAAATAGAATGAAAAGCTCAAGCATCCAATTCTGTGAACATGAGGACCACGGTAAAAATTTCGTTCTCTTAGTCTTGAACAAGTCGAACAAACCAAAAAGTCACCGTTGTCATTTAAAAAAAAAAAAAAAAAACGAAAACGAAAAAACACTGTCTCTCTTTCTCACAAAGTCAAACAGGGACAAGATTTTTTTACGCAAGCAAGAAACAAGTAACCGGCAAAACAGCACAGTTCCGTGTTGTTGGTATTATTGTCTTGAAAAGAAGATTACTTTTCTACTAAAGTTTGTCATTAAGAACTACTTACTGTAATCATCACGATGCCAGTATATCGAGCATAACTATTAAATACTCCATTTGTGTTGTGAGGAGATTGTATGTTTACTGATACATGAAAATACTGTATGTTCTTGTAAATGTAAACGTCAGCCAGTCGACTGAGACAGTGTTGTACTGAATCAAAAAAGAAAGTTACCCCCACTCCTAGCTTTCTTATAATGCCGTTGTAAAAAAAAAAAAAAGAAAAAGGAAATAGTAGATTCGTAGCCGATTTCGTCCGAAATTTTTAAATTCGTGTCTTGTTTCAGTTTACACGAAGCAATATTTAAAACGAAAAATATTAGTGCCCATGTTAATTTGGCATCTTAGAATTATGGTAAATGTTTTATCGTAAACTTTTTTTATGACATGTCCTTCAATGAGTAATATTTGTTTTAACTTTAAAAAGTAATTTGTTCTCACAGATACAAAAAAACAAAAAACAAATAAAAACACAGAGTCCATCCCGAAAAATGAGAGGAAAAAACAAACAGGGAGACAGGAAAATGTACAATAACGAGGAGAAAACTCTTTTATTTTCATGTCTGGTAGTCGACTATGTGTTCAAAAGGACCACTTTGCATAGAACCCATAATTAGAAAGCTGGTCTTGCAGACTATTTGCTTGTAAAAGTTAATCATCTTTTTTACTTACACAAAAAGCATTATCAGCTAAGTAATGATGATATAATCAGCTATAAAAAAAATAATTTCATATTTAGTGATGGGGGTGGGGTCAATCTTAAATATAAAAATAATTTCATTGCAAAAAGTATCATGACTGAACAATTACACTGAACATGTAGAAAAAAAAATTCAGTTTCAACTTCAAAGAGAGAGAGAGAGAAAAACATTTTAAAGGTTTAAATGTATTTTATTTTAAAAATCATTCTTGAAGCCTTTAGTTTTATTTCCAATAAGCAAAATACTTTGCTGTATTTCAAATTGACTTGGAATTAATTTTTTTTTTATTATCACTAAAATCATTCATATTGACAAATCTGTCAACATTATTATTTTTATTAAAAAAATCTTTCAAAAATAAAATATACTTTTCTGAAACTTTATTTGAGGAATATTAACTGATTTAAAGCATAATTAATCTGATTTGAAACAAATATTATTTACTTTAAGTTTAAAATAACACAGAAATGCATTTTTAAAAACAAAGATTAGCTGTGTTTTTACATGATTGATAAGTGACAAAAAGGTGATGACAGGTTTATTGTTATTCTATTCTATAGAGACTTTATTTCTAATTTAAGAAAATGACATGAGCATCTTTTTTTAAGTACTCAGTAATCTTAAAAATGTAGCAAAATATTCTCTGTAAACTAATCTTAGGAATGTTGACTAACTTTTTTTATTATAGTCATCAGTCTTATTTTTTGATAATGTTGTGTATGGTCATCCATACTTAAAAAAAATCAGAACATTTATACACTAAAAAAAAAAATTAAAAATTATTTTAAAAATCTTGGTGCATCCATTTTTGATTAGTAAATATAGTTTTCACTTAATAACAATATTACTTAATGCAATTAAAGTAAGACAGAATTTTAAAAGATTTGAAACTTTAAAATTTAAGTAATTATAAATTAAAATTTAAAAAAAAAAGAAACAATTCTTGTAAAAATTCATTATGCATTAAAAAAATTTTTCTTAAGACAATAGTGTCTTTAATAAATCTTATTTATGAAAGTAATTACAAGCTTTTCTAATTAAATAATGTGAGTTTTATTGCATTTTTTATTTTACAATTTGGAGTAGATTTTCGGGAAATGAGTAACTTTTCAAAATAAAAAAAATGTTTTGATGATTTACATTCTCCAAGGAGTCTTGTTTTAAGTAATAAAACAAATTTTGTAATTAAAATTTTCTCAAAATTTCATGAAATTAAGTAAGTGGGAGGTCACATATGTAAAAAAAAAAAAAAAAAAAATTTTTACCAAGATTTTCTAAAAAAAAAAAAAATTCACAAATAATTTTATTCATTTATGAATAAATCTTGAAAGCTTCATTAAAATTCCACAATTATTAGATTTTTGCAAGAATTTCCAAATCAATGTGTTTCTTACCAGAAAAAAGGTGCTAAAACATCGATATTAGGCCGACCACTGATGCAAAAAAAAAAAAAAAAAAAAAAAAAAAAAGTTTTTTTAACCAAAATTTTGTACAAGCTAGAAAGGATTAAAAAATAAATTGGTCTTTCCTCTTTATACAAACATTTTGATGATAAAACTTTGTTTTTATCAAGTTTGGGGCCTTTTTCCATCATGCTATGCTGTTTTTTCAGCAAATTAATGGAGGTACCTAAAATGTTTACATTAATGTTTAGTTTATTGAAACTCAGTGTTTCCTATGCTTATTATCTCACAAATATGGCTGCAAAGTTTTCTCAGATATTTCATAAAAGACACTAAACTATAATTAAAGTGTCAATAAATAATTTAGCTATCTTTTAGCTTGTTTTATCAATTCTACTTAAATATTCTAAGTAAAGCTCTAGTGATGAATAAACATTTGATCCTGCATGGACAAATTAAAAATATTTGTCAAATTTCTTAACTATCATTTTATTTTCAGTATAATAAAATTCTTTCAGGCCCTACCTAATCTTAAATGAAAATTAGACAAAAACAAAAAAGGACATAATGACAGCCATCTACAGTTTTTCCTCACCTGACAATAACATTTAATATTCTTTGATCTTGTTACTTAACATGTTAGAAACTAAAGTTAAATAGTCATTCCATAAAAGTTTATGAAAGAATTTTAACAAATATGGCAGTGTGTCAAAATGGATATAGAATTGGTGCCAAATTTAATTTGGGTATCAGTAACTTGTGTTAAGCACATAACCATATTTGGTATGTTTCAATATGGTCATAGTTACCTTAAGGTTAAGAGGTCAAATATGTTGGTATTAAGTATGCTATAGAGATCAGACTGAGAGAGAATAACAGGCTGCAATTAGACTGGGAAGTCATGGATATCTAAAAGATAGCCATTGAGATAATGGCAACAAAAGATGATGGCTAAGTGTAAACAGGTAGATGAATATTTGATGCTTTTTGCCATAATCAGAATGTGTTTATCTACATAAAAAAAACACTGATATTTTAAAAATAAAAAAGTAAAAAACAAAAAAAAACAAAACACTTATTGCTAGAAAGAAGCCTGCTTTGAAGCATTAAAACTCATTATGTCACTATCAAATCTCATGATGACCTCTCCATGTCAAATTGGTCTTTTATCAATAATAAAAATGTCTCTCAAAATATCTTAATACTCTATTGATTCTGCTAAAATAAGAAAGATTCAAGACAACTCTATAACAGGAGTTTTAGCCAAGATATCCAAGTACTTTTGTTCATGATTGATTTATTCCTTTTCTACAACTCTTTGCATGTTATTTAAAGCCAGAAAAATATTTTTAGATTGGAAGAATTGGGGGTGGAGAGATAATAATGGTTTAGTGATACAAGTTTTACTAAATAACCCATAGCTGGGGAAAAAGAGGTGGGTTCATATCTTTGTGCATAAGTGAATATATAATGGATCCAACATAAATTGGAACTTGGTTCTTCAATTAACAATTCCAAGCCATTATTCATTACACCACCTGCTTACCTAAGCTTACAGCACCTGTTATTCCCAAGCAGTTACCCATCTACATACTGACCAGGCTTGACATTGCTTAACTTCGGTGATCATACAGGAACCGGTGTTGTAAGCCACTTTTGTTGAAAGTAAAGCACTATGGCATAACCAAAGGACACAGTGATTTTCTAGCTCTAGGTTGGCTCAATTTTTGTGCCAAAGTGTGAGACAACCTAGTGTTACAATATAAGTCAGGTGAGATCTTGTTAAATTTAAAACAGGCAAACTTGTTGCACAACTCAATACAGAACATTTACTTTCCACTAATGGTTATCAGTAAGTGAAGTCAACTTCAAAGTACAGAGCAAGAGGCTCAGTTTGAGAGAAAGTCACAGAAGAAAGATTCATTACTTTTTTAGATGAAGATGACAAGACAAAGAAAATTGTTATCTATAAATCTGACCATCCCACAAAAAGGAGCACAGAAGGAACAAAGCAGGCTTGCAGAACGGACATTGAAAATGGCCACTGAACTGTGCACCCCCCTCCACTTACATCTCATCTCTACTTTACTAACTTATAGCAGTAAATAATAATAATAATAATCTGGTTTACTGCTAGAGATTGTTTTGTTCTTTATTTGTGGTTAAAGATCTGGCTAAAGGGTAATTTTTAAGATACAAGTATTTGACTAGAAGAAATTGCACCCTGTTAGTGAACCTGGTGTCTGGTCTGACCTGTAACACAACGCTAGTCTAATTCTAAACAATATTACAATATAAATATAAACCTAAACTGACATGGAAAAAATTGTTATAAAAATGTATTTTTCACCTATGTTATAAGAAGAGAATCATTTTGACATACCTCCTTCAGTTTCTGCAGGATGGATTTTAATTCTTGGAGTGGCTGGTACAAGATCATACAATGTACTATTTACAACAGGACCTTTTAAACTCTCCTGAAAGGGTAAAACAAATAGAAATCAGTCATAACATGCAAAACTTAAGGTTATATAAATATTTATAATAATACTTAAAGCAAGAAATCAATTACACAAACATGATGACTTGTTAATAATTTTTTTTTTAAAGAAAATACGAGATTAAAGGATTTCTGAAGTCACTACTAATAGCACATAAGGTTTACATAATGAGACAGCTCATAACATACAACGTATGTTGCCATTGATTATTGACATCTGAATAAGAAAACCAGTGAAACAGTGATGTATGGATTGAAATAAATAACAGTAACATTAAGAAAAATAGACAATTACAAGAATTCCAACCTGAAAATTAAGTGAATAACATTAGAATTGCCTGAGTAAAGTCAAAATTTGTCTTTCATTCATTTTTTTTGTCCACCAATAATGTATCTAAATTACATCCAAATACAATGATAAAAAGATTTAATATTTGTATGAATGGCAACAGCACTGAGAAGTTCATTAGCTACAAATTGAATCAATCTTTCTCAAATTTTTGGGATTACTAACAACACATAGACAGTGACACACACTAAAAATGTCCAATGATTGATTCAGGTTACTTTGTAGAAATTTTGTCATTATCTTTTCTGAATAAAGTACTTGACAATGAGATAATTAAAAGGCAATTTTTAATGAAAACATTAAAAACAAATTGAAAAACTAGATGTCGATAACAAAAAACACACTGTAAACAGCCTATCTGAAATAAATCTTAGCATATCTATATGACGATTTGAATGAAAATTAAAAAGCTGATTTTAGCAAGTGGAATTATCTTAACTTAAAACATTCAAGTAATTTGTTCTTATGAATCAACCAATCTATAACCTTCTTCAGGTGTACAATTTATAAGGAAAGATAGGGATCCCTTTTTTCAGAAAATGATGGCAATATACTTATCAGATCAACATTCTCAGCAAAGCAAACCATACAAGTGATTTTTTTATTAATATGTACTCTACAATTCTTTGCCTGCTAAGCAAAGAAATTCACTCCATTCTATACTCCAGTCGATGGCCTGACTTATACACTTGTCTATTAAGCAAATATATGCCACTTTCTTCAATTTTGTCAATCTCTAGTAGTGTTATTTATCATACTGTTTGGACCTCATTGAACCCTTTTTCATGTTATCTTAGAATTTTATGTTCTTTTTGGATATTTTCCTAGAGTTTGACTTACAGATGGTTGATTTCCCCCTTATATTCTTTTCCAAATTTGCATAAGATATTATAAATGTAATTTTTTTTCTGTCTAAATTTATGGGATGAAGAGTCATCTATTAGAAATTGGATTTATTTACATTCAGACTAATGTCCTATATGATATTGTGCATTTGGTGATATAGTAATTGTTAGTTCAATCTCTGGGCCAGGTAATACAGACTCAGACTAAAGTGGAAACAGGACTAGCAATAATTGAGCAATAATTAATTTTACAAGATAAAAGCAAAGGAGATATCTTTAGACATGGACAATGGGACTAGAACAATTTACCCCCCTAGATTAAATAAAGGGACAAGTTCTAAAAACCCTGAAGGTTATCTGGATTGACAGACACCTGAAGAAATCCGGAGGTAAAAATGGTTAAAACATTATGATAATAACAGTAAAGATGATCCCATTAGTCAATAATGTAAATAATATAAACAATCTTTTTTTTTTTTTTTTTTTTAACATGCACTTATTTTGTGAGAGACTGGATATAGTTAAAAGGCTGCAAAGAGTATTGAAAATCACCCTGATCATTTTTTTTTTTTTTTTAAGTATACCCCATTGGACAAAACTAAAGGCTTTGCAATGAACTTTGCCTCAAACTCCACAGTAGATGACCAGGGATATACCTGATTTCCCTGTTCTCATAGAGCACAAGCTTTGTGACCTCACTACCTTGGCTTGGGAAGTTTACTGACTCATCAAAAATCTTGACTGCATGAAGACTACTGGTCTGGATAAAATCCCTGTTGTTGTACTTAAAAACCTTAGCCCTGAATTGTCTTCAGTTTTAGCAAAGTTGTTTTACTGCTGCTTGAAAAAGAAACGTCACCTAAGTCTGTGAAAGTTGTCAGCTCTTTGTCTTATTTTCAAGAATGCTGGTGAGCATTCATCTCCATTGCAATCTTGCCTTATCAGCCTCCTTAGTGTCATTAGCAAATTCTTTGAGTCTATTATCAACAAGGAGGTAGCTGAACACCTCACTAGAAACAGCCTCCTGAGCAACGAACAGTATGGGTTTTGCTACTTTAGGTCCATTGCTGATGTTTTAACTGCCATCAGCCACAGAAGCAGTGAAGCATTTGATAATGTACATTCTCTCAGGTAGATCCATGAAAGTAGTTGTGAATGGCCAGTCTACTGAAGCTCATGGAATCAATGTGGACATCCCCTCCAAAACTCTTTGTGGACCTACCCTCTTTCAGCTTTTTATTAATGATTTACCTAGGAACATTCTCAAATCATTAGTAAGTATCTATGCAGAGGATACTTCTGTTTATGGACACACTTCAAAAAATCAAAAATGATTTGAGCCTTGCAGTTGATCTCTCCACTGACCATAAGAAGGAAAAAAAAAAGCTTGCAACTTTCAATACCTTAAAAACCAAGTGAGTAATGATTCATCAGACCCTGAGTTTTTTCTAGTAATGATGAACTCTCAATGATGTTCCATACTTTGAACGTCCATTGCATCTCAAGTTCATTCCTGATCTAAAAATGGAACTAATATATGATCCATTGCTAAAGATGTTGGAAAAATGTCCAACTCAGTATCCACTTCTTCATTTAAGTTTTATCTTTACAGGAGTTAGATTAGACCAAAAATGAAGTATTGTTGCCGTATCTGGGCTGGAGCGGCTCAATTCTATGTTTAGAGAGTGCAAAGTGGTTTATACGGTCTTGCGGAAGAAGACATTCTCAACTCTACAGCCCCTTTCGTCACAGACACAACATCACAAACCTATCACTATTTCCATGGTAAATGTCCTGATGAGCTCAATTCCTTAGTTCCTACCAGCTCAGACCTTTACTTCTAGGATGCACTATGTTACTTCCACAGAGCTGAATCACCCTCATTTCCTCGGTATTCCAAATATAAGGAGAAACTGTATCCCCAAAACTGCTATTTTGTGGAACAGACTTCTGTATGGATGCTTTCCTGAACACTAAAATCTTATCCTCTTTAAGTCAATGGTCAATTGTTAGCTATCCTCCTTATCTTCACTTCCTATCATCTCTTCTTTCATTCATATCACAATCATCATAACCATTTTGACAACAACCCTCTACCTTGAGTGGTTCATGAGCATTGTATAGAATGAACACGAGTAAAAAAAGAAAAAAAAAGGCCCTTGGACTCATTTATTCACTTCTGTCATACATATGGTATTGCTCACCATCTTTGGCATAATATCAGATGGATAGGTGTTGCTTTGGAGTGTACTGCTTCTATGATTCAAGTATTCATTTAGATGATAACCTTTGCACAGTGTTGAAGCCAACAAAATATCACTTTAACATAAAGAATGGTTTGATCCAAATAACGTGATTTTTGTCTTTCTTTATTAGATATATTTGTGACTATTAACCTGTTATATATTGTTTTGAACATATTTGATATATTTTTAGGCTTCTTCATGTGCACATAAATACATCAATAAGTCTGTAGCCTGCTAATAAAAGAATTTATTTATTAACAGCATAAATCAAATATTATATACTGACAATTTCAGATCAAAATGCAGCTAATAACTGTTTGTCAGGCTATGAAGATATTGCTCCACTCTTGCATTTTTGTTTTACTATACCACAGTTCAACAGACACAAAATGAAGTACTGAGATCCTATGTTAATTTCTTATTGTGAGAAAAAGATTTTTGCAGTTTTTTAAATGGCTTTGTATTGATCTTTAGTATGGAACACTTTCATTTGTTAAAATTAATTTTTCTGAGTTACATTTTCATATAGTATTAAAACTATTTGTTTTAATTATGCATTCATTTGTTGATTGACACATTTATGGCTTCTTTAACCTTACAAAATGTTTTTCCTTTCGAGAACCAGCTTTTGTAAGGAGGTTGCATAGTATAGTTTTACTATGAAAGGCTAACCTGATATGATATTGACTGCAAATTTTTTGTAACCTTTCTACTATATGACCAAATAATAGAGAAAATAAGACGGAAACCAGCTACTCTGTAAAATTAAGACTTTAGTTGTTGCCACCATCAGACCATAAATGGAAGGTAAGTGCAATGAGTTCATTCTGCTCTTTGAAAGGTTAATACAAAAAAAAAAAAAAAAAAAAAAAAAAAAAGGAAACAAAAATGAATGAGGTCACATATGTGAATTTGCCAATAAATACATAAGTAAATTGAATGTTGATTAAACAAAGTGTCTCCTTCTTAGTAACAAATATTTACAGGATACTTTGGGGAAAATGATCAATATTACAGAATCAATCACTAAATGTCGAATATGAACACTTTATACATGCAACTATTTTTTTAAATTATTAAATGAGTAAATTAAAACTAATTTTTCTTAATGTTTTGGTTTAAAAAAGAAATTTTAACTCATTTACTAAAACAGGCAACATCTTTGTTTTTGTACATTTCTTTACTTAGACATGCATAGGCAATCAGATTAAATCAAGAAAAACATTAAAAAACAATGATTTTAAAATTAGATCTGATATTTGTTATGGCTAAGAAAAGGTAAATGTTGATATTGATGTAGTCTACCAAAGACTTAGATTTCATATATTTACTAGGCTTAGCTTAGTATAACACAAGAGGACATTTTTCTGTAGCAAAGTATATTTAATAAGATAGTGGTTAAAAAGGTTGATTTCTTTTATAAGCAAACATAAAAATCACTTGAACAAAAATGTACCAATGGTTTAGAACTTATTAATTAGCATTATTATCAAACCATGAGATATTTTCATAATATTACTTGTAGCTATTCAACTTTATTGATTATGCCTTCATTTGATATTCTTATTTCAGTGCTAAGCAAAATATAATCTCATAAGAACTTCAATTAAAATTTGATTAAATAATAAAAGGTCACTTAAGTCATATGCAAACCAATCTAAATAAATTAAGCAAACAAATTATCAAGACAGAATCAGATTTAATACAGCAGTTAAGTGAGGATTCAATGAAGATGATTATGATCAGGGAATCAGTATATATTGATATAGCATAGCTAGCTTTGAAAACAAAAGTATAACTTATGTCTTTGGCCAGAAAAACTAAGAAATTCAGGAAGGTAACCATAAATTAGTAAGGGAAATTGTACTGTCTTTTGCAGTGCAAAACATACTGATTTGGAAAGTCTCGCAAAAATCAGAAAATTGTTAGATTTTAATGAAACTTTCAGGATTTATTCACAAATGAATTAAATTATTTAACTTAGTTTTTGTAATGTTTCTTACTTTTTTAGAAAAATCTTTGTGAAATGATATATATTTTATACATCAGTTAACCTCCACTTAATTTTATGAAATTAGGAAATTATTTTTTATAGGGCTTAATGTTTATATTAATTATAAGGACAAGTCTTCAAAGAATCTAAAACATGAATTTTTTTTGTCAAACAGATCCCAGTTATAGAAAATTTAATCTGAATAGTTAAATAAAAAAATGCAATAAAACAGACATTATTTAATTAGAAAAGCTTTTAATGGCTTCTATATATAAAATATATTATGGGCACTATTGTTTTAAGAAAAAAATTTTTTTCAATAAATAAAGAATTTTTACAAGAATTGTTTTCATTTTTTTAAATTTTAATTTGAAATAATTTATAATCTTTTCAATCTTAAAATTCTGTATTAATTTATAGTGGTCAACTGATATTGTTATTAAATTAAAACTGTATTTACTAATCATAAATGGAAACACTCATGACAATTCAATGCTCCTCCCCACCATTTTAAAATAATTTTCAATTTATTTTATGTGTGTATGAAAATGACAATTTTTGTAAATATGAGTATCCAAACATGAGATTATCAGAAAATAAGAGCAGTAACTATAGTAAAGTTAAAATTTATTGGTAGTTTTCTAACAAACATCTTTATTGGCAATTTTCAGTGAGAGTCTTCATAAGACAATAAAACCAAAGTACCTAAAATTCAATAAAATATTACTTAAAATATTTTCTTAAATTTTTAAGATTACTGGGTAGTTAAAAATAATTATGAAAAAGTTGTTCGGATTTTTAGACTTATATTTGAGGATTTATTTCTATCAAGAAAGTTGTAACACCTCATAAAAACACCTACCTCATGTTAAAAAATGCTTTTCTGCAATATTTTAAGTTAAATTAATATTTATTAAAATCACATTAATTAAACTTTAAATCAGATAAAATTGGTTAAAGTTGAAAGTCTACTATGCCAAACTAAGACTTTGAAAGAGCTTGAAGTGCAAATACAAGAAGTTATGTCTTTCATACCACAAGAGTTCCTGGTGAAATCAGCTGATGCAATTTCTGAGCAGCGCAAGATGGTAGGGAAATCTGGTCCTCATATCGAATTTTAAATAAAGCCTCATGCTAAACGCTTTCCTCTCATATCCATTTCTTGTGAAAATTATAGTTAATAAATAAATTATAAGTATCTTAAAATGGGGAGTTACTTTTCAATATTTTTTTTGTATAATAACTTACCAAATGTTCTATATGATTATAGCAGAAAGTAAATTATTTCTAGCTTATCACTCATATAATCATGATATCCTAGCTATAGAGAGTTTATATCGGAGACAATTTCCTAATAACAATAATATAAAGATTCAGGAATTGAAACAAAAAAACAATAACCCCCACCCCCCCAAAAAAAACAATTTTATATTGTACACTAGAAGCAGATTGTCAATCAATAGAAAATCTATTTTCAAGAGAAAGATGAAATCTAATTCAAAAGAAAAATACTATTAGCTGAGTAAAGTGTATGTGTGTGTGTTTGGGTGCATGTTGTGTACTTATGCCAGCATATTCTTGGCAATGTCCTGTGCCAAATATCTATTGTGCATATTAGCAAGCTTTAATTATAGCTAGAAAATATCTGGTCAAACATTAACTTGATTTTGTTAGTTTAACTATAGAAAACGAACAAGTATAACAGGGTAAAAAGTTGTTTAAACAGATTATGGAATTTTAAAGAAAGGAAAATCACCTAAGAAAATAATCTGTTTATTAGTTATTTTTATTAAAAAAAAAAATTTCAAAAGTAAACTAATTTCTCTTACACAATAGAAAATGATGTAATATACTTTTATCTTTTGTTCTAATAGGAGAGAATGCAATATCGACTCTACTCCTTTGCCATATCTATATAATAAATGCAAATGTCAGTGTGTCACACTTTTTCAACTTTATTCCTTGAGACCATCGCCCAACATTTATACCATTTTGGAATCAGGCCGACTCCATGAACAAATTAAAAACATTCTGGACTGGATCCAGACCTGCAATCCTGAAATTTTGGATTCCCAAGTTTTCATTATTGTGATTGTTTTCTGTAATTTCTTTTTTTTTTTTTTACTTGATTTTTTGTAACAAATTTTTTTTGTACAATAACAATTTTTATAACTTGGGAATAAATTTGAGAATAAACAAAATTAATTATGAAATCCAGTGAAAGTCACCCCCTCTCACCTTCACTTGGCTGACCTTCGTCGCTGACCACAAGAAGCAACCAAGCCTAGCAGCAGCCACCAACTTCACCACAACGCTGCTACCATTAAACCTTGTACGCCAATTTTATCCACGCATCCCAAACAAACAACCTCATCTTTCAAGCAAAACTACAATCAGGCCAGCAAACAGGTTGATGGGACGAGAAACCCAACTCAACGTGGATCATTGGAAAAAAGACTTGATAGCAAAAGCTGAACACTACCGACGTTTCTTCCAGGATATGCCCCGACTCCGACCCACTAGAGAAATGCACAGCACCCTGACGACAACAAGCACATTTCGTCGAATCACACATCTCAACCACACTCAGACACATTTTCTTTTGAGTGCACAAGAACAATTTTCAAAACTTTTTACATAATAAAAGTTTGCTTTCTACAACTTTTATTCTGAGGGGAGGTATGTCGCAGTTAGCTCCTCCTCAGTCCCTTAATCCTTCAACATGGGTCTCTCTCCCCTGGCTATAAATACTGGCTGACCCTTTGCCTCTCTCTCTTTTCCGACTTAGGCCTTGGGCCGCTACCTCGCGCGGAGGTGAGGTAAAATCTCTCTTTTTCACTTAGGCCAATATGTGACCTCTCTCAGATACAGAGTTTCCCAAATTCCGGGAACATGCTAAGAACAATACACGTACGTATGAACACTACAACACACACATAATTTCTCCATACAATCTATGTAACAGTCCATGTCTTTGTTTAACTAGTTTTGTTATTAATATATATTTGTTTACCCATATGTATTGGTCATGTTTGTTTTCTTTGGGCTTAATTAAAGTCCGACATTCTCATGTAGCTGGACTGGCCAGCAGGAAATTTTAACCTTCTGATATCTCTTCACATCTTCACCCCCACAGTCCGCTACACTTACATGCATCAAATTGTCTTTAAATTAAGTGGTGGCAGAAAAGTTATAGTTGAACTTTTAAAAGGTAAGCTTAAATGTTAATGCAATACTTAAGTGTAGCAATCAGTTTTGAGTTCTTTTGAAATTTATTGTTGCTTATCGTATCTACGCTTCCCTACCTATTGTGATGAAGGCCCAAGTAAGAGCCCTCCGCAGGAGCTAGCTTAAATGTTGCTTGATAGGGTATCTTTTAAAGTAGTTTTAATATATACTGGAAGACAGTTAAACATTATGTTTACGACGATATCAGTTCTAAAAAATTTTAAATATTAGTTTTTATGTGTAGTTTAAAAAAAACAAAAATAAAAAAAGACTTTTTTATCAGAGTAAGGATATAGCGATTATTTTTTGAGGTTTAATTTCATTATGTTCCTTTTGCACACTTATAAAATAAAACAGATTAGTGACACACTTACATAAAGTACTTAGCATCAACATTGATTAATTTTACAGGTCAGGCAAGATCTGGTTACAATGTCCCATTGGCTTCAAGATTTTTGTTTTTGTTCTCTCTCTCTCTCTCTCTCCCCCCCAATGTTAAAAATATATAGATGTGGTGACAATCATCTGATAAATAAAAATTGTCTAGTATTGAAAAACATGCAAATTTTTAAAACACTGATCCTGGAATTTTTGGGCAGCAATACAAAATCTATCCTCCTTTTATATCCACTGTTAAGATGAACATCAGTAATACGTTAAATTTTCCAAATTCCCAAATTGTAATCAGAAATTCTTTTTGTTTTATTTTAATATTATGAAATATTATGTAATTACATAAATTATATAAATCCAATTAATTCTATATCATCAGTTATAAATATTTAAAAAATTTATTTTCATAATAATAAGCAACTTAACATTACAATCCTAATATATTTTAGAGTTACTTACTAGAACAGAGCTTTCAAGAGGAGTGATAGCAAAAAGGAAAAACAGGCACACAAGTCAAAATATTTTTGTATTTTTACAGAAATCAAACCTGTATGAGTGACAAAGTGCAAAGATAAATTGTAATCTTTTTATCAATGTCAAAGTTATCAAAAAGAGACAAGTCAAGGATTCATATCAAAGATCAAGTAAAAATTATGGAATACACTTTCATAATGCAGAGACCACAGGATAAAGACTCATCATCAGATGGTGTTGTGTAAAATAACAAAGATCTGCTGGTTTATTTATTCAAAAAAATACAGTCATTTTATAAATATAGCAGTCATCTTCCCTGGTACTGGCAAATATACCATAAACAAAATGTTGCTTTTGTTACCTCTGCATACAAAAGAAGCCAAATGGAAATGAATTTACCAATAAAACAAAAATAGTTTCTATTTTGATAGAATAATTAGCATAGTATCTTTATATTGCTTAGTATTGTGTTGCCAAAATGTGTTCATTTTATTAATAAAAATTAAAAACTGATAATTTTTTTTATTTTCTATATTATTGAACTATATCTTACTATTTTTCAGGTAACTTCATAATGGTATCCTCTTAAAAGTATTTATTTCTTAGCAAAGAACTACTTTAGATGCCTTCTGCAAGCCTTCCACAGAATCAAATTTATTAAGACTTAAACAAATGGTTTGGTGAATATAGCAAAGGAGTGGAAACATTGGCAAAGCCTTTACAATTTTTGCCTGGTCATGAAATAAATATTTGGTCTAACTTTATCCGGATGGAATATTACGGCCTTCCTTCCTTCCTTAACTAATCCCGGCCACTTTTTACAGATTACTGTCTTCAATTGGTCTAATTTGGTGCAGTAGTTGTTTGAATCTATTGTTTGTCAATCTGAAACGAGCTTATATTAAAAAGACTACTTTTTCCAATGACACCATATTGGCAGCATTCTTCAGATGAAGACTGGCCATTGTTATTTGTGGTGGTTCATTTTGTTTGCCTCTTGTTTACTTGCATCCCATGTTATAAAGCTATTTTTCATTATCTGTCACCATTTGTTAAAAAGATAAAAAAAGGAGCATTTACATTAGATTTAAGGAGCAAACAGCACAAGAATAAAGAGCAGTAGGTTTTTGCTTAACTTATGATAGTCACACACTGAAATGACTAATATGATAAAGTTGGTGCAAATTTTAAATGCTTGATTTGGATATTTTCACTATGTTAGCCATCTTGCACATCATGTAATGTTGATTCTTAAGTAATGATGGAGAAAATTTCCAGCATGACATTTAATCATTCACTTCCTTCTGCATAAGTTGCACAAATTCATTTTTACTTCTTTTAAAATAAAAAGTTGATAGACGTTGAAAATGTTACTTATTTTCTTCCTTTTTCACTGTTAGAATAAGTTAATTTTTAAAGCAAAAAAAAATTGTAAGTGGATATAACTGCTATTACAATATAATTAAAAGTGATTTTTTTTTTATTGTAGTTTGTTAAAACTATACATTTCTAATGACAAACATAGAACAAACCTTTTGCCAAAAATAAATATTTGTGGAGAGGATAAATATTTGAGAGTAAAAAAAGAATTTTTTTTTTAACTCGCAAATATTTATCCTCTTTGAAAATTGAAGATGTAGCATAAGGTGAAAAAAAGGTTCAAGATAGTCTTATAACAATGAAGAAGAGAATACACTGTTCATAGATTTGAAATTGCTTTCTGATCATAAAGATCACATCAATTTCCTGTGAGAAGTTTTCAAAACATTTTCAACATAATGCTTAAACAATTAACCATTAAACTAATTATTCACCATTTAATACCATTTTTATATATTATACAAGATCTGAACAGGTTGACCTATATAATATTAAATTAACTTCAAAAAGAGAAGAGTCTGCAAAGACTGATGTCCATTCATTGAACATTCAGCAATTCAGGTGAGTGATATCATTTTTCATTCAACATTTTCAGCATGTAGCTTCTTTTATTGTTTTTAGAGCATATGTAAATTTTTCTTGTTTTATGTCTTCAAGAAATGAATGAATAAAACATCTCATCCAGCAGCATGTGACTTATTACAACCTCAGTGGAGTCTTGCAACTGATTTGCTAAATAACGAAAAACAGAAATTAAACCTTACAAAGTAAAGCACACAAAAATAGAAAAAACTATAAGGGAATATCCCTTGAGAAATTAATTTTATAAAAATTAAAATAATAAAAATCAAAATAAAATAAATTAATTATAAAATAATTAAATTTAATTTTATAAAATAATTAAATCCAAAGTCATTATTGAATAGACTATAATTTATTAAAAAAATTAATGACAGCCAAATAAGACAATAGTTTTAAATTAGTTGAAAAAAAAAAAAAAAAAAATCTAATGCTCTGTCTCCATTATAATTAATTAAAATATAAATTTAAATGGATCAGACCACAACCAGTGCTGTATTAAATGTTAAGTTCTGAAGTTTTTTTTTTTTTTTTTTTAAACTTTTCACTCCAAGCTAGGCCGGAGTGCCAGTAGCACGCAGGGGATTAGAGAGAGTGGGTGCAAGAGTAAAGAGGCGTGAAAGAGGAAAGGATGAAGAGAAGGACAGGAAATAGATCAAGTCATCTGGAGATGTCAATTGACATTGCATTTGAATAGTTGGAGATTATAGCTATCAGGGAAGTAAGTAAGAGGAAGGGAGTTCCAACAACAGGAAGTATGAGATGAAGCTATTGGAGTAGAAGAGACGGCTACATTTAACAGTTTTGACAGTGAAAGGGTGGGACTGATATGCTGACCTAGTGGCATGTTTAAATTCATGTAGTTTGGGAACTAGCGAAAATAGCTCGTCAGAGTAGTTACCGTGAAAATATTTGTAGAAAAGACAGAGGGAAGCAATGGCACGTCTGTGAGAGAGTGACTGTAAACAAGATGCCAGATCAGGGCCAACCACATTGCATATCCATCTCTGGATTTTGTTGAGGACCCTAAGGTGAACAGCAGGGGCTACAGACCATGTATGACAGCAATATTCTATGCAAGGGTGAATGGTTGATTTATAGATTTGAAGGATGGACACGGCCGAGAAAAACTTTCTGGCGCAACATAGAGAACCAACTTTCCTTCTGGTAGATGAAGCTATTGACTCATTGTATTCGTTCCATCTCAGGTCAGCGAACAGTGTGAGACCAAACAGTTGCAAAGAGGTGCTCTCGTGGAGTTGAGCATCAGACATTCTAATGGGAAGCAGGGAGGGTCCTCTGTGGTGGGTAATAGAGAGCAGTTTTGTTTTTGAGGCATTCAAGTTAACCAGCCATTTCTTGCCCCCAGTAAACAATCGATTGGAAGTCCTTTTCAAGACCAACGGCCTGGTTAGTTTTGTCAGCAATACCAGATTTGCTATTTAGGCTGGAGTAAATAGTGGTGTTGTCTGCATAAATGCCTACTTGGGAACTGATGACATCAGGAAGATCATTAATGAAGATAAAGAACAGTGTAGGACCCAGGATAGAGCCTTGGGGAACACCTGTGTTCATGAGTGCATAGATTTGAAAAAGAAGTGAATATCTTTAAGAAAATTATTTAATTTTGAGAATTTATTACCCTTTGCCAAATATATAATGTTACAAAACAAAATCAGAACAGGAATTTAAAATTGTAATGAGGAAAAAAATGAAAAATAAATACAAAATAACTGCTGTAAAAGATGACTATTTAACCTAATGTCAATAAACACCCTAATTTTTATATAATTTTAATCAATTCAGCTAGAGTGTGATTAAAGAAAGAGAAGGTAAAATAAATTATTTATCCAACTTTAAAAGATAATACAGACTCTCGCACCTTTAAAGCTTAAGAACTTTCACAGCAAAACATGTTGAATTAATTATTAATAGTTTGTGTATGTAAACGTCCCTGCTTATTCTGAATACAAATACCTCATTGAGAAAAAAGCAACACGTATTCATTAACTCCATTTAAACACAATGAATGTAGTTTTATTTCTATGGAAATTGGCAGAAGATTACTTTGAAGTACAAAAATACAATACTGTCATTAACTATAAATGAAACAATATTATTGTGCTTTGAAATAATTCAGCCATGACAATTTACTGCATGAGTAATCTCAAATATTATTTGTTTTGTTAAATCAGTTTTGATTGAAAAAGATAAGTGAATTAATGAATCACAAGAGATTAAAAGCTTCATTAATAAATAGTTGGAAATTTAAAACAATGTAAGTTTTAAAAATTAAATATAAAAAAAATAATTTTTACTTACTTTGGTGATCTGAAGCATCACAATAGTATGTTTGATAGATTCAATCATTGCCTAAAATAAAAATATTGAATTTAGAACAACTTCAAAACAGTATTTTTAATTCTCTTGGAATAATTTTCTATTCATAAATTTTTATCACTTTCTGAAAATAAAAGTATGTAAGAGATTTTAGAAAAAAAATTCTTTTAATTACTAAATAACTCAATACTGGAATCCAAGTAATATGAATTAAATAAAAGAAAAATATGGTAATATAATTCATCAGTCCTTTTAAAAAGAAATCCAAATAAATATTTTGTTCTCAACAGACATCATAAGGAGTAAATGAAAGAAAACTATGACATTTCAATTATGAATATGCTTATTAGGATCTAGGATCTATCAGCTAAAATTGTAAAACCAAACTGAAGGCACATTTTTAAAAGACATTGTAATTCATACACGATAGTTGATATGTTTAAAAATTTCATGATATTAGTAACCAAATAGTTAATACTTTGGCAAATGCACTCACACTAATATTTGTGTGTATACTCTTGTGGTAATGAAAAAGAAATGCTTCTACCATCGTTCCTATTACAACAGGAAATTCAGTAAATATTTCCACTGGAAGAGGATCTATGATGAAGTAAAAATTAGCTCACTATTCTTTTAATTTCAATGATTCTAAACAAAAATCTTCAAAGTCAATATATATATACATCAATTTGAGGATTCAATTATTTAGCTATCATTAACAAAGAAAAAGATTAAATATAAATGGCACTCAATTGTACATTAAAAATATAAACAAACAATTCTTTCTTGATTAATATACTAAACTGCATAAAAATGCAGTAAGGTTTTTAAGCTTATGATGATAATAAACCAGTTAAGCCTGCCCAAGTAAGAGATCTGAGAACTTGAAAATAGATCACATTTCAATGAAATCACTTATTAATCCTTATACAATAGGCAGTTGTGGGTAGTGAACAGTGATGTAATAGTATAGCCCAATTGTGGAATTATTCTGAGTGGCTTCAGTTTATTATTCACTCAAGTCATATTTAAATAATGTAAGTATCTAACTTTAATTTCAAACCAAATATAATGAGTTACTACCCCCTTGATTTTTACATGAGATTGAGTTATTCGGTTGATGCAATATTTTTTTGTTAAATTCATTTTATAGTATCTTTATTTAAAGTATTCCCCCTTTCTAAGATAAACCTTTCAGGTAAATTGTGCATTCCATCATAAAAGAATAATTCTGGGTGTGATTCTTTGTTAAATTTTTCAATATCTTAAACTGTCTGAATTATTGGGATGGAGAGTTATTATTAGTTACATAATTAAACTTGTTAGACTGCAAACAAGGCAATGAGTGTTGTTTGGAATAAAAAAAAGGATAATATTAAAGGTTTATAGAATACACTGCACATAGGACTTTCTATCTCAGATTCATGATGATTTGCTGCCATGATCATTTACAACAAAAACACTTTATTGTACAGCAAAATTAATTTGTTGCCCAGGAAAAGGATCTTTTCTTGCCCAATGAATTAATCAAAATGAGCCAATTGTTGATTACAGTAGCATTAGGGTGGTAAAAGTTTGCACCAGTTCTAGAAACTTACAATAAATTCCATTTGAATCCTTAGTGCAGAATAACACCTCCACCAGCAGAAGATTCTGCTACTGTTTAGTCACATTGTATTTTCTTTCAAAAGTTCCAATTTAGTTTTCAAGCTTGAATGTCTTTATAAACTAAAAAATTTATATTTTTAGATTTTGTAAGCCATTTAAACACATGCAGGATGATTTTCAGATAAAATACAATATAAATAGTGTTGAATATGCATTTTATATTTAACCAGAACTTTAAAAAACATATAAAATAAAATTATCATTTTACATATTTCCAATATCACACATACATACACACATATAAATATCTTAAATTTACATTTTTTGTTTTTTTAGTAAAACAGTTATATTTTTTTTAATTATCTCCCAAAATTATTGAAATATTAGTACTTTATGATTCAAAGCAGATTGTTAATTCACTTCACAATTGTCAGTAGCAAAAAATTCATTACAAGATCAAGATAGTACTAGAATTTCTTTCTTCTAAAAATTAAACTGTCAATAATATCAATATGCTCATTAAAATTAGGAATTTTTAATTGAAACCAGTTTCGAAAACTGAACGTTTTTATAAAGAATGGTACCTCAGCTGTAACTTTAATGACGTTGTACTTCTCCTTGGCAGATAGATCTTCACATAGCTCAATTCTATCTTCAAGAGACTGCAAGATAAAAGAAACAATTGTTGAGAAAAATCAAATTTTCATCTGTACAGAATAGTTGGCATTTTACCCAAATAGAGCTTAAACTGATATAAAATTCAAAACAAGTATTAACCAATCTGATTGAAATCTTTTTCTTTAATTCAGACATGTTCAAAGCCTGGCTCAGGGGCCAATTATGGCCTGCAGTCAAATTTCATATGGCATCTGTCATAGAATGTATCACTTACAGCATGCCAGTCAGATTATGTAAAATACAGACCTAAGAAATGCAATTTCATGTTTTACCAAAAGATGGCAGCAGCACTGTATGGCAGCCCTCTGGCAGTTTAACCTTGATCTTGGCCTTTTCCAATGAATTTCTAAAATCACTGCCTGGCCTACATACTGCAGTCCAGTATCACCATTCCCATTAGTGCAGGCAAGTTTAATTGTTTTAGTCATCTGAGATGAATAAATTCTAAAATCTTAGTGAATTAAATTTGTTTTGTGTTGGTCAAAATCAGTAATAAATATATTTGGACACTTTGACTTGTGTCCCTATGTTTTTTTACTTCTTAATAAGGTGAATGTTGGTGTTATGTTCCTATTCATATATTTTTAACTTAAAAGTTGACAGACATTAATTACCAATAATATATAATGGTTAAGATTAACCTGAAATATAGCTTCCTGGAAGTTCTTTTTTCTCAAACATATTTTACTTCATCTTATATGGGCTTCCGATATGACAGGCTGAGTGATTTTGGTAAGACCTGTTTAAATTTATTTGTCATCCATGTGAAGAAATGAAAATATGTCATTTGCAATAAAATTTTCATAAGATTGTTCATTTGCTTTTATTGATTCATAGAATGCCAAGCAGAATGGTTGGCCTTCACACATATTTACCTCATCAAATTTGGTCCTCTTTGAAAAAAGTTTGGACACCCCTGCTTTAATTAGTTTACAAGAATAAAATAAACATAGAAAGAAAACCAATACACATTTGTTAAAAACTTCCCAACAACTTTATAGTAAAGCACATCAAATAATATCTAAAACTGTATAGTCAGTTGCTATTTATAAAGATGTTATAAAATATTATAAAGAAAAACATATTTTGCAAATTTGTTTGAATATAGGATTTTGTAAAGATAGACACATATTTGTTATAGGTGTTCAATCTTATATATGAGAGTATATGAAAAGAAAAACACAAAACAAAACATTTTTTTAATAGCTAGTTCTTCATTTACTAATTTTAAATATTTCAATAAAATAGTTCACCAATAAATAGTGATTTAAGAGCAACAAGCACATCAGCTGTGAAGTACAAAGTGCAAGTGGTAAATTGTCACAATTTTATATTTTTAATTTTACACATGCATGTTGCTTGTTTTTAATTTTGCTGACTGCACAGTATAGTAGGGTCAGTTGGACAACATCTGTGAGAAAAAGACCACCATGATGCAATTCCATCTGTCAGAAATTTGGAAATGGCATGCTGTACTGCTTGACATTTGCACCAGAAGCTCCAATATGAACATTGGAGAATGTTTGGGTGTCAATCCAAGGACATTGCAGTGGATTTGGAAAGAGTTGGAGGAGTCTAATGGTGATTATGAAGGTAGTACAGCTCAGAAAACTCACTCTGATCATTCTGATAAGAACAGAACTCCCAATTTGTTGGTGAGAGCCTCAGATTCAACACAGAGGCCTACATCAAGTGCCTTGAGGTACTAGTGCTGCCCTGGGTCAAGAGGGTGACTGGTGGAAGATGCTATATCTGACAACAGGACTCTGCATCATGCCACACAAGCAGGAGAACTCAGTCATGGATGTCAGACAATTTCTGTGATGACATCACCCCTTGCATCCAGCTACCTAATTTCCCAGACTGCAACACCCTTGATTATTATGTGCGTGGTGCAGTTGAGGGAGAGACCAAAACTCCTTGTAACATCAAAGATGAACTGAAGGCAAGGATTGTGACAGCATTCACCAACTTAAACAAGAAGACTGTCCAGAAGAGTTGCAGGAGACTCCAAGGCCATGATTGAAGCCAATGGCGATTTTATTGAAGAAATTTACTCTTTAGTATTTCAAAATATTTTTGTATAATTTTGGTAAATATATCTGTTAAAATGAGACTTCAGTGTTATTTTCATTTTTGTGTAATTTAGATGACAATTTATCCATCGCACCCCGTATGTTAAATAAATTGAAATATATGTAGATAAAAAAATAAATCAAACAAAAAATTATTTTTACCTTCACCTGCTCAATGAGGATCTGTAAGTACACATCAGACTCAGATAGCTTCCTCTCAAAGTCAGCCATGGAGGGGATTGTTCGGTGGTCATGCTATTAAAATTAAAAGGTAACAATCAAAAAATTGTGTAAATTAAATGTTATCAATTAGGTTTATTACTTTGAGCAGAAAGTGGAATGGTAATATGAACATTAAAATCTATATTCAAGTAGGTCATTATATATAAATTTACAAGTGTGAAATGGCAATAATATTTTAAAAAGGTCCTCTATCTCTAATCTGGTACTTTTAACTTTGTACAATGCAGCAAAAACAAATTAAATCTTCTAAACAAGTTTTATTACAAAGTATAGATGTAGGATATCTATCCTTTTTAATAAAACTTGTTTAGAAAAACAATTGATGCCTATTTATACTAAAATTAAATCTATGTATGTCAATATTTTCTTCAAAATTTTCATAATTTTTCCAAACAATTTGAATATCATTTTTAATCTTGTAATAATATATATAATTTTTTTTAACTTACATGATTTTATTTTCAATTATTTTACATTTTTAATAATAAAAGGATTATTGATAAAAATATCAGATGATAATGGGAAAAAAAAAAAAAAAAAGTAACATACAATCAATCAATATACAATGAATATTTCTTGAGGCAAGCGATAACTTTCAATCTCTTTTGGGGTTAAATCAGTAGACTGAATGAATATCCAACAACTCTTTAAAAATCAACAGAAGTTACAAAATAAAAAGTACATTTTAATAATGTCTGCATATGAGAGAAAGGTTATAGAAAGTAACAGAAAGGATCATTGCAAAAACTTGTGATGATTTCACCTCATGATAAATATCTGGCTGTAAAGCCTCTAAGACAAAGTTCATTAGTTTTAAGGGCAACTGTAAAAATGTTGTACTATGATGAGAATTTTAAATTTAGTTATATAACAGGTCTGGTTTAATGTTTTACTGCATGGGAATGCTTTATGATGATTAGAAACAGGAAATAATTAAGATTAAACTGAAAAAAAATGAGAAATTAATTAAACAGAGAAGGAAAAAGTAAAGAACGAACTTTAATTAGTTCTTTCTAATAATTATAATAATTAGAGGCCATAAAATGATTTTGGAGAAGGCTCTGGGAAAATTTGAACCTAAAATAAACCAAGTCGAATTCATTAAGACTTAGTAAGACTAGTTCTTCCCCAATCTACCCAGTTACCTTAGGAGCAGTATGAAAAGATTTATGGTCTTCTAAAATGTCCAAAACATGCAATAATTCAATGCCAGAAGATCTCAAATTTTCTTATATAAATGAAGCAATGCTTAAGAGTGACACCAAGAGAGACCAGATGACAAGAGAGGCGGCAAAGTCCAGTTTCAATCCTTACTTCCTCCTCTGAGCTCTCTCCATTGACTATGAATTACTGCTAGAAGGATTTTCTTATTGAAAGACTCAACAAGACCACATAGATTCAGAATTCTTTACTCCTTAGATATTTTTAAATTCTTCAATTTGTTACTAAACTGTTTGTGCCTTAAAGTTACTTTTCCACAAAAAGTTACCATCACTGCGAAGACCAAAAACACTGCGAAATGACAACGCCAAGAGTACCATGTTTTTGATAGTGCTGGGACAGAGGACTGATTGATGAAATGAAAACGAGTGATAGCTGGGTATTATAGTTACTCTTCACCCACTTTTGGACAACATAAATTAGTGGTGCTTCAGTGTTGGCAACAGTTATGACATGAACATTCCTATACTCGTAGACCATGTTCAAGGTGGCCATGTAGTACAGATACTCCCTACAAATTGACACATTGAAAGGACAGTAATGGCAGACAACAAAGCATCCAAAGTACAGATCAGAACAAATGTACCCCAGGTGGTTCATTGGAAATGTTTTATTTGAAGCAGGACTATTTACACATACTACTACACCACAGGTATGAGGGGCATGCAATAAAGAACTATAGTATGATATTTGGCATCTATACAAGTGTATATGAACCAGAGTAAATAGAAATAAAAAAGATATACAGTGTATTGGCATAGAGTCTGAATTCTATCAATAAACCCCTTATTTTGGAACCTGTGCATATAGTGAGTCCATATATATATATATATATATATATATATATATATAATTTTTTTTTTTTTGTGACCCTCCCCCTTCTAAGTTCCACTCCCACCAGTACCATCCACTTTCTGGTGTTCTATAAGTTTGTTGTGGAGTTCACTATACTACAGCTTTTTCAACCTGCCTGTAGAGATCTAGCAATTGAAACCTGGGTAGCGTAGTTGTGAGAGATTTTTTCCAAGGCATCTAGCTCTGCATTTTATATCTTATAGCCTGCATCAAGCACTTTTTTGGTGTTCACATCTTTCTAGGTGGTCCCTACCATTTTTGTTTTTATTTATTTTTTGGCCTTGTATTATATTATATGTTATATTTTAAATAATATTATATATATATATAAAAATATACACTATAATCAATCTAAGTTACCTCTACATTTTGAGTAAATTAAAACAAAAGTCCACGAGGTTGCAATTTTATTTTCTGACATTTATATTATTGTGCTTATTTGAAACTAACTCAGTGATAGGTGTTAACTCTATTGATTTTTTTTTTTGTGTGGGGCAGAGTTTCAGATTTAAACACAAAATCATTTTGTAATTGTTATGCACATGAAAATCAGTTTCAGATGTGATTCTAAACAAAAATACTTTCTCCATTCTGTACATTCCTATAGGAATGGAAACTTAGAGATAATAGCAAGAAAATTTAAAATTCTATAGCTATTTATAACTTTTAACTTCCTCAGTATTATTTGTATAAATATACCTTCATCTATCAATATAAATGAAAACAATTGTGTAAGGAAAACTGTGTGGACAGCTGATTTGGAGACCTTCATCACTGTCACAAAGGACAAATGACAATTTCATTATTGGTGTCAATGGATAAAAATAAGAGTGAGAAGTCTTTTCATTAAATTTTGAGGAAGAAAAAACTATTAAAAACAAAGTAAACTTAGTTGTTTTATAACCGAAACAATGATGAAAATTTATAGAGTGAGTAAAGGACTTTTTGATGACAGAGTATGTAACACAGACATTGGAGTAGATTTGTGTGAGTTGATAGGGTGTTTATCTACAAACAAACAATACATATACACATTGTATTTGGACTGTAGTAACAATGCATAAGCAGCAGCTGAAAGAAAATGGTCATTACATAAGCAACATAGAAATATAAATCTCAAGATATAGGCCTAAATTTCTATATGCTCATTGTTATGCCAAAAAACACTGTCAAAGCAATATCATCTACAATACATTATTGATTGTGCTTCATTTTCAGATATTCATGAAACTATTTGTAAAAGCCAGAATTAATAGTGAAAACACTTATGATACGAATATAAGTTTTGCTTTATTTAAAACACCAGCTAATATCAGATATTTACCAATGAATTGCACAGAAATAAAAATAAGAAAAAAAGAAAGGGCCAAGCACAATGGCTATAAAACTATGAAAGTTTTAGAAGTTTAAAGAATAAAAATCTTAATATGTACATAAAAATATTTATATAAATTCTTTTTATTCCTTATTCTTGCAATACAACTATTACATTGGTCAAATTAGATTTAAAAACAACAAAATAAAGCAGATTTTTGTAAAACAGACAATGAATAAATTGAGATACAGATAATTACTTTAAAAGTATTTAAATATTTTAATTATTCATTTAGTGAAATTATCTAAATTACAAATAAACTCAAAAAGTATAAAATTAACTTAATTTCATACAAAATAAATTCTAGAGGTATATAACTTAAAACCTTAAACTACAGCAGTAAACAGTGACAAAATTTTAAAACAAATCATGGTTAGTGAGGAAGGTTACAACCCCCCCCCCCCAAAAAAAAACAGTGAGGATATATAAAAATTAAAATAGTTTTTTTTTTTTTAATCATTTCATCCCAAGCAAGGCAATAAAAGCCACTATGACACAAATGGTTACTAAATGTTAGAGAATATGAGAAAATTACTAAGAAGAGAACAATAAAAGGACATGAATTAAGAAGAGAACAGTTGACGTTGCATTTTAATCTTTGAAGATCAAAGTTAACTGGGAAGCAAGAAGCCAGAAGAGAGTTCAATAAGTGAGAAGGTTAAAACCATTAGCATAGAGTTTATGCTTACACCTAGTCATTTCAACTGTAACTGAGACCTAGCTGCCAATCTAGTACTGTGCTTAAATAAGTTGAGGTACCAAAGAGGAAAGTTCAACAAACAATTACCATGAAATTATTGATAGAAAAGACATGGGGAAGCTACATTACAGCAGTGGGAAAGGGACTGAAGCCAAGATGCCAAGTCAGGACCGTTAACATTGCAGATTATTGGGGGCGGGGTGTCAAGAATCTCTAAATACATAGCAGAAGACCAAGACCAGATGTGGCAGCAATATTCAATGCACAGACAAATGGTAGACTTATAAAGGTGTAAGATAGATTCTGATGAGAAAAATTATCTAAAAGAATAAATTTTCTATAAAATATTTGACTTAAAATAGAAATTTTTCAAAAATTTACTTAAATATTTCTACTTAATTTAGATTTCAATCTAACATTTTTTTCTTAATGGAATGAAAATTGTATTAACTAAATTAATACATCCTTTTTGGCTTTCACTAAAACCAATCATTGAAGATCTATCAGAAGAGAAACCTGTTTATAAGTAGAATGAAACATTCTGTATTACTGTATTGAAAGGAATAGAATAATGAATGAATATTTAAGATTGATTTTTGAAGAACTTCATTTAGTTTTAGTTTTCACCAATCTAAGGGCAATAATTCAATGTCAAAGTCTCAAGATGTTTGCATATAAGATTATTTTAGCAAATATTAATAGGCATAAAAAGATAGGATAATTAAACAATACAAAAATGTCAACATAAGTTTATAATGTAAAAAATATTTAAAAAGAAAAATTTTAATTATAAATGCTTTTTGCAGTGCTAATAAGGACGACACTGAACTTCACATAGCAGTGCAGAGAGAAGATTATAACACTTTCCAGCTGCTGTAATAAAGTTGACAGATAATGTATGAGAAAACACTTACAAAATGAAAAGAAAAATAATGGAAAATTCAAAGAACTGCTTTCAAAATAACTGAGCATGATTCTACCAAGAATACTTGAAAATAACTTCCAATAATATCTCTGGACAAGTGTATCAGAATGACCAACAGCCAACAAAATAGCAAGTATCATCTGTTCACAGACGAATGTATCAAGGAAATTCAAACAATTGGGTTGGACTGAGCACAAAAGACATGACTATGCCAGAACAGAGATTTACTGAGAACTGTATAAACACATTTTATTTGAACATGCAAACAAATGGTGTAAGCATAAGCTGGAAACCAGCTTCAAAAATAGAAAAAGTAAAAATAAAATTCTTTGATATTCAAGATAAATTACTTAAATAGTAAGTAGGTAAATAGATATAGTTATCGTAAACAAATACAAAATAAATTAGTCAAATAACAGACACTGAGTTCTAGCAGAACTGAAATTTAAAGAGAAGGAAAACATTAAATAAATATCAGAATGAGGCCAAAGAACTAAAGAATTGTTATGATAATAGCAACAACAATTAGTGAAGCACTTGAACTGATCTGAAAGACCCTATATTGAGATTTAAAATTGGAAGCCATCCCAAAAACAGTATTACTGAAATTGGCAAGAATACTAAGAACAGTACCAAATTTTTAAGGAAATTTGATTTTACTTGAATGTCATTGAGGGTCACCAAATACTATCATGTGAAAAGTCAGTGAGCTCAAATTTTATGTATGCGCACATGTGTCAGTATGAAAATTATATTAATTCAATAAACACAGATTTGCAATAATATACAAAGAGAATAAAGTGAATAAATTCTTATAAAAAATACAACACTTACTCAAATAGAAGTGAATCATAGAGAAATAAATTAGAGTATAAAAAACAAAATCATTCATAATTACAAAGAGTGCTATGTTTACATTTTTTAAATACATTTATAAAAGAATTTAAAGAGAATATAAAAATGAAGAAAATAACTCAAATTGCAATCAAGGCTTGGTTTAGTACAAGTTTTTGGAAAGGAGCCATACAAAGAAAAAACCTAAACAATGCATCAATTTACTAGCCGATTTCTATACATCTACTACACTTGAGAGCTCTTTCTTGAATTTTTGGCTCAATAATGCTGTCACAATTCTCTTTAAATAACCCCACCATTAGAAAAAGTCATAAGATATCACTACAGACAACCCAAACACATCTACACTAATTTTCTTATTAGGCATTAACTGCAAATCTATAACAAAATCTGAAATATACACATTTGTGCTACTGTGTCTAAACTCTGATGAAATATTAATAAAAATTAATGTTTGAAGAGTAATATTAATTCACAGTATGAAAATTAGTATATAATGAGAATAATTTTAGCACAAGAGCAGGAAGAAAGTCAATATAATGAACATTAACTGCATAGATTAGTAAAACGATACCAGTTGATAATAAACAAGATTGTTGGCAGTATCCAACATAGCCTAGTGAGGTCCTACAATTACTGAAAATTAAAAGATTCACATCAGTTATATATATATATATATATATATATATATATATATATATATATATGTGTGTGTGTGTGTGTGTGTGTGTGTGTGTGTGTGTGTGTGTGTGTGTGTGATTATTGAAAGTGAAAAAGAAAAAATCTGATCAGTTATTGATTTTCAGTGAAATACCATCACAAAAAAAAAAAAAAAAAATCATCCATAATGAAAATGAAAATTGTGCCAAATCTTGAAGACATTTGTATTATTTAAAAAAAAAAGAAAAGAAAAAAGATGAGACTTAATTAGATAGAAGAAAAATAACTTCAATATACAATGAGTATTTTTACTCTCATCATGAGAATTAATTTGTAGAGTATAATAACATCTAAAGGAGCAATATAGGCAGATGTATTTTGTATCAAGAGAGCTTTAAATATTTGTGAGAAATGTTGGAAAGATACCCCTAAGCAGCATTATCCTGTTTCTTTCTTACTCAGGTTTTATATACACACACTGCTGTATATATGTGTATTTCAGTGATACAAGCAATTTGGCTAGAAGTTAAAAGTTAACTCATCATATTTAAGTACTTCATATACCATGTCAGATTTGTGGTAGCTTAATAAAACCTACAAAGTTTACACTCAACAATTTTGAAGTTGAAAACACAACCTATTTAAATAAAATGTATATATTTTACAATATATTAAAGTTGTAAAATATAGAAGATAACAAATTCAACAACTGTGTTTTTATACTACCATAATATATAAGAATGAAGTAACTGAAACTTTAACAGAACACTGAATGTTTAAACACCATAACATTAAATTAAAAAAAAAAAAAAAAAAAAAAAAACCTATCGGCTTCTTTCTGCAGGAAGAAAAAATTGAAACAAATAACTGTGGTTGTAAAGAAGTTTCCCCTATTGATACAACATTTATTTTGAAATTTTAAAGAAATAAATTAAAATTAATTTATTTAAGCTAAAAATGAGAAAATAATACCCAAATTTACTTACCTTTGCAAAATGTGTATGCCGCAATATGGTATTTTCCAAAGATTTAATCCATTTTTCTCTCTCGTCTGCATCTCGAGCTGTTGAAAAGAAAAATCAATGGAAATAAAACCAGTGCTTTTGAGTGAAAACAATGGCTATGGTGAGAGTTGACAATGTAAAGTTGATAAAGATATTGGTTTCAATCAGTACTTTCACTTGTTCTGTATGGTGTGATGCCAGCCATGAAGTATCAGCACCAAGTCCAGTAGTTGTGCTTTTTCAAGTAAGCATACAGTGATGAGACTGAAAGATTAGTAGTGATGAACAACATGTCAAGAAAAATAAATATTTCCCACTGACTGGGGCCAAGTCCAATCAAATAGTAATTAGTTGGCAGGATAGCAAATCAACAAATGCTTAAATAACAATTGTGATAAAACAGTAAAACTGAAAGAATGGAGAAAGCATATATTTCTTTCAACCAGCATAAACAAACAATCTATTTCAAATAACGGTACTGCACTAAATACAAAATCTGAAACCGAAAACTGCTGCAGTTTTATAAATCAATCTGATAGCATTTACGTTTGAAAATGATTTTCATAAATGTCATTATTATTAGGCTAGTACATTGTTTTGCAAACATTTTTTTCATTGTTTTATTAATGCTATTTTATTTTTAGCTTCATTTCAATCTTAGAATTAAAATTCTGATACAAACACCACAAGCCACATCTTATTTTTAGCTCATTATCATTCAAAAGTTTTATTTATTCACATTTGATTACTTGAATATTTATCTAGTCAGTCTAAAGTAAATATTTTCCAACAAGTTTTTTTTTTTTTACACACACACACACACACACGTGTGTGTGTGTGTGTGTGTGTGTGTATGTATATATATATATATATATATATATAAAGTTTTCATATTTTCAGTTCATCTATCTTTACTGCCTTTTTTTTTATTTTACAGTAATTATTAATCCCCATTTTTGTTTATCTATTTGTTATACTATACCTTATTTCCTGACAAACTTCAGTTGTATTTTTTCATAAATTTCATTAACAACGAAATATTCTGAGGAAATCAAATTAGTGCTCATCATAAAATAAATGGACCTTTTATTTAATCTTAATATAATGCAGTTAACAGAAATATTTTAAATTCTAGAAAAAAAAATTAACTGAATTTGACATTTTTTTTATAATTTAATTAATTTCTTTGATCTCTTGTTTTTTATAACCTTTACAGCATCCTAATTTGAAACAATAAATTTATTGAGTTCCAAACTTGCTGAGTTATCACAAAATTAAAGCTTTTTTTATTTTTTTTTATATTAATTCTTTTGTTTTACTCATAACATTTATGAAAAATCTTCCCTAACAAACAAATTATTTTTTTCATATTCTGTTCACTAAACAAACGATTTCATGCCTATGACTTTGATAAAATTCATTTCAACAATTTTTCAGCAAATAAATGGAATCCACTAAACACACAACTTTAGAAAAAAATTCTTAAGCGGATCAAGCTTAATTCTATCATTCAGTAAGTAAGCATATAAAATTAACTTTCAGAATATCTCTATCAAGTATTCCTACATAAACAAAAATTATAGTGGACTGATAGAGAAAAATCCAATGTAAACTTACATTTCTCTCGAGCTGCCTTTGGCCAAGTATCTGGTTTCATAATTTTTTTTTCTCCATCTATTAAAAGATGGCTGATTCTCTGACAGAAACGTTTCATTGCCAGACATACAAAGAGTGTCCGGTGCACTGTAAGTGCATGGTAGGCAATGGTAGATATGAAATGAAACTGTATTGAATAAAAGTTGTACCCCAAAGAGAAGATGGCAGTCAGTAGACAAGTGAGATTGTCTGTATCTGGTGGCAAATGGCCTTAATGACAATAACATTGAAAAAGAAAGTTATTTTGGGAATTGGGCAAATCATACCTATGATCACTCCTAGCATTACTACTGACCACAAATGTGGACATTTATTTACTTGCATACAGATACACGAGAAGAAGTATCTAAAAAGGCAAAAAGGTTTGCTCAGCTAGACTTTTTTTTTCAATCATTTATTGAAAATGAATGTCAATGAATCTTTCCAAGTAGTCAGTGAACCATTATCTAATAGCTTGAATGAATGACAACTTATTTAAAGGACATATATATGAGGTAGTTAAGAAATTTATTAAGTCTAAAACAGACAGGTGTGCAAAGCAACTATTCAAAAATAGACATATTTTTGTGATGTAAATCAAATAATTTTTTTAATAGAAGCAATAAGAAATGCATTCTCAAAGTGAAGAAATATAAGAGAAATAATGAAACATTTTTTTAAAAATTCTTTATGACTACAATTCTTTCACTTGAAAACTAACAAAATAGCTGGAAGTTACAAAAAAATTAAAGGAAAAAAGAAAAAATACAATAAGACAAAATAATAATAATCCAAATATATAAGACACTATATATAATTGTATGTTTAACTTTATCTGCATCATCAGGAGATTCCACTACATAGTTGATTTCTGATAATGTAATAAGAGTAGAATTCTTTGTTGTTTTAAACTTGACAAATATTCAGCTCAGAGATAAAGGGATAGCAGTTTTGTAATTTCATTGTACTTATAAAATATCAAAAACTTAAATATTATCATCACTTTTTTATGTCAGAGGTAAACTATTAATCAAATAGTACAAATGCATTTCTAAAACAGGATGATGAATGCACCAGGGTTGAGAGAGAGAGATTTAGAGTCATAAATACAAAACTAAAATGTGACCAATGATGAGCTGAATTAAAATAATAAAAATAACATTAAATATTATTGATTGTACATTACTTGGAGACAGTGCATAAATGTTGGTTTTCTTTGTCAAGCTGCAAAACCTATAACTGATTGGAAGTATGTTTTGTATTCTATAAGAATAGGAAACAAGATGAATCAAGAAAGAGAACCATTTTAGATACTAGAGATCAATTGATAAACAAAACCAGTTTCATCTTTACAAAAAGCAAAAGAATGAATCAGGATTTTTAACTCAACTTTACATACTGTTTATTAAAATGGTATAATTTTTAAAAAACAACATTCATAAGATACAAGATTACTCATATCTTAGTATAATAAATCCAACCATATATTTATAAGCAAGTTTACTACTAAAATAGTGAATAAAAACATTAAAATAAAAAAATAAAGCCACTTAATTGTCAGATATTTTAACCACCCACTATTTAATACTGTTTTATATTTGTGTCAATATAGTTATGCTCACATGATTAATAAAAGGTTTTGGTTGCTAAGTTAATAAATGAAATATAAATAAAATGGGCTGATATAACTTAAAATTTAATTAGATCCTGAACAAACCATAAGAATGTTAAAAATTAATGCCAAATGGTTTTTAGGCACATTAAAACAATAATAAACACAGTATAAATAATAGGGGATTATTTTCTCAAGTCTAGTTTTCTTTTCTTTTTTAACTTCATGAATGCAAAAACTGGTAAAATAAAAAAGGATAACTATTAAATTTACATTTTCATATTTTAAATTAAATGTATTCTTTTAAGTGAAATCTACTAAACAGTAGACCCTTTATTTATTTCAGATTTTTAGTACCCTTTCAACAATGACTTTACCAATTTCAAACTGCCAAGGTTTCCAGTTCCATTATTATTTATATACAATAACAAATATGACCTGTTTAGAATCTTCAAAAGAAACAACAGCAAAGAGAAAAAAATAAAAATAGCAACTTCAATCAAGCAAATCTGAACATTTACTTGTAGCATTTAGAAATCATTTTTAGAAATAGCATGCATTTCCATGCAAAAAAGAATATTGGAATATCAATATTGGTCTATTAAATTGCTATTCTATCATTTATTTTTTTAATGATGATAAAAGTAGATCAGCCAGAAATACCCTTACATTTTCTTATTAGGATTATTATTTATATTTATAACCTACTTACACATGTATGTTAGAGTAAAAAAGATATTTTGTGCATCTAAAAAATTACTGTAGAACCATGTTAATGGCCATCTTTTGTGATGGACACCATAAGAGGAAGAGAAAAAAAAAGAGCAGTCAGAAAAAAATTTGTATAATTTCATAGTTTATAGTTTCTATAGTACTTTTCTTTGAGATATAAATAAATTTTTCTATATACATAAAAAGCAATTTGTATTTCCTGCTTTATTTATCTGACAATACAGATCAACTGAGAACCACTAATCATACTTTATTGGTAAATTGTTAAAGTATTACTTTATTGTTAAAATATATTTAAGGATGTTGAAAATCAACTCTTGACTGATCAAACAAATGCCTGCAGATATTTTTGTACATCAATTCTGAATGACAATACACAATATATTATTATTGAAAAAGTTTTTGCCTATATAAAATTTATCAATAAAAATGTATCAAAAATAAGTTATATAAGAGAAACAGCAGCACATGTTCTATTCAACACTTAAAATATACATGAAATCAATAAGCAAATCAAAACTGATTTTTTAAACATAGCAAACATCCAAAGAAAGTCCACACAAGGTTTGGTATTAAATATATTTTGTAAACTATAAAGTTTAAGGATATTACAGCATATATGATACACTTACATTTGTAAAGATAAAGATAAGTATATTTGTAAGCAAAAGTTATGCTGAAAAAGTAGAAACAATGAAATCATTTTTCAATCTTGCCTAGTTGCATTTATATACAAAAAATAAGATAAAGAGAACAAAACCTACAGATAATTATTACTGATTGCTTTTAAAAATAAAAATCGTTTTATCCAAGGAAAAAAAAACATTTAGCTAGTTCACTTTTATGTCACTTATATTTCTTCCATAGAAGCAGAGTATATGACTTCTGTACTACCTGATCCAAAGATTGATTTAACTGATACACAATATCTACTAAGTATGAAAAGTAAAATCAGAGCAACCTATTACCATGGATTCAATAAAGGCTTTCGCTCAAAATTCCGAGTAGGTTAAAGAGTATATCAGACATACTTAAGGCCAGAAAGCACAATGGCTGAAACTGATTATAAAACTCAAGGTGAGCTTGTTGGTCTGAACAGAAAGGCATATAATCAAATCAAAACATATAGCAACTTGATACTCAAAATAATGAAATCTTTATTAATGACACAAAGCAGGTTATAAATGCAATAAAATAAGTTTTTCATTGATTAACTAATCCTTCAAAACTATCCTTCACTATTACCTCAACTACAGAAGACAATCATCTAAATACTTTACAAGTACACAACTGTAATGCATAATGCATACAAGACCGGATCTGCAGAGTTAATACAGGATTTCTGTAAATTAAACCATACACCTTCTCACAATCCATTTGATATATTTTGCAAGTATAGCAGTATAGAAAAGAAACACTAAATAAAATTACCAAAAATATAAAAATATTCGCATGATAAAACACACACATTGAATGTTCTAGAATTAACCTGCATATTGGTACAATTCATAGGCTGAAGTATTTCTTTGAAGCATTAAGAGTTTAAAGGAATTGACAAAGATAGAACATTCACCAAATGAAAAAAAAAAACACCTGAATCCAGATAAGTTTCTAGCCATTGGATAATATTAAATATCAGATCAATGAATTAGGCATTTTTTTCTTTTTACAAATTAAATTCTATTTCTAGAATATTCAAGGAAATCTTCATAGATTTGTATTAAATCTGTATTTATCAGCATTTAAAATTATAAATTTTAAAATATTAAAGAAAAAGAGTACATAAATTGTTAGATAACTGAATGAAGACTACTATCACTGTTACTATGACAGCATTTCTTTTTTTCGTTAGAAGTCAAAGTGTATAAATGGTCAGCAACTGAATGATGTATAGAGCAAGACAGACGTTAGAGTTCAAATAATCATTTTTTGTTACAGTCTAAGACACAAATATGAAAAAAAGTGGTGTCCAGGCCCAGCCAAAATCAGTTCATTACAATCTTACCAAATTTACAACATTTTGCAACTAAGAGAATTCTTAAAGACAGAAAGAAAAAAAATAAATTTAAAAGAAAGGAAAAGTAGCAAAGAAATCATATAGCCTAAAATATATGGGTATTTTAAATATATTCATTAAAAATAATCTGAGAGAAACATCAGTAAATATTTTTTTAATGAGAAAGAAAATAAAGAACCAGGTGAGGCCAGCTGAAGTAGGTTTATCATCTAAAGTGCCATGGGTGATACACCCATGAGCAAATGGTCTGAAACCAGAGGTTTATGGCAACATACTGCATCCCAGAGTTTGAACCATTATATTAAACCTGAGGAGTTCATTATTTTCTGTCACAGCTTGAAGTAGGAGTCCAGTTTCTTTTTTCGACAAGGCAGCAGCAGGTGGTCAGATCTGGCTGGTTTTGAATTCAGAGTTGTTTCTCCTAGACTGGTTGCCACCCAAGGTTATAGAACCCAGTCTATCCTCTTATTTACCTGTAGCTGGAGGCAGAAGAGACAGAGTGATACCTTTCTGAAGGGTAATTAGCATGTAAGCATATGTAATGAACTTGATTGGAAATTTGAACCCAGCTCTACGATTCCTCAACCTGAGCCATAATCCATTACTCCACCATGCCTCCTCTGAAAAGGGTTAAGACTTGGCAAACCACAAATTTTAAATGAGATATTCTAGGAAGTACAAAACAGAGAGATAAAGAGATCTGATAAGAGAAAGTGAAATTAAATAAATCAAATTTAGTAGAATATGAATAAATATAAAGAACTTTTCAAGCTAAAAAAAATTGAATACTTATTGTAATCAACTTTGGTAAAAAAAAGTTCACAATCTCAGATAAAAGAACACCTTCAAATAAAATAATAGAGATGAAAAAAAAGTTAACAGAAAAGTAATGTAGTTTGTACAGGAATGGAAATGATTCCAAGTTACAAACACACTGTTAGAAAATGAAATTGAAACACTGAATATGTGTTTCAATTTAGTCAAGATTAAAACATAGGTAACATAGCTGGATTACAGTAACTGATCACATATACAGATCAAAAACATTCCAAAATAAGGAATGTATAAACAATACTCAGACTTTATTTTAATATACTATACATCCCCCATGGACATTAACAGAACTCTGTATTCCCTAATGCATACAATTCTACAGATGTCAAATACCACCCTGTAATATATTATTCCATGCAACTTACACCTGTACATGTAAAAGAGCAAAAGTTGCAGGTGGGCTAATTGAATGACTCCAGTATTGTCTCATGTCCCATACATGTTTAATGAAGGATAAGTTTAGCAATCATACCAAGTTGTTGTTGTTGTTGTTGTTGATCATTTTGAAGCGCATGTGGTCATGACAGACATCATGTAGAAAAGTATATCAGCTTCCTGTTGTATAAATATTAATAGAACAGGTTGAGCAATGTTCTAAATGTACATAGTGCTGTTCAACATTCACTCTACAAGCACCAAGGGTGAATAAGAGTTGTAACTCATGGCACCCTGTGCCAGGATACCAGAGTCTAAGAGTCATAGGAAAATACACTGTGGTAGATATTACTACCCAGGTCTATATTGTACATGCAAACAACTGTCATTTGCATGAAGGCAGAACCTGCTCTCATTACTGAACACTAGAGTGCCATTAGATGCTCTAAATGTCCCTATTTTGGCACCACTGGAGCACCTGAGCCCATAATTCTGCTACAAGTGATTCATAATAGTGTATGTTGACACTTCTGAGATCATATTTACTTTGATATATACTGTAGACATCACAAAGTCTGCTATAGTGCCCTTACAATGCATTCATCTTGATGAGCATATGTATTTTGTTGGTGTCTCAAACCTGGTCTATTAGATATAAGAATATTCATTTGACCCCTATTACCAACATCGAAGCACTACAGATGTGTCATGTCTGAAATGACTATCTAGCCTCTTGAAGGCCCAAAATCTATATTCCCTGTAAACATTACTAACTGAACTGAAGGAGTATGTGTACATTACTGTGGCATTGACATCTGTTTGTACAGGACACTTCCTCCACACTGAAGCTTATCTAAAGCCCAGACTCAGAGTGTTATGACATCACACAATGGTAGAATACTTTGGAAATTTTATCTAAATATCTACTACCCCCTAGCATGCACATACTATATGCAGGTCAAAATCAGCATTGTAATTCAGGATGTTGTAATTTTATTTTCCATTAGTGTTGCATTGTCACTGAAAAACAATACATAAATTGAGAATTTCATCATTGATATGTGGTAACTAATGAAGAGGGGGAAAAAAAAGAAAAAAAAAAAAGAAAGAGTTATTAAAATCTTGCAACAACAGAAAATTTGTTGAAGCAGATGATCAATTTTGCATGACAAAACTGTTAAAAATGTTAAGATTACTCTTGTATAATTGTGCAGGCTGTTACAAAGAAAAGAGATACATTCATTGATTTTGCGCCTATAAAATGAACAAATTCACTTGTAAGAGTCTGAGTTGCATGTTTTATTTTTAGCCATATATGAAAACAAAAATAACTTTCCCAAGAGAGTAGGCACAATTTTTCTTAGCCTAATTTTAAGTACAATGTATAAAATGTCATTTGAAGTAGAGAATATATTTTCAGGACATATGAGGTCAAATAAAGACGACAGGTAAATTTTTGGCAGAATTTGTAAGAGAAATAAGTAAGGGTTATAAAAATATTTAAAAATAAAGAGTAGTGGTATCTCTTGCCAATAAACAAAATAATGGAGTGCTACAATCCAATTTGTATGCTGTATCCCAAATCATTTGCATACCAATTTGATATATTTTTATTACAAAATCAATCATTTAAGTGAGATAGACACCCATGTTAGATGATAAGCCTACTCAAAATTCAGATAGCATTACTTTTCAAACTGACCATTTTAGTAAAAATATAAAATTAGAGCTCTAATAAAAGGAAAAGTAATTAAAACATACAAATAAAAATGTGTTATTTTTGAAGCATTAACAAAACACTTTGAAGATAAGAGAACCAGACAAATTGAAGACATAATGATAAAAAGCTAAGTTGAATTATATATTCAAATCTATGAACCTATTACTAAGTCCAACACTACTATTTTTGATATACTGTATTAATCCAGAGAAACCTGTAAGTATCTATAGAAAGAAATATATTGAATTTTTGAACAGAGAACATGCAATCAAAAGTTAATTGACAGAGTTAAAAAAAATCTGTTTTCTCTGTAATCGAACTAACTGTAGAAGGTTTCATTCAATATAAAAGGAATAATTTACAAAAAATAATTGAGTGCTTGAAAATGCCAAATTACCTATATTAATTTCTGATTGATATTTATTCATAAAAAAAATGTTATGAACAAAAATTAAAAATCTCCTAAGAACTGAAAGAACAAAAAAGAAAATACTATTCATGCTCTATAGAGAATTATCAACAGATGAAATAATTACAAGTTGAAATAAATAGTTATCATCTGAATCCAATATAGACAAACTAGAATTATAAACTTACATGCATAAAGCAATATTTTTCAGTTAGGCTTGGGATATGTTAATTTCTTGAAACTTTGAAGGGATGCATCATTTCTCCTTGAATTTGGAATGCCATAAATTATACTAACATTTGTTTAACAGGTTGAATGCATATGAAACAGGATTAACCAATGAAAATCAAACACAAAAGTAAAAATACCAGAATTTCTTTCTTCTTTTTCTCCATATCTCATTCTCTGATGAAGCTTTAACAAAAGCTTTAACAATGTGGTAGATTGATAAATGCTTCCTATTTGTTCTTTATCTTATCATTCTGTCAGATTCTGATTTGTATTTAATCCCAACTCATCTTGTCTGAACAAGGAAATTACTTCAAAAAGACATTCTATCCAACTATACCAAAAACTCCTATTATCAGGTTACTCCCTGAGAAACAGAAGACATTTCCTACTCAATTGCATTGCTGAAAATATTCTCAAAAGCACTTATAAAGTACTAATGACCACAACAGATATTTTCCTCAAATACATCCACAACTACATCCTTTACATGCACAGGACTCAAACACCACAAAAATCTCACTAATGACAAGGCTGTATCAATTGGCAAAATACTATGTAATGAAAACATCCTAACTCCAAAACCAAAAGCTTGCAACAAATGATATATGTAAACAACATACAGATAAATTGACTAAAACACAAGTTTCACAACTTATGCATTCACAGTAGATGGAAAGAGATCAGTAACCCAAAGCTTTTTTTACAACATCTGTAATATCAAACTTTCTATCATTGATAGTCTTGGCTTAAAATTTGCCACTGGATTAAGATGACACTCTTACAACATTAACTAAAAAACATAAGTTCAACCTCACAGAATATGAAAAAGACTTCATAAAAAGTATCTTAACAGCCACCCTTATAAATACTGATGAAACTTCATTACCTAGGAGATACTTACTTGCATTAAAAAAATTACCCAAGAATAAAAATAATCATAATGCTATCTGATAAAGGAGGCAGAATAGTCATAATGGAAAAATTACAATCCCTCTTAAATGACAACACTTATGCAAAAACCAACAAACAGTAAATATAGACACAAAAATTCAACAAAATACTCAAGAAACTATTAAAAAAATGAAAAAAAATCCTGGACTAGACTAATACAATACCACCCTACACTATATGGCTTATCTAAAACACACAAACCCAACATATCCACCAGGCCCATTGCAAAAAATCCTAATTCCATTCTTAGGCACCATCAACTCAACACATATTAGACATTCTGGTGACTTAATCCAGAAGATACACAACAAACATTGAAAACAAATTTATGACTAGTTTAGATATCAAATCAAACACAAATCCACTCATTACAAAATGCCTCAACATATTAAGAAACCATCTCAAACAATAAAAAAAAACAAAAAAACTTCCCTCTACATGTCCATAAAATTACACAATTATGTAAACTAATCACTGTTTCTTCTCTTTCAATAAAAAATTGAGTTACCTATGGGATCACCTTTAGTAGTGCCCTTGCTTGTCTTTTAGAATTTTTAGAATCCAATCCATTTAAACACATCATACTAAAAACTCCACTTACCTAAGATACATAGATGATGTTCTTTTATTATAACTACATAATATAAATCTATTATACATAATAATGAAACTTAATATGGTTGAATTTACTATTGGATTCACACATGAATTTGAAATAAACAAATCTCTAGCTTTCCTTAAAATCTTATCAATTCAAAACAATAACAAATTAGACTCACCAACAAAAACAATCTAATTTCTACTCCTACTGCAATCAAAAAATAAAATCCGAATTAGCCATAGGATTCTCCCTCAGAGTCCTTAGAATATGTAGCCCAGAAAACATAGGTGAAGAAGAGAAATACACTGAGAAAACATTTAGACTTCTCTACCCGACATCATTTCATCCTCAATGCTAGAAAACAAGCTTACAAAATCTACAAATCAAAAAAACTTGATACCACTGAGAGTACTACTAACACAAAATTCATAATCCTAGCCTCTAACACTCTACAAAACTTGTAAATAAATTGGTTATCCCTAATACTAGGATCTTTACCACCAAGTCCAAGACAATCAGAGATATAAGTAGGAAAAAAAATAAATCCAATACCAATTCAGATGCCAGTGCTTACCAAATAAATTACTTACAATGTAAAAGCACTTATATCGGCGAGATATCACAAAATCTAAAAGCCCATATCTATGAACATAAGAGATTTAAGTTTAGAAAACAATTCAAAATCGTTTGCAATACACATGAACAAAACTGGCCATAACTTTGATTTTACAAATGTCACTAATTTAAAAAGAGCATAATTCTTTTTGGAAAGTACTTCAAGGGATTATTAGTATCTATATTACCAACCATAAACACATGTAAAAAAACATTACATCACCAACCTTTATTGGATCCATTCTTAAAGAATGTAATATACGTTTATCGAAAACAAACGGTATGTATGTAAAAACATTCCCAAATCAACATGCGAAAAATTGGCAATGTCTACTAGACATACACATACATGAATATACATTATGATCTGAATTCCACAGATAAACTAAAATTATCATACACTTACATACATAAAGCAATATTTATGGGTTTTTAGACAGGCTTGGAATTCATTAAATTTTTTGAAACTTTGAAGGGATGCGCCATTCCTCAGAATTCTGAACACCATAAATTATACATGTTGTTTAACAAGTCTTATGTACATGTAACCTTATTAACCAATGAAAATCAAAGAACAAAAATAAAAATGCCAGAATTTCTTTTTCTCCATATCTCATTCTCTGATGATTATATTAAATAAGTGAAATATGTTAGATTGATAAACATTTTTTATTTGTACTTTATCTTATAGTTATCAATATATCTTACTTTAATATCACTACTTAAACAAATATGACAGTGTTTAAAAATGGAAGAATACTCTTAATGTAAAAGTAAAAAAAATAAAATTAAAGATAAGGCATAGTAGTTGCTTTATTAACATGTAAAAAGTATTTTATGATAAATTTATTACACTTGATAAAAATACTTTAATCTACAGAAGAGATAATTTCTTTATTTTTCCTCCAATCTCAAATAGTTATTTTATTCCATACAATGCAAATATAACATGATAAATGGTTTAAATCAAAGGTGTTGAGCAGCATTGTCAACCAATTTTTATTCACTGAATATATCAAGACCAATGCATCACAACAAGAGTTAACACAATTTTGACTTCCATGTGATTATCACAGGGTTCTGGCTGCTTCAACCAAAATCATGTGAATTCCAAAGTTCCTTCTAGTTTACTCAGCTCTATTTCAATTTTTAATCGATAAAAATTATTTCGACCATTTCCATTGTCTTCTGATGACCCAGATTCAATGGGTACAACTTCTGCCCTAGATCAGATTTCCCCATCAGTAAACAAAATGCTCTGATTTAATTTCGCTATTCAAATCTACTCCAATTTCACTAAAAAAAAATAAAATATATATGTGTGTGTGTCTGTGTGTGTGTGTGTGTGTGTGTTTCTCAGACTCTCTCTGTCACATTATTTCTCATCCTTAACTGCCATTGAATTTATTCAAAATGTAATTTGGTTTATTTGTCATTATAAATTGTTGTTTTGAAACATTTCTTATTGTGTATATATCATTGTTGCAAAGAGGTTGGAATAGTTTTCATTTCCTCTTCCAGTGGCACATTGTTTATAAGTTTACCTTGTAAGGGTTTCAGTAGTTATAACAAGTAATAGTTTCAATTCTGTTAATAAAAATACTTGCAAAACTGCTCATTACAACATTGGAAATGGCATAATGAAGAGCTAGGTTTGTGATTTGAACCCTATTTCATATTGAAACATTTTTTTGAAAAACTTCTTATGTAAGTTCATTTCAAATGACAAATCTGACAACCACAAAACAAAGGATAACATTGTATCAAATGTATACATGGCATTCCATGGGATTTCATAGTCACCAACCAAAAAGTCTATCCTTGATACAACAGCAGCAGTTATAACATCTCACCTGGGTCAGAGGACATCACAATTGGGCTGTGGAAGACTGGTACTATATCACTTAGCCAGATGTCAGGTTTCCATTGTGGAGGAGGCTACAGATCTTGCCTGTTAGTAAAGTGTTGTGCAAGATGGTGGTAGCTCTGTAGTAATGCCTGGTGTGTTCTGTTGGAAACTGCAAGGATCACTAGTGAGTGTCTTATTAACAGGTGCGACATCTACATCTCTTCTTGCAAACATTCACAAATCTTTATGCTTACCATGGAATGGTTTACTCCAGCATGATAACATTGTGTGTAAGTGACAGAAAACGATTTCCAAGCACCCCATTCACCAGATTTAAACCCCTATTGAGCATGTATGAAACATGTTGCAGATCTATAGTCACAGCCAATTAACATGAGTTAGGTATACACAACCCTGGAATGTGTCTGAATATATATATATATATCCAATGACTCCAATAGTTCAAACTCTATACTATGTCACAATTTCTATTCAAGGAAGAACTACAAGTTATTAGGTTAATTTTTGGGCACTTCAGTTTATATCATAACATGTGTAGTTTATGGTGAACTATTATTAAAAGTGGTAATATTATCCATTAATTACCGTTTAAACTTTTACCTTATATTTTATCCATATATATTAAATTCGTTCTCACCTTGGAAATGGAATGTTTTTTGGTCTGCAGTAATGGTAAATGTGCTGTCATCCTCATCATCAATACCAATGATAGCTCCCTGAAGAAGAAAAAAAAAGAAGTTACATTTTCAACTCTTAAAAAAATCTTTGAATCAAAATGCTTTTCTGCAAAACTAATTTTTTTTTTTAATCAATTTGATATTAATATACAGAAAATAAGTTGTTACTGTTTTCTAAGTTTGGAGTGTTTTCCAGGAAAATTATTTAAACATAGATATTTTACATTTATTACAACACTTAAGCAATTACATATGTAATAATTGCTATACTAAAAAGCCATTAGTGAAAAGTGAAATTTTATGTTTTTTGAAAGAAAAAGAAAAACTAAGTAAACTCATGTTCTTAATTTTGAATTCTATATATGATATACAAAATTCAAAGTTAGTGTGTGCATGAATCCAAAAACCTAAAAGAATTTTAGCCAGCTAAATAAGAGAAATAGAATTTCTCATAAAATTAAAAAAAAAGCTAATTGTAAAGATATTGAATCAGCTATTGATAGAAAGATAAAAGGTAATTATTCTACAAGTTGAAAAAGGCTTGTAAAATTATGATTAAAAGCTTTCAATACAAATGCAGCGGGATGTGTACCTGTGTTTTATAGATTATGCTTAAATGTTTGACAAAGTATGTTACAAACAATTGTTGGAACTGCTAGGTAACCATGACATATTTGGGAAGGATATTAGAATAATCCAGAACTTATATTAGTAGAAAACTGCCTGCATACAAACAGAAAATGAATTCAGTAAATATACAAAAATAAAAAGGAGTGTAAGACAAGTCTCACCAGACTTATTCACTGAGGCAATTCTGAGAGAATTAGAAGTCCTATTAAGATTTATTATTGGCAGCCACAATTTTAATATAAGATATGCAGATGACACCTTGTCAATAGCAGATATAGAAAGGAAACTACAAGAACTCATACAGAAGGTAGTGAAGGAAAACAAGAAGAACGGACTAAACAATTTCAAGTAAAATTAGTATTTTGCAGGAATAAGGGGTTCTGGACAAAAAGAATTCAGATTCTACTGAAGAGACCTCTTCCCTATTTTTAAAGGTTTTGCCATAAAAAAATGATCTAATTCTTAGGTGTTAAATCAGAATTCAATGAAATATCTCAATGATTTTATTTTGAAGGATATGTATGCATTATCATTCTGAAGAATGACAATGGCATTTTTGTATGAATCTTCATTCTTTAGTACTTCTTCTTAACAATAAAGATCTGTTGCCTTGCCTCATTCTAAAAACTTCCAACAAAAAATGACTATTTCACAAATTGTAGATTTGGTGTAGATTTTGAAACTATTTGTTATGGTGATTTTTTTCTGTGCAAAATAATAGTTAGGATTTAACTTTAATAATTGTAACATTTGAATGGGCTTTTATTCCATTTCAAAAAAAAAATAAAAAAGAAAAAAAAAAAAGAAATAAAATACATGACTTTCCAAGCAAATTAATGGAATGAAAGAAGAGTAGAAAAAAAAAGTACATTCATCAGAACATTCCCCATGTATGTAGAAACAATTTTACATGATAAAAATTTTCTTTGCTCTAGTGTGATTAAATTTACAAGTGGGATATAAACAAACAATATTTGAAAATAGGTTATTAAGTAATATTCATTTTTAGTACCAAAGAATATCGTTAGTCTATTTTAACAGAAAAAATACTTAAAGTGGCACACAAGTTACTTGTAATAGAAAATGGCTAAATTTATGACCAAAATTGATATATGCTGCACTTTTCTTTGGCTGAGTTTTTAGTTTCTGTCCTATGTTGCCACTTTCAAAGGTGACTACATTTTTGCTAATCCAGAAGATTTCTCATACTTTTAAATTTAAGAAGTTCTAAATTTCTTTGAATTTCTGAGTTTCTTAACAACTGTTTCATGGCTCACCTCTGCTATCTTCCTGGTTTCTTTGGAAAAATTCACCATGATTTCAAGCAATGAAAGAATCCAGAAATTCAAAATCAGAGTTTGAATTATATTACAAATCACATTGAGGAGAATGGGATTAAACAAAAACTTTAAGGATCATTGGCTGAGATAGTGGTTACATGTAGCTGTCAGCAAAAATATTCTGCAGAAATTAAAATCATTTAAGTTTCTATGCAATAAAGAAATTTTGGAAGGGAAAAGAATTACATAAAAATATTTAAAATTCTAGAACAAATTAAAAATATATTTAACTATCTTTGAGAAAAAAGAAAAATTTGCAAATTTGACTTAGAGCAAATGAGCTCATCTTGTCCTGCTATATAGACATAAATATGACAGTTTCAAGAAAGTACAATGTTAGTTACTAAAAAAATAAACAGTGAAAACTTAGTTTATTTGGAATAAAAATCTACCACTCTTTCATTTTATGTGGCTCTGGATCCATTTTAACTAATGTAATGATTTTATTTAAAACAAAGTAAACAGTTTAAGAGAAAGATTAAAAAAAAATCAAATTAAGCAAAACAAAAGTTAGAAAAATTACAATTATAATAAATGCAAATGAAATTAGATTTTACTGAATTTGATTGTGTGTGTATTTTCTTTAATATAACCAATATAAAGAGCTTGTAATCAACAGTAACAAAAAATACTTTCAATAATGATAATATAAAATTGTTGATCACAGAAAAATGACAATGGTTTCTGATAAAAACGTTAAAGTCTACATTTCGATTAAATTAGACTTAGCAAACAACATCACTTCAGGGAACAACTTGAAAAGATTTATCTTCTCAAACTCTTACCAGCTACTATCATCGAAAAACAGATCATAAAAAAAAACCCTAATTGTTAAACTCCTGGTCAGACTGAACTCCATGTGCAAGTGTAGAAAAATTGAGCTTTGTTGGATCTCAAGCAAAACTGCAATTAAGAGGAACAACAGAGTCCATTCAGAATATGTTTATGTTTCCCCAGTTGTGGATTTATGAACGTCAACCCTGTTGGAGCAACGACAGACATAAGTTCATTGAAGTGAGGCCCATTCTAAGGAAGTGGAAGTGAAAAGACTATGGAAGACCCAAAATGAAACTAGTCACTTTTTTCAATGATGCATCAGCCATACAAAAATTATATGCAATTTTATAATGATACAGATAGAGTGGCTGAGATGTGCAGCCTGTCAAACACTTTATACTGTGAAGCACTTCCTGATTGAGTGTAATGATCTCGCTCGCACTAGATTGCAATTTCATAGCATGAAGAGCATGAGGGGCCTGTTCAAAAATATTGATTCAGAGAACATACTAGATTTCATCATTGAAGTGGGTCTATACTAAAACATATGAGGATCTAACTAGACATTAGTGTGTATATAATGAAAGAATGTTCTTGATGGAAATTAATGTAGAAAGACTAACTTTAAAGCTACTTATGCATAGAAATCTTACAAATTTAGTTCAGGATTTTTTTAAAAAGTACTAACTTTAATGTTGAATGACCCAGCCACAGTTGAAATGTTAAATCCACTAATATAACCTAGAGAGAATTATTAACTTGGTTCATAAAACCAGTGCAGGGAAACAGGAAAACAATAGAAAAATAGGTGGTTTGTTTTAAATAGTCAGCATTCAATATATTAAGAAAAGTTGTAAGAGATATAGAAGTGTTCAACATAATGATAAATATCTCATACCTTTATATATTCAAATAAAGGAACCAAAGTTTATATTTTCAATTAAACTTGAATTTATTTTTTTTTACCCCTGAAAGTTTATCATATCCAAATGCATGTAGATAATGCTGATGCAAGTCAAAATAAATCTGTAGAGAAAAACCAGGGTTTTCTCCCTTATTCTGTTCAGTTTGTTGTACAGGTAATATTGATGGTTTTGGTTCGTTAGCAAAAATCATTTTTTTCCTTTAGCAGTCATTTTATATAAAATTTATAAATCTACATAAGGATAGAGTTGAAACAAGTAT
>OZ038489.1:53604508-53752008 GCA_964036315.1 Acanthosepion esculentum | reverse complement strand
TTATTAAACACTGACAAAGGCTACAGAAGTTGCAGAAAACATCAACTAAATAAAAAGCATAAAAAATACACAAAGAATATCTTGGTCATCACTTTTTATATAATACATAAAGAGCATACTCTCCATAAATTTCCCTCTCTGCATTTTATATATGTGTGTGTGTGTGTGTGTGCGTGTGTGTGCGCATGTGTGTGTGTGTGCGTGTGTGTGCGCATGTGTGTGTGTGTGCATATATGAGGATGATTCAATAAAAGTAAACACAGTTATATGCTGAACTTTTATCGGAAATTTTTACAGTATTATGTTTAATCTCTGTGATTAATGTATAATCAATATGATTAATATTTTCCACTGGATTAAGTGCATTGACAATGAAGGAAAAAGCTAATGTTGAAAAAATATATTTGCTGTTTAAAATAAATTTAGCTACTGACATATTGATGTAGCTCTGTGTACATGTGCATTTGTGTTTAATATTTTTACTCCATTAATCTATTAGTAACCAGCTTTTGCTTAAGAACCTTGCTTATTCATTCAGCTTCCAGAATAAAGTCAAGATTATCAGCTCTCCTGTTTAAAGTAATAATATTTAAAATCAAAACTTATGAAATCTTTCTCTTTGATTACTAGTTTTGACATTGTGGCTGTTAAGTACAAACAGGATATCTATTTAAGGACAGGATTTTTTGTAAGTAATTTTGAGAATTATTAATAAATAATCTGAAACAATCCTATTATCAGCAATAAAGCAATTTGAATTTTTATTAATGCTTTTCAAACTGTCAAAATTTTACTCATTTACTGAAATAACAGAGTAAAGAAAAATACTGTAATTTGATGAGAGAATTCATGAATTTCACCTGTTGATCTCGTTTTTGTTGTTCAATTAAGAGTTCTTCAAGATGATCCATGTCATTATGTCTAAAATAGTAGACAGTGCTACGGGAAGTGCGACATCCTTGAACAATTGGAAAAGAAGCCCCTTCATCACTATAAAAATTTAGAAAAAAATCGTTTAATAAATCTCATTTAATAAGTCATGACTTTTGATAAGAAAAGGCATAGATACTTTCAAGTAATAAATTGTTGTAATGCTTCCCAACAAAAAGAAAAAGAATCTTCATATAATATTTTATCTTCTTTATTTGCCAGCATTTATGATAGAGTGAAACAGGAGATAATCCTTATTTTGCAAGTGTGATATGGAAAAAAGTCTTGAATGGAAATAAAAGATAATTTCCAAAAGAATTTTACAACTTTGTTTCCCACCAGCACCAATTTTAAAAAAGGATAAATTTAGATGCAGCTACTAATTTTATACTTCAATTGAGAATCAAGTTAAATAAAAGAAAATAATCAGTGAAAATAACTGATTTATTGTGGATAATTTTATATTCAATACAAGATGACAAAAATTCATCATCCTGATGAATGCCATGACCAGGTGGGGAGGGGTCATAGGATCACTGCACAGCTGAACACCTGACCAGTTCCCTCGATATATCTGGGTTAAAAGTCAGAGAAATATTCATTCATGTGCAATATGTCTTGAGCAAGTAGACCTGGTAAAGTGGCCCATCAGTGTCCAGTGTCAAACCACAGCCTTGGTTACTGATATGTGGCTGTTCATTGGGAAGAACCCTCCACTCTGGTTATTAACGTCAGTCCAGTGATGTTGTAGTTGCATACACTCTGGTTGCATGCATAAGCTAGTTCTGGAGCCCAGTTTACTCCATTGTACAAGATGGTCATTGACCCAATAAGAATGTTCATCCACACTTTGACAGTCCTGTTAAACCTGCTAGGTATTTAAGCACCCTCCTCACCAAAAAAGCTTGAAGGTAGGATCCAGTTTATTTGCCAGTGACCCGACCATATGGAGCAGGTAATACTGGTTTACATGGTACCAGTAACACTTGACAAACTTATAATCTAAAAAATTGCAATCATCTAAAAGATTATTAAAAAGAAATAAAGAAGTTCTGTTGAGGCAGATGCATTAAAATAATGAAGAATTTTAAGACTTTGTTGTTAATGGTGTAAAATTGTTCTTTTTGCATAAAAGTTACTGTCTTAAATGTTGCAAAGAATAAAAATACCCCAAAATAAAGAACTTTCAATTTCAGTATCGAAAAAAAATTGCATATATCTGCATGAAGAAGTCTTGTCTATTAATAGCAATGCATTTTTAATTGTTAAAATTAGATTAAAACTGAAGCGTTTTTTGTAGCTGAGGTATTTCACACACCAAGTATTTCAGTCCAGGTAAAAAAACAGTATTTCAAATGCTGATTTTCAAGGCAGCATTTCACATTTGGAAAATTGTTACAACACCACCTTCCTTTGACCCTTGATCATATTGGTCTTATATATTAGGAACCTACAAAAATTCACAAAGAAAAGAGGATACATGATGAAAAAAATGAACAAAACATAATAAAAACAAAATTTTATCACCAAAACCTTTGTGTTATTAAGATGAAAGATCAAAGGGTTTTTTATATAAAATTTTTTTTTTATCCTTTTTAGAACCTTGAAAATTTTGGTTAAAATCTTGTTTTTCTGGCATAAATGCAGGACCATAAATTTGTATGGGAAATTTGACAATCTTTTTGCAGTAAAAAACATTGATTTGGAAATTCTCGCAAAAATCAGATAATTGTCAGATTTTAATTAAACTTTCAGTACTTATTCACAAATGAACTAAATTATTTTTGAAACATTTATATGACTAGAAAACTCTGTAAAGATATTTTTTTACATCTTTTAACTGCCCCCAATCATTTAATGTGTTATAAAGTAACCACAGGCACAAAAAATAGAAATGTTACTAAATATATTTAATGGTACAAAGCAGTTGATTTTTTAATTATTTTTATTCCCAAGTGAACCAGAATAAGCAAAAATACAAGAGGTTAGAAATAACAGAATTAGTAAGGGAGCAATATAACTAAAGAAAATTAGTTATTCATTCTTTTCTTAATAAATTAAAAACATTTACAAAGTCATATTGATGAAAAAAAGATGACATCTATTCCTACTTATTTTTCAGCTACTTCTAGTCAGAGCATATTATTTTATATAGCCATAGTCTAATCCATAATAAGGGAAATGGATAATCAACTTCTCTTAATTTGCTCCACGGTCTTATTATTCATTGTTCATTATTAATTTAATTAATTCAAGAATAATGACTAATTATAGCCTTTTTATTTGCAAAAAATCTGTTTTTAAGCAAAATAATGGATAGTCATTGTTCTTTGTTGTTTGTTTAGAGTATCAAAAATATATGAAGAAAAGATACAAATTTGTGGAACACTTTTACATTTATCACAAAATGAAATATATTTCATTTAATTCTTTTATTTATATATTCATTGTATATTGCAAGAATCCTTACCAGAATATGACATCAGACCGTTTTGAATATGAAGCAATTGTACTGGACACAGTTGGTGAGCCATGTGAATACAAGATTGCCATTTCAGTATTCATAAATTTTTCAAATCTTTCTTCACAATCAAGATGTATTTCTGCAAGTAAAATCAACAGGTTTCTATTTTTTGCAATGCACAGATATTTTTCTATGATAAAGCAATTTTTTTATATTCAAGCTCATATTAGAAATGGTATGGATAATCTAATATTTATGAAGAGTTATTTGTAACAGATTCCAAATATTTTTTTGTGCATAAACAAGAATTATATTCAAAATATGAGAATATTTGAATGTAGTCTATATTGGATTTCAGTTTCATTTTATTTTGGTCTTTTTCATATTTTCAAATAGACCATATCACGGTTCATATATCAACTGTAAAAACACTTCAAAAATCCTTTTGGCATTTATAAAATGTCTGTATTTAAACTGAGAAAGATGAAAATCTTAATTACTAATTGTTTTTTTTGTTTTTAGTTTGTCATTATCAGTAACTCACAATGGAAGCGCTCATACATAAAAATAATGATCATGAAAGCCAAATTCTTTCCAGTGATATTTAATTCAGATTTGGATATTGTGCTTTTTTGGTTCCAGAAATTGATTTTGGATTTTTTCTCTTATTTTAGAGCAAATTTATAAAGAAATTTCTGTAAATATTATATAAATATATATTACAAAGTGATAAATCTGAACATGCCATCCAAATCAAGGACTGAGTAAGTAATATGAAGGTAGATAATCAAATGAATAATTAATTTTACTGCATTTAGATACAATCATCTACATTAGACTAAGTGAGGCTTATTAATATTTGTCACTTATTCAATGATTGGTAAAAAATATGAAATAATAATAATAAAGGAGAAAGAAAAAGATTGAAACTCACAGTGAATTACAGAGAAAGTTTAAATGAGAAATTCTTTAAAAAAAAAAAAAAAGACAGTTTATTTTAAAATTTTGTATCTTACTTTCAGAATTTTGATCTGTTAATAAAAATAAATAAGACTTTGTACAATTACCAAATGTACCATAAAATCCACGGGGACCACATGTGCCCACACCCCAATATCTTAAGGCTTTTACTGCCTCTGCCTGAAATGATATGCAATTTTATATTTGTAAATCAAATAATTCATGACATGAGAATTGTATTTGAATCAATTATTGACAAACCTTATCAAATTTAACCAATAAAAAAAAACATTTGATATTTTGTACATGCAACTTTATTATATATACTACCTTTACAAACACAGAAATTAGAAATTAAAGATAACATATTTAAAAATTATTTTCAGCTTCAAAATTAAACCGTATCATTTTTATCTTAACATGCAAAAGAATAGAAAAATATAATTTTCTGTTAATGTAATGATTTCAGAGTAATTTTTCTTTGTATAAATCATAACTAGATAGTTGTAACCCATGATATCACAGGTAGGATTTATTAAGCCTTTATTACTTGTATTCATTATAATTTATATTGTGACAAAACAAATACTAAAATACAAGGAATTAAGTAGATACCAAAATTTCTATAGTAACAACGAATAGACATATCAAATATAAATGCAAAAAGTTTAATATCAATGTATAAAAATTTAATATTAATATATCTTATGCGAGAAAACTTCTGCAAAATATTAATTTCAGAAATATGCCAATAGGGTAAAGATACATTTTAGTTGTTCTCACAGAAAGACTAATAATAGCCCACTCTTGATCAATGTTGGTCTTAGGACAAAGTTGTTCACATGGTTATGAATTTAAAAAAAAAAAAAATCACCACATTAACACAAGGACACAAAAGTGAAATTTGATGATTACTAAATACAAGGGGGTGCTGAAAATTCCTCAACATGCTCAATACAAAACCTGAAAGAACTCTAATATAAATCAGTAAAGAAAAGTAAGAAAAATGACCAACCATTAATTGTAAGAAGACATAATGCAAAAATAGCAGCCCATGTTGTGAACAACTTATTGGGAACATCAAAATCAAGCAGGTGCAGAAATTTATCTAGTGAGTGTAGTAACAAACAACAGAAACATGCAAAGGAACAACAAAAGTGGCCTTTCAGAAACTAAGCAAAGTACTAAGGGATAGGAAAATCTTTGTTGAAACAAATGAGTGCTGAAGTGCTGTATAATGTATTTCTGTATGACAGCGAGCGCTAGACAATCTCCTAACAAATTAATAAGAGATCTGAAGTGACAAATGCTAACAATATTCTAGACAGCGCATGTGACTAACAAGAAAGTTTTAAGAATAGGAACTACAAGGAATCTGCTATTGGCAATAAGAAAGAGACAGCTGTAATTTCTGGGACACATAATAAGGAAAGAAAACTTGGAGAAGTTAAAACTTACAAGGTGTATAGAAAGCAAGAGAAGCAGGGAAAACAGCAAGTAACCTATTAAACAAGTCTGAGTAAATGGTTAATAGAAGGACTAAAAAGACAAAAGAAAAGGCTGGTAAATGATCAAGAGTTACTTGAAGCAGCAAAATACAGGAAGTTATGGAAAACCACGTCCTTATGAAAGAAGAATTACCTCAAATAAAAATTCTTTTTATCAGCTCTGAAAAAATTACATAAGACTTCTAACAAAGCAGGAAGGTAAAACTAATACTAATTACAATTAAGGTCAAGTGCATTAAAATCAGATAACTTACAACAGTGTTTGTAGATTAAAATCAAAATTTAGAGATAAATGATGAATCAAAGATATATTTTCTATATATTTTGAATAATAAAGATTTTAATGTGAACAACAAAAATTTTAGCAAGCAAATGTTTGACACTTAAAAAATAACTTATTAAAATAAGAATTTAAACTTGTTTAGCATTTTTTAGAAACAGATAAAATTCACCTTTTATTCAATTTACATATTTTACATTGCTAAATTCAATGTGCTTCAACTGAATAATGCCAAAAAGTTATAGAAGTTACCTCTACCAAGGAAATATCCTGCTTTAGTGCACAACAAATTGGTATTTTAAATATTACATTTTCAAAAAAAAAAAAAAAAAAAAAAAAAAAAAAAAAAAAAAATCAAAATTTGAATAATAAGGCAGAAATAAGGAAAATATCAGAAAACAGATTTCCATATATTATTTATTGATTGTTTGTACTCATGATTTTTTCAAAATGTACCACATTACCTCCATAGATTTATTCCCTAGCAAGCCAAGGAAATTCCATGTCGCCATATTCAAACATTTCTGTCCATTGATCAAGATATATTTGCCAACTTTTCTAAATAAATATCAAAGAAAAATTTTAATTACATTACTTAAGGAATGGCGGGTTTTTATCATTATTTATGCAACCTTAAAAAGTAATTGAAATCTGCATTTAAATTTTAATTGTTGTACTTATATAAAGTTTGTTTTTAAACAAAATGTTTAATGAAGTATTTGTATAATTAATATATATATATACACTTTAAGAATTAGATCAGTTGATTCCGCTACCTTGATTTCAAGGTATTCTCAGGTAATTTATATCAATTGACTTTTTTTTATTTTTATCAATTGCAATAAGCCTTACAACAACCACAATAACATTAGCAACCTCTACCAACAGGAAAAATTAGCAATAATGACATTTCCAGATCCAAAGAACCTTTTGAAACAGAGATCCAAAATCATGAGTCATTGCATACATACAAAAAAATTCCTCTTAAGCTCATATGAGGCTGGATAAAAAATACATACATTTCAATTAACCTCCTATCAATACATTTATAATACATTTATAATACATTTATAATACCCTTGTTTTTCTTCTCCTCCCACTTCTTCTCCTTCCTTCTTCACACCCAACATCATGCATTTGTTTATTTTTTTTTTTTTAAATAATAGCGTTCATTGTTTAGTTTTTTTTTAAATAAAGCACTGGGAGGTCAATTGATAAAAATCACCTGAGGATACCATATGGCTGAAACCAAGGTAGCAGAATCAACTGATCTCCTAATTTTTTAAATTAAAAGCTCTACAGGTTTTTTTTTATTTTATTTTTTTTTACACACTTTTTAATACTACTGTTTCCTGGTCTAATTCAACTCTGGCCATTAACCTTTTATATATATATATATATATATATATATATATATATATATATACACACACACACACACACACACACACACATATGTATGGCACTAACTCATTCACAAGATAGATATTTTCAAGTTTAACATATATATGCTTACAGTTTCATCAATCAAGAAAGCATCAAATATTTTGGTGATAAACATAGTAAATATTTCATCAACTTACAGTGATGCTCTATTTTTCTCCATTCGAACCAGTAATGGATGATTATCACTGGTCTTAGGCACTAAAGGTTCTGGTTTGTATTCCTTAATTAAATCAATTTTTTCCTAATAAGAAAAAACAATAACAATATAAATTATTAGAACATTTTAGTTGATCACACTATATTGCAGCTCAATAAAATTTACCTTTGCTATAATTGGTTACTTCTAAATAACAAATTATGTGACTTAAAACATTGAAAAGTAAAATTAATCATCAAGAAAATTAACAAGAAAATTTCAATAAAGAAAAAATATTTTCAGAAAGAATTAAACTCTGAGAATATTTTCATACTTTAACTTTTACAAAATTGTCTCTGAAGATGGATTCCATTTTTCAGAATTTATTTTCTAGCTTTTCTCATGAGATTCAGAATCAATAGGAGAGTTTATACTTGATAATTACTACTTTCAGCAATTTTGCTTAAATTGATTTTAGGCTGTGTGAACAAAAACCTTTTTATCACATCCATCACATACTTTTAATCATATACTTTAACTTACCTTTTATTGACTTTATTCCACTGATTTATTTACTAAAGCTATCTTATTCTAAGACAAGAGCAAAAATTTGGAGCACACAAAAAAGATCACTCTTGCACATTAGCAATGGGAAACTTAAAAATTTAGGGATTTCTTATTAAAGATTTGTATTTTATCATATATTTCAATATATGGTTTCCATATCTAGTGATAAACTGCTAAAGGTAATATGTTACAGCGAGGCACAAAAATATTAATTTCAAAGTGAAATAATCTGAATAAAATGATTTTAAAATTGACAAGCTTACCTTTTCAGTAAGAGTAATTTTTTTTGATCTTTTGCTGAACAGCAAAAAAACAATTAATATGATGAGAAGAGATTCAAAAAGAAGACGATGGACACAAGTCTATAAAGATAAAAAAAAATAATATTAAAATATATGGCATGAAAAATAAGTTCATTACACACTGTTGCATAAAAAAGTAAAGGACTTTGTAATTAGAGATGCTACAAAATATGAGATAAGAAAAAAAAAGTTTAAATCCATTTGCTGCTGTCCTCTAAATACATATATATATATATATATATATATATATATATATATATAAAAATATAAAAGTGAACATAGAAGTCAACACTTAGAGGTGACAGTCTGTTTCATGCGTGGCCCGATGATTGCATCTAGCATGAAACAGACTGTCGCCTCTAAGTGTTGACTTCTATGTTCACTTTTATATTTACACACACTATCTCTGATATTGAGCACTTTATCCCATAAATATAGCACACTTTAAGACTATATTTCTTCATATATATATATATATATATATATATATATATATATATATATATATATATTTCTTCTATGGTGAACATCAGATCTTTTTCTTTGATAAAACTATACTCTACTTGTTTCAATGTTAACTGCAACTTCTTTTTTTGATCCCCAATTTAAACAGAATGAGCGCATACAGTATGATGTTATAAAAGAAGCACCGGTCAAGCTGGCAGTGGCACTGGCCAAGAATAGCCAGGGGGTATGAGAGAAGGTAAAGAGGAAAAAGGCACAAGAGCAGAGTCAGGAGATAGGCAGGCAGGGGGGTGGGGAGGAAGCTTCTACATGGGATAGGAAGGTGGAACGGGATGAGGTTCCTATTGAGGGAGACCAAATGCTGGGGCATAGGTTTTACAAACCCACACCAGGCCGGTTGAGGACGACATTTTGGACCTGTCATCACGAAAGTCATAAGATAGTGGACTGTCCAATAGCGTATGGATTGCCTCCAGATGGCAATGAGCAGGGATGCACCAGATACAGTCATCCTGGACAAGAGATAAGTTGGTGTGGGGTCAAGAAGAAAGAACTCCTGCATACCTTCATCGAAGGAAACAGCCCTGGAAAACAGAACCGGGGAAACGCCTAGGGGCCACCCCAGTAAAAGAGGTAAGAGAGAGGGTGGCCCATGTGAAAGGAAATAAGATGCTGGTTCTGCAGGGAGCCAGGACACCTGAAGAGAAACTGCCCAAAAATAAGGTGATAGGTTCTGCAGGGAACCGGATCACCTGAAGAGAAAGCCCAAAAAGAAGATGCTGGTTCTACAGGGAATCAGGTGACCTAAAGAGAAGCTACCTGCAGAGGATTGGGAGGGACAAACTGAGAAAAACCCACCCTGGTGCAGAAGAAGCCGATCGGGGATTTCCTGTAATAATAATAATGAGGGATTACTGCTGCCCAGCACCCATGTCTGGGTGGGCAGAGAATTGTCACCCCAGGCAAGAGATGGCCAAGGTGTTCCTTGTATTAACACAAGAAAGAGAGCTCTTTTGTGAAGCAATGGTAGGAGGTTTAGCAATGAATGACCTGATAGTTACTGGAGCATCAGTCTCATTGCTAAGGAAGAAGGAGTACAAACATTTGAAGAATCGGAAGTTGATACAGAAGGCAGACATAGAGATCATCCAGGCAGACAGTAGCCCCATAAAGATAAAGGGGATGATGAAACTCCTAGTAAGGATAGGAGAGACAAAGAGTGTCCAGAAGTTCTATATAACCCCTGATTTATGTACGGAAGTAATACTGGGAGAAGATTGGCTTCATTGCCATGAGGCTAGAGTTTAACCCCACTGAATTAGTAGTAAATGGCATAAGGGCACGATTGGGAGACCCACCTGAAGGGCCTATGACAGTGGTGGTGGAAGAAGACATAAAACTACCCCCTAGAATGGTAGTATCAAGTAAAGGTAGGTTGGTAACAGGGAAGGAGGTGAAGAAAGACGTTCTTTAATTGGTCCCTGTAGAGGAAAAGGAAAATTAAATAATTTTGTGTGAGACAGCGGGAGAAATAATGCCCATAGTGTTGGCAAACCAAACCAGCAAGACAGTAAGTATAAAGAAAGGGGAGGATGTAGGAAGGGCCTTATCCCTGAGCACTATACAAGTAAAGCTTGATGAAAGGGAAAATAGGTGTTTACAGCAGGTAGGAGGAATAGAAGACAAAGAGATAGAGGCCGCTGATAGGCATAAGGCCAGAGTGGGAGGCTTGCTGAGATCTAACTGTTGTGTGGTGGCCAAGTCAGACAAATATTTGGGCCAAACAAACCCAGTGAAAATAAAAATTGATACAGGTGACCCCCCCACCACCACCACCACTACCAATTAGGTTGAAGCCCTATAGAACCCCTATTCATGAGAGACCCCTGGTGGAGGAAGCGGTCAAGGATATGTTGAAGATGGGGATGATTGAGAAGTCAGAATTCCCCTGGAGCTTCCCCATAGTGGTGGTGGTGGATAAAAAAGATGGCAGGCACTGGTTTTGCATAGACTTTAGGAAACTGAATGCTATTTCCAAACCGTTGGCAGTGCCATTGCCATTGATTGACAACATATTGACCGTGTTGGGGAAGGCTAAATACTTTTCCACCTTAGATTTGAGATCTGGATACTGGCAGGTAGCCCTTGATGAAGCTGATAGAGAAAAGGCTGCATTTGCATGTCACATGGGTCTATTCAAATTTACGGTCATGACATTCAGCATGCCCTAACCCATGCCCCAGGGATTTTCCAGCAGCTAATGTCAATAGAGCTGGGAGGAATGGAAAGGTTTGCTATGGCATACTTGGACAACATTCTAGTGTTCTCAGAGACACTAGAACAACATTTTGACCACTTGAGGCATTGTACTGGGACGATTAAGAAAGCATGGGCTAAAATTAAAACTATCAAAGTGTCAATTCCTAAAGAAAGTAGACAAAGTACCTGGGATTTGTAACATATGGAAAGGGGATTAAGCCCAACTTGAACAAAGTAAAAGTAATGCCTGAGCCCCAGACAGTGAGGCAGGTATGAGTATTTATTGGGGCTATAGGATATTACAGACGTTTTATCCCGGCATTTTCTATAATAGCAGTCCCTCTAATAGACTTGACAAAAAAAATAAGCCCATTTTAAGTTGATGGAGGACTGCCAGAAGGGTTTTTACACCCTGAAGGACCAGCTGACCACTGTCCCCTTCCTGATATACTCAGATCTTAGCATATATGGCTGCCAGTGAGCAATGAATATGAGCAGTCCTTACCCAGCTATGCCTTGATGGGGATGGCCCTGTGCCCAGTATACTGAAGGAAGTACCAATATACTTCATGTCACATAAGCTCTCAGAGACACAGCAGAGATGTACAGTGATAGAGATAGAGATAGAGGCATATGCTATTATGTATGCCCTCCAGAATTTAGATTACTACTTGAATGGAGCTATATTTACCATAAAAACTGACCATAGACCTCTCCAGTATTTACTAGAAGCAGAATGGACAAACAAGAAGATCCAGCAGTGGAGGTTGAAATTGAGCAGGTAAAATTGCAAGATAAAGTACCTGGCTGGAAAGGACAATACCTGTGCAAATTTACTCTCCAGAATTCCCAAGTGGTTGGAAGAGGAATCTGTGAGGGTAGAGCCAGGGGTAGACAATAGAGCTTACCAGATAGGAGTAATTAACTCCAATAGGTTAAAGGACTGCCCTGTGTTAGAGGCGGACGAGGACACACAGGTAGTCACTGATTCCCACTGGACAGAAGAAATTGAAGAGGGACAGATGGACAGCAAAATAGTCACTCTTAGAGGGAAAGTAGAAGCAGGAGAGACCTCCAAGTATGCAATCCATGAAGGGGGGGCTATATTATCTCTCAGGGAGAGATGAGGAGGTTAGAGCCAGATTATATGTCCCCAAGGATTTAAGACTGGAAATAATGGAGCAATGCCATGAGAAACTGGGGCATATGGGGGTTGATAAAACCTATAATCTGATAGGAAGAAATTATTACTGGTCCGGGTTGTATAATGAGGTCACTGACTATGTTCATAGTTGTGTAGTGTGCCAGACACAGATTAGGAAACAGGAAATAGCACCATTAGATGGGGTGAATGTCCCAAGTTTTCCCAACAAAAAAATTAAGTATAGATGTGTTGAGACTGTACAGGGAGAGCCCTAGAGGTAATATTTACTAAGGTAATGCTAAGGTGTAGAGGTACCACAAAACTTTGGAAGATGTGTTGGCCAAACTGGCGAGAGATGATACAGAGAATTGGGACCTGTATCTGACACAGGCTGTAAGGTTTACAATTAATGAAACCACCAAATTCTCACCATACTATATGCTGTTTGGCAGAAATGTGGCCCTGCCAGTGGATAACTTGCTGAAACTCTGTCAAAAGTATATGGGGAAGGACCATCACCAGCTAATCATAGAACAGCAGCATAGACTGTTCATTCAGACCAGGAGGAGAATAAAAAGGGCACAAAAGAAGCAAAATGAGAGGGTGAATAAAGGAAGTAGAATTGAGGGTTGGGGACTGTATACTACAAAATTCACCTGAGAGAAGGAAAGCTGGATCAGAGGTGGGAACTGTACTATAGAATAGTGGAACAGACAGGTCCAGTGTAGTTTGTCATTTGGGATCAGATGGCTGAGCAAACAAAGAGGGCTCATGCCAATAACCTAAAGTTGGCCGAAATAGCTGAATGGGAAGTAAGCGAGCCTAAGACAAAAAAGGTCAGAACAAGAAAAGCAACCATTGTAGTGCCAGAAGAAATGGAGACAGATGGAGATTCTGGGGAGGAAGAAGATAGAGAGACAAGTCAGCAGCCCATAGAGGCTGACCATAGTGATCTGGACAAAACGATCCGAGTGTCAGAGCAGAGCCTGTTGGCAGGGGCGAGCAGCGTTCATTTGTCATCCATGTCATTGCAAAAAAGGCCTCATAGGGTCATCATGTGGCAGAGAGCAATGGTCACTCTTGAAATATTAATAATTATAGTAATATAGAATTTTGTTTATAGATGAGAAAAATAATCTGTGGTGAAGTTTGTGCCCAGAGAATCTGTGCTTCATCAGAATTATTAATATAAAATGTCAAAACAATAGTGTTTATATGAACTAAGAATTATCAATTGAAAAGAAGAGACTGTTTCTTTAATCATGAAGTGGAAGAGGTCAGTAATTAGGTTGTATTCTAAGTTTACCAAACACCCTGGGTTTTTGTTGTTACCATTGCATTTATTTAAGTGTGTGTTTGTGTGAAACCAAACAGTCAAAGTCGAATTGGAGCTGGGTGAGGTGAGTTGACAAACAGTCAACCAGACAGAGAGAGATAGGCAGTGAAAGGGAAAGCGTTCGCTTGCTGCTGTAATAAGGGAGGAAGTGAACTCAAGTTATCTGCAATATTGGTGCAATACTACCAGTGAACCCCCTTATATGCTTATAATGAAATAATTACAGCAACTACTAAGAACAAAAAGGGTGAACTGAGAAAACTACTTCTCTTCTTTCAGAATTATTTGTAATTTTTTTTTTTCTGAACTTTATTTCATATACTCTACTTTCATGTAAAAGAAGCATTATTCTTTTTGTACCAATTTCTTCCTTATATGCATATACATAAATTTTTCTTTGGACTGGAATCGACTTGTTCATATTTGATTTTTCTGCTTGGCCTGATTCTCGCCCCAACAAACTTGCAGGTGACCGGCTGAATCTTCCAGGATCTACGATTTGTTATTTGCTCTCCAGGATCAAAAACAATCACAACGTGGCTGGAAAGTGGAATCGAATCAACTTTATGAACCAGAGACTTTGATTGAACCTGTAATACTGGACCATGACAGGACCAATGGCCTGACCCCACTGGATCGATGTACTCTAATACATCAATCCAGTGGGGTCAGGATAGGTGTTACAATCACCCCCACACCCATATCTCCATAGGAGAAATAAAAAAAGCAAAAGGCACTAACAATGAATCCAAGGCTCTGATTTGGTTAACCTCCCAAACAGGATGGATGGTTGAATGAATGGGAAGAGGAAGATGAAATACCTCCAAGAAAGGTCAAGGGATGAAGAAAGGTTATAGGTTGAGCCAAAGTTACCCCTTAAAGAGACATTGAGAGGGACAGGGAACCCCGAATCTCAATAAGAAATATGGCTCTGAACAAGGAATGGATGGGCTTGGTGTTAGTGCACAACGACGCTAGGCTCATTTGAAACCCTATTCAGTAATAAACAGTAGAGTTGGTTGGAGAGGATGGAGGTGTGGAATGTGTGTCACGGAGGGTGAAATAATTTACTTGTTGATGCTGCCATTTGGTCAGGTGAAAACACCGCACACCTGTCTGAACCAATCAGTCTGCTGAAGGCTGATTAAAAGAAGGAAAAGTTGAAGATGAGAAACTAAAGAGAAAGAGGTAGTGGCAAGAAATCGAATTGAGGCAGAGTATGTAGCTTTGAATTCAGCTAGGACAAAATTTATGATGCTGACAGCAGAGGAAGCAGCGAAATGTACAGATGATATCTTGGGAACATGTACTTTACTAAGTCCTATGTATGTGACAGGTAATCACAGGCTATGTATGCTTGAGCTTTTCAAAGACAATAGAGAAGGGATTAAGAAAAATTGGTGCGTGGAGATACTGACAAACACTGTGTTGCCACAAGTGATCAGTATAGCTGATGGAATTTGTGTGGTGGCCGCACAAAAACTGATTGTGGGGAAGAACCTACTAGAATGCTGAGAGTGAAACCACCATTGTCTTTGATAGAACTACCCCTAGAGTGTTCAGCATTTGGGATATCCCTCTCCCTACCCCCATATTACCAGACCAAAGAGAGATACAAAGAAAATGACTCAATTACAGATATAGTTGACAAAAGCCTAGGTAATTGCACAGAATTATGGGAGCCAGTAATGAGAGAATTCCCTAAAGATATGCTAGAGAAGATGCCTGCTATTATAGCTGATAAAAAGGATTGATTTGCATCATTTAGAGGGCTAGTTGATTTATTTAGGAAGTGGAGATGTGGGTGGGATGGATAATAAGAGAATAGTGATAAATTGGTCGGCCACAATGGGCACCATCTTAATCATTGCTGCGGAGAGAAGAATGGTACCAAAAAAGAACAAAGCATAAAACACAAACATACACCCACACAACAGAAACCTGAAAACTTTGCATGAAAAATAAAAGGAAGGAGAAAGATTTTATAGATTGTGCATGAAAAGAAAAAAAAGAAGACTTTAATAAACTTTGCATGGAGAGAAAGAAGAAGAAAAGACTTTTAGTAGAAACGTTGCATGATAAATAAAAAAAAACTTTGCATGATAAATAAGAAAAAATGTAACAAGGCCAGTAGAAACATTGCATGACATATAGAAACGTTACATGAAAATTATTCTTTTTCTATTACTACTGCATGACTTAGTATGCATGACAAATAGTATACTAGTAGATTTGGGTTTGAGATGTGATTTACTAGTAAATGACAGGAGAGGTATAGGAGGAATGTGATACTATTTGTTGTTGTTGCGGTAAAACAGAAGAAAGTTTTGTGCTGAGAGACATTGAAACAAGAAGGGTTAATACCAAAAATCCATTGGAAGAATTGAGAATTTAATTTACACATAAACAACTTGAATTTTATGTCGAGCAATTTGAACAATGGAAAAGTGACCCAGACTTAGGGGACAATGTTGATTGACACACAGCTGCAAATACAAGCTGTAAAGCGAAAACTTCATTTTCACTCAGCAACGAATTTGGAGCTGACTCTCCTGGTTGAAAGTTGATTTGAGACAGGAGGTGGGGTGGATAAGCCACCCACACTCACTGAGAAGGTTTAGTGAGAGGTAATGATATGAGAGAGTGGGGAAGAGAATTCCCCAAAATTATGTCAATAAATATGAATGCGCGAAGCAAATTCACCAGAAGAATGATGAGTCAGAGCAGAAGAGACAGAGTCAGAAGAGAGAAGAGAAGGTGCTGATTTCAGCCTTGCACCAAACTTTACCAACAACAGCAAAACCAGATTTTTGTCAGGTCAGCAAAAGTATCACTTCTGATTTAGATGCGGGCTGGGCTGATAATTAATTGCATGTGATCTCTGATATAAACCAATTATTGTATGGAGGACTGATATAAAAAAAACAGTATTTACTTTTGTTCAAATTATTAGAGTGTTATTTTTTTTTCCTCTACATCATTGCCCTGCTTGGATCAGCCCAAAACAAAGCTACTTGTGGTGATTCAATCTTAGCTGCCATATGATAAAACTTAAATCACAATATGGGATAAAGTTGGCTCTGGATTGAGACAGTCACTTCAGCAACCAACTGCAGGGTTGGAAGTCTTGGGCGACTGGCTAGGGTTTTGCATGATTACATATGCTACAATAAGCTAACATTTTCATATCACTGGTGAAGTTATATATCTCTAGAAAGCTCTTTTAATGCTGATTCATAATTACATAAGAACCATGGTCATAAAATCAACAAATTTTGTGTTATATGTGGCCAAATGTTAATCAATTTGGTGGAAAATAAACAACCTTATTTTTGGTTTTGTTTACATTTTTATTATACAACAAATATATTTTTATATAAAAAAGTGACATAATGAAAATAATTATTCAAAAAAGTGTCATGAATTAATGTTAAGATTATATAAAATAACATGAAAATATACAACAAATGATGTCAATGGTTAACATTAAGCTTTGACATAGTACACTAAATGCACAAAACAGTCAATTTTTTAGCTTTCGTTTTTATTATATATATATAACTTGCTTGTAACTGTGTGATTGACAGTTACAAGTAAAATCATTGTTCCTACAGCTATGGTTTTCTCTAACATCTAAATTATGATTAATTTATTTCATTTTAACTTTTTCCTTAAATCAAATGGTCATGAAATAATATAATATTTTATTAAGTCATATGAAAAAACTGACCTCAACATGACTAAATTGGCACCTCTGAAACCTCTTTACCATTGCAAATATATTGGTGGCTTTTCATAGTAGTTGGGAATTCTTCACCAATACAGGAAAATCAAAAAATTTTAAGTAATTTTTAATCTCATATCCAGTTTTTTAAATTATTAGTGTAATTATACAACATGATTATTACTGATAAATCGTCAGCAGGTGAAAATTATTTACTACAAAACAATGAGATATCTTTTGAGACATTTTATAATTTTAGTCTTTATTCATAATACTACTTGCATAAAATTTGTTAATAATAAATAATCATGTAAACCTTTGTTGCTAGAATATAACCATTGGAAAAAATACATATTTTGAGGCTCTTCTGAGCTTTCATTACTAATTTTCATTAACTATTCTTATAATTACTATTAAATTTACATAATTTTTTCAAAACCAAAAAATATTTTACCAAGAATTATTCATTTATTTTGCAGTATGCGGCACAAGGCTTCTACAGGAATAATGCTCAAGCCACATTACATCCATTTGTCTGTTACTATGGAAATGCCAAAGAGCTGGAGCAGATTAATTTTGTAATTATATCTGTCCAAAGCATGACACAGTAACTGTTTATTCCAAAGATAGTGTATAGAAATGCAAAAAAAAACCTTAATTTAAAAAAAAATAAAAATCTATTTCTCAGGTGGTGCTGCTTCACATTATAAACATTTTATCAATTTGTGCAACCACTGGTACTGACTCTGGTATTGATATGGAGTTCATTTTTTTTTTTTTTTTTGCTAAGTCTCATTAGAAAGAACAATGTGATGGGTTATGTGGCACTATTAAGAGATTATCAGCAAAAGCAAGCCTACAGTGACAATATAATGAACAGATAATAACACCAAGAGAGCTGTTAGATTATTCAAGAAAAAGCATTTCAGACATAAATATTTTATATTCCTCAACAACCGAATGGACAAATGAAGTAGAAATCTTAGAAGATAGATTAAAAATGTCTCAACAATTACAGGAACTCAAAAACTTCCTGGGTCTCAAGGAAAGGTGGAAGTAAAAACAGTGTCAACTCAAGAGGGAAGTAAAATAGTTAAAATTAAAATTTGAAAACATTAAGGGACTTGTTACAGCAATCTATGACAGGAATTGGTGGTTAGGGTGTGTTCTTGGAAAATATCCTGATAATGAAGAGGTAAAATTGACATTTTTACAACTAAAGGGCCTTTCCTCATCTTTCTGTTATCCATTATATCTAGATATATTAATTTTAAATTATTCTGATATTCTTAGTTTAATTGATAAGTCAATAATTTAGATAATGATTTAGTTGATAGTTAATAACTGATGCTAGAAGAATACAGAAACTTTCAAAAATTGAGATTGAAAAGGACTTCAAATATTTTAGGAAAGAGAATTGAAATAAGCTTACATAAAAATAGAATTAAGGTTGGTCATCACAAAAAATGAGTGAAAAGTAAGAGGCTTGCATATCTAAATTCTTATTTTCTACCTAACCATGTATTACAACAAGCAGAAAAATAAGTTTGCTTGTTAATCTCTTGGTAAATATTAAGAATGATTTTCAAACATTCATTTCAATGTATCATTTTTTCAGTTCAAAACTTAATTATATATATAAAATAATATAAACAAAAACTAAAAAATTGATTGTTTTGTGCATTTAGTGTACCATGCCAAAGGTCAACAAAATTTGTTTACCATTGACATCATTTGTTGTATATTTTCATGTTATTTTATGTAATCTTAATATTAATTCATGACACTTTTTAAAATAATTATTTTCATTATATCACTTTTTCATTTAAAAATCTATTTGTTGTATAATAAAAATGTAAAAAAAAAAATAAAGTTGTTTATTTTCCACCATTTCACCACAAATAACACAAATTCTGTTGATTTTATGAATATGAATTCTTATATAAATATGAATCAACATTATAAGAGTTATCTAAAGATATAAAATATATCATATTGGGAGATATGAAAATGTTAGCATATCATAACATATGCCAAAATCCACCATTTTGAATTTTGCCCAACTCACTAAAACCCTTATAGCCAAGGCCACAGTCCACCACAGAATTTTGTGCATATCATGCCATAACGCAAACAAATTTGTTGTCAAATTTTTTAAAAATTAATATGCTTTCTTAAGAAATTAAAGGTCAATGTCAAATTATTTTATTTGACCTCTAAACAAGAAAATAAATAGATCACATTTTAGATCTATCTAAGTACTTTCAAATGGTGTATATGTTAACTTTGTATGTGAAAAAAAAAACAACTGAGATTGATAGTTAAACTTTGTGACTATTTTCCAAAATTCACCTTTTCGGTAAAAGTCAACCCTTTGACCTAGAGATATAAAATAGGCACCATTCAAATTTGTAAAAAAATCTGTCAGTAATAGTCAGACTCTTGTTAATTATAATTATTTTCTTTATTCATTTAGCCAATTAAATTATGCAATATCTTTTTGATCCTTTGTAATTTCACCAACTATTTAAAACTAATATATGTCATTAGATTTATTTTTTTTACATAATGGACATAAATAAAGATAAAAGTTTAAAGATAAAAGATATCAGATATGAAAAAGGATTTTATGATGAAATACTTGAAAACGAGGCACACAAAGAGTTAAAGATGCAAGTAATTTGCACTCTTATGAGACAATCTATGAATGATATCACAGGTTTATTTCTTGACACCAACTCTTTTGTAATAAAAGCAGAATAATCACAAAAGTTTCTAATATTTGTGATCACCACAAGCAATTTAATGTATGACTTTGTACAAGAATAAGATAGATAATTAATTACAGTTTGATTATCATTTTCAGTCAGAAAAGACAAAACATTTTTGAAAAGACTCAAATAGAAAAACAAATTAACAGCCAACTTTGTACTTGAGGCTTTATGTTCTGTATTTTATTTTCTAGATATTCTTATGTGTTATTTCAGCATTATAAAGAAAGAACTATGGCCATGTAATCTTTGTTTAAACCTAAATGAACTTACTTCCAAGTGTTTCATTCATATCATATTTCTTTATATTAACAATTTGATCAAAGAACTAAAACATTCATTTCCATTAATGGATAACTATTTACAAATGGAATTCCAAAAATAAATAATGAAATAGGTTCAGATTATTTTACTACTTGACTGCATCTATCAAATATCAATCAAACAGTTTACCATTTTTCTAATGATATTTTTCTAACAAACTATTTCTCAAAAAGAAAATCTATCTGATTTACAGTAACATTGAATATTAAATTTTACTATGAATGACCAATTATTATGTAAAGTTAGGTGCCTTGGCATGAGGTAATGCTTATCAAGACTGTCTAGTTAACCATTATTATTGAGTAGTGGATGTCATCCTTACTAGGTACCCCATATAAAATTTCAATATTAAATATCCCAACAAGTATTGACACATGATAAAATCAACCAATTTATTGTATAAGGAATGTAAAAAAACACAATGAAAGTTACAAAAATTTTATTCTTCAAAAATAACCTCAAAATAAAAGCTGTAATTTAGAATTATGTGCAGACTTCAGAATATAAATTTGGAAAATAAGATTTTATCTGTGAATAAAGTAATTGCTATAACATTTTGATTCATGAAATTGACTGTGATTAGCAAAAAACAAAAGCCAATGTATGAAATAAATTCTTTTATTTACACACTTTTATTTTTACTCAAACATTCAACAATATGAAATTGTCACTGAATTCCTATGATACAAATCAACTACAAATCTCATCATGTGGAAAATTTGGATAATTCACTAAGGCAGACAAAACATATATATGTTGAACAATGATGATGAATGTATATTACTTTGCTACAGTGACAGAATCAAGATGCACAGCACTGGATTGACCAAACAATATTCAGATCATAAAAACACCAAGGCCCATAAAGAAATGTATTTTTTGATAGAATAAAGATAGTAAAAAGATTGCAGTCTTTTATTTAAATTAAATAAATCTTAATTATGTTTACCCTCCAATATTTACTCTTGCTCTTATTTTAAGAGTCAAAATTGATAACTTCAATACACACCAATAAATCTAGAACTGAATTATTAAAATACAAGATGTTCAAAACTAATTAAACCCTAAAATTCATTCAATGTGAAACTGAGTCATTGATTGATTTGAACAACCAAAGAAAAAATGTGTATGAAAATCACTTTACTATTGAATGATACAACAGAGGTGCACTTGGAATAACTTCTTTTCAGTTATAGATTGCTTTCTTTTTAAAAATGGTTTTGTTTTTGTTTTTTAATCATTTCATCCCAGACAAGGCAATAAAAGCTACTAAGATGTAAGAGATTACTGAGAGTAAAATAAACATGAAAATAAAAGAAAAGACAAGGATTAAAGGAGACAGAAGATAATGATTGACATTGCATATAAATCATTGAAACTCCTAGTTGAGAGGAAAACAGGGGGCCAGAAATAAATTCCACAAGAGAGAAGTGCAAGAGAAGAAACTATTAGCACAGAACTTGCAATTACATCTAGCAATTTCAATTGTAAAATGATGAGACCTAGCTGCCAATTTAATACTGTTCTTAAACTCATGAAGTTGAGGTACCAAAGAGTAAGGTTCATCAGAACAATTACTATAAAAATATTTATAGAAGTGGCAAAGGGAAGCTACATTATGGCAATGAGAAAGTGAGTGAAGCCAAGATGTTAGGTCAGGACCAATAACATTACTGATTCTTCTTTGGATTTTGTCAAGAATCTCTAGACACATAGCAGAAGCAACAGACCAGATGTGGCAGCAATATCCAATATGCAAAAAAATAGTACTTATAAATGTGCAAGATAGATATTGTTGAGAAAAACTGTCTAGCACAACATAGTCAACTGACTTTTCCTAACAGCAGACTTAGCAGTTCATTCAATATAATGATTTCACTTCATATCAGTGAAAAATGTGAGACAAAGAAAATGCAGAGAGTTGCTCTCCAGAAGGTTAGTATCAACCATATTGATGGAAAGAAAAATATTTCATTAAGATGATTAATAGAGAACAGTTTTGTTTTAGAAGTGTTAAGATTAACAAACTAATTTTTGCCCCAATTCTCAATTCTGCCTCAAGCACAAATCTACTGAGGCGGACAAAATTAACCTGGCAGCTCAAATTGAAAAGGACCTCCAATCGGTTGTGAACTGGGGAGAGAAATGGATGGTCAACTTTAATGCCTCTAAAACAAAACTGCTCTCCATTAACCACCACAAGGACCCATCCCTGCATCCCATCAGAATGTCTGAGGACCAACTTCTCGAGAGCTCCTCTCTGCGGCTGCTCGGTCTCACGCTGTCCGCTGATCTGAGATGGAACAAATACATCGAGTCAATTGCATCATCCACCGCAAGAAAAGTTGGTTCCCTGTGCCGAGCTAGGAAATTCTTCTCCCCGGAATCGATCCTCCAAGTCTATGTCTACCATTCGACCTTGCATGGAGTATTGCTGCCATTTATGGTCTGGGGCCCCTGCGTGTTGCCTAAGGGTTCTTGATAAGATCCAGAGACGGATATGCAATTTGATTGGCCCTGATCTGTCATCTCGCCTGCAGTCGCTCTCTCACAGACGCGATGTTGCATCGCTCTGCCTTTTCTACAAGTACTTCCACGGTAATTGCTCTGAGGAGTTGCTTTCGCTTGTCCCTAAGCCTCGTGAATTTAAGCGTCCTACGAGGCTGGCATCCCGTTCCCACCCCTTCACCGTTGAAACTGTTAGATGTAGACGTCTTTTCTACTCCAATAGCTTCATGTCTCGCACATCTTGCCTATGGAACTCTCTTCCCTATTACTGTTTCCCTGACAAATACAATCTCCAACGGTTTAAGTGTAGCGTCAATCGTCATCTCCAATTGCCTTGATCTATCCACTTCCTGACATCTTTCATTCCTATCTGCTCTCGCTCTATATCTCCCGTAACCCCCCTGCCTCGATCGACCCTCCGTCCTTCTCTTTCTCCACATCCCTTCCTTTACCACTCCTATCTGCTCTTCCTCCAACCCTTCTGTAACCCCATGCGTGATAGTGGCCACCGGCCTTGCTTGGGGTGATACGCTTAAAAAAAAATAAAAAAAAAAAAAAAAAGTCATTTTTGAGATCAGCTGCCAATTTGATTTTATCAAACATATCAGAACTTACTATTAAAACAGGAGTAAATAGTTGTGTCATTTGCATAGATACCAAGCTGGTAATTGATGACATCAGGAAGGTTATTAATGAAAATAATGAGGGAGTCCAAGAATAGAGCCCTGGGGATATACACATTAATGCAAACTGATCTAGAGGAGTGACTCTTCCAGATAACCTTGATTAGATGGTTTGATAAGAAAGATCAAATCAAATCAAAACGGCAAGAAAGACCATAACCCTTCAACTTGTGAAGAAGACCAGAATGCCAAACACTGTCAAACACTTACAAAATATCTATAGCAACAGCTCAAGTTTTGCCATTCTCACCTAAAGGTTCACAGACTCTTTCAGCAACAACCATTACCATATTGGCAGTTGATCTAGAGAAGTAAAAGCCATATTGTTTGTCTGAAAAAATCCTGCAAGGTGAGATACTTAACCAATTCAATAGTTTGATGGATCAGATGGCCCGCCAGAGTTCTTAAAAACAGGAACTACAGAAGAGGATTTGCAACAGTCAGGTAAACAAGAAACAGCTATTTTAGAGCTTGGAGAGAATAGGGACCAATTCAGGGACACATTTCTTAAGAACAATTATAAGGATATCATCAAATCCACATGCTTTGTGGGGATCAAAATTTGGAGATGACAGTGGAAACCATGGATAGAGTTATATACATATCACACAGTAGAGACTCATGTCTAAATGGAAAGTCAGGCAAAAGAGCTGATGAATCAAGAGCAAAATTGGAAGAGAATTTGCAGGCAAAACATTGTGCTTTATCAGCAGAAGAGAGTACTTCAAACTGATTGAAAAGAGGAAGGATTGATGACATACTCTTATTTAACACACTGTTACAGATTCACCAGCAGTAGCAAGGAGCAAACTTATGAGAGACTATACAGTGGCTCACTCTCAGCAAACAACAGCTTAGCCTCTTTGAACACAGATCTGCACTTATTACACACAGACACAAAATTCAAATTTTCAGGAATACTGATTACATTTAACTTTAAAGCAAATAAATTCATATCATTTCTAACATACACTTGATTATAAGTCTTTAAGTAGGATGATTGCCCTTTATAAAGGTTAATTAAAAGAACAATAAATGAAAGATATGATAGAAATGATATGAGTATAATATGTTTAATAAATAATTACTCATTATTAATAATCAACACTCAAATGCAACCTCACCTCATTTTTCTTAAGTGTAGTATTCTTTGCAGTTAATAACTTAATTATTTAATAAATTAAATTTAATAAAGAAATTAAGTTAATTTTAGTTGATCAATAATATATTCAGAGACAAGGGACTACTTAAAGGTTTTAGACCCCACTAAAAATCCCTTAAAAAACATAAAAATATGAGGTTTGGTCAGATTTTAGGAAATGAGTTGTGTCAGGGACTTTTCAGTATCTCCTTATACACAGGTTTAAATTCAGTTAGAACAATAACGCAGACACTAAAAATAAGCTTACAGCTATGCTTCTTAAAATCATTTTTTAAATTACAACATATGAGAACATTTGCACTAATTAATTTATTCTTTATGAAAATATACTGAAGAATTCTTTTTCATTAGCCCTTACCGAGGTTATGAAATGAATTGAAAATAGTTGGTTAGTTATTATACTTTAAAGAGATAAAAAGACAATCAACAAAAATAGGTCAATATAAATTACTGGGCTGAAGTTTAATGTTAACAAAAATCAAAGCAACTCTGGGGATATTTGTTTGATATTTATAAAATAAATTTTTTTTATTTTTTGTATTTTTGGTTTTTGCAGACATAGAATATGTTCTAAATTGTTGACACTTCAGATTACATTTCATATTTTAGATAAAAGTTATTTTCTTCAATAACATTTAAAACTGTAATATATGGATTTTTTTTATACAAACATCTAATCATTCTAGTATCAAGCTTATTCAATATACTTTAGCTTTATCTCTTAAATAATTTAATCATAACTGCAAGAAAAACTTGTAGTTTTAGGGTGTTGCTGAAAAGATCTCCGGCTGATCAAAAAGCTTAGCCATGAAATGTACTACACATAGTATGGTATTCCACATATTGACTCTGCAATTCAATACACTTGGCACACTGATTCTCAAGTTTTTCTAACACTTCTAAAAGAACAAATCTAATATATGATAAGTTGTAATACTGCTTGAAAACTTTCTTCCCTTCAAAATCTCTTTATGGTTTGAAAATGGGAAATGATGAGTAAGATGGAAACTATGTGTTCAAATGTCAATGCATTTCAAAACATCATTATTGCAAGTCCTATTGTCTCATGGGACAAATCTAAGTAGAGAATAACCTAGTGGATTAAAGCATTGGTTTGTGAATTTGGTGGAGGAACTGTAGTTGCATATTTAATCTCCTGGCAGGGTAGTGTGCAGAAACAGGGCTGACAATAACTGAGCAATACTAATATAAGAACTAGAAGAGATATCCCTGGACATGGACAACAGAATATTCCCTGAAGATTACCTGGATTGACAAGTGACAGATGAAACCTGGAGAGTTACAATGGCCGAAATGTTATGATAACAACAACAAAGATAGAGGACTATCTTTGCATGTAAATAATGCATAAAGTTAGTAAAATTATTAAAGCATTCTGGATTATCAAAGGAATCAAGTAGAAAAGAGTTTGCATTTCTTTACGAGTCATTCATAATGTAATGCTATTACATAATGAATTCAAATTTTTATATCCTTTTTAAAAAGCTAATAATACTATCCAATCTTTTATTGTTCTAGATAATTGTCAAATGCATATTACATAAATAATTTTATTATTAATACTATTTAAAATATTAATTTTTAATCATTTCATTAAATAACCTAGAAATAAATAGGAATTTCTAAAGAAACTGAAATCATTTGAAATCAACATTTCTGATTATCATTCTTCCTAATTTTGACAAAAAAATTTTTTTCCATTGTAAAACATCATAAAAGAAAAAAATGGGAACTTTTATTAAACAGATTTTGGCATGAGTCGAAGAGAATTTTTTTTTTTTTTTCATAAATCTCATAAAATTTTATTAAAAAATTTCAATAAGCTTTATACCAAAATGAAAAATAATTTAAGGAAATTCACATTGGGTTATCTATTAAATGTGATTTATATAGATTATTTTCTTGTCAGAAACTGTAGCTGGTGTTTGACCTAAACATATTCTTTATCAGAAAGATTTAAATAAAAACCTGAGTGAATTTGAAAGTTTTATTCCAGTTAATGAGAATATTAAGAATATTTACCAAATAAAGAGATGAGAAAAGAAAATCAAAATTAGGGAAAAATGCTGAAAAGATATTTACTTTTTTTCAAGTTTTTTATTCTTTTACTTCACAAGAATACGTTTAAGATCTTTCCCTGCTATGTAAAAAGTTTAAAATGTGTAAATTACCAGAGCATTTCATTGTGCCCTGGTATGTGAATGCTGTACAAGTGATGGAGGCATGTCACCTGACATGACATTTAGTAGGTACATGTCACTCTATGCACAAACCTAACAATATATTAACAATGGATCCCTTAACTCAATATATGAAGCACCCTGCAACTCAAATTGCTTGCACTGCTTACCTGAACTACTATCTGTTTTCTGGGGGGAGGGGGAGGGCTTTTTTTACACTTCACAAGAGACCAAAATTATTGCAGTGTACTGTTCTTTTTCCTAAATTTAAGAAACAATTTGTTTATATTTTGAAAGCATTACTACACTAAACAGAATAACAAATGATATAATAGTGAAGCAAAAAATTTACATATTTAAACAAATTATTTAAATATAACTTATGGAAATTACTCAAGACATTGAATAATAAAATTTGTTGCTGAAGCTTGCATCAGCCATTTCCTATTATCTCATTGGAGTGACCTACTTCCCTAAATAAAACAGATAACAGAAGAATAAATGTAACCAGTTTTTGAGAGGGGTGATAAGATTTATGGTATGGAGAGACTACTTTTAATATATGATAAGAGGAAATATAATTTTGAAGTCTTTATCAATTTATATTATTTGTGGTATAAACTTGAAATCAACCAAAGACATAAGAAAAAATAGTGCTAACTGAATTTTATTTTTCCCATTGAATATTATGATTTCATATATATTTGTATTTTTCAGATTTGATACTCTTTGCAATAAAAACAAAACTATTATTGTTTATTTTCATGATACTGAAACATATATAGCTAAACCAGTCATTCTAGACAATAAATTACTTTACATACAGAATGTTGAACTTTTTTCAGCCAAAGCAGACAGGACTAACACTACTGGTAGATCAAGAACAACAATAGCATTTACTATTTTTTATATTTATTTTTACTATTGTTCCCCCAATATATGGTCTAAGTGCCACTCAAGGTAGAGGGTTACTAAATAGGGATATTGTAAGCATATATAGGGAAGGTGCAAGGGTTGCATACTGTGAGAATATGTAGGATAGATAACAGTTGATCCTTGACTTGAAGAAGTTAATATTGTAGTGATCAAGGAAGTATCCACTTTGGAATCTGTTTCCATTTACCACAGTTCTTGGAAGAATCTGTCTGAGTGGAACTTACTACTTACCTATTGGTAAGGAGTAAGTTTCTACTGAAACAAAATAGGAGAGGAATAAGGTGTCAATTCAGTCTCGTGACATCTAATGTAATAAAAACAAATCTTAATTAACACATGAATATAAATTTTATATCATTTTCATATAAACATTTTCATAAAAGAATTTTGTTGTTTTGTCCTGTACATGACTCTTCTTTTGCGTTTTCACATTGGAACTTTTATTAATTAAGGAACATTGCTCATTGAAACAGTTTCTTGAAAATATTATCCAAATCTAAAGTTTTGAAAAAAGAATGATACAGAGTGCTCATATTGAATAAAAAACAATAATATTTGGTCTGATCTTCTCATACAAATTTGTTGGGCTCATTTAGAGAAGCAATAGTGAGTGAACATTTTTCTCCAAGAACATTAACATCATTTATAACTCATAAGTAAGTTACTATTCTTTCAAATACTTTGAACTTATTCATGCATTGATATTGGATTGTGGAACTAAAATACACAATACAAGTATACTAGACTTGACTATGTGCAAAGAATACACTTGGTAAATGTATTTGAAATGATAGTCATTTTAAAACAGCTAAATAAATCTAGAACTGAGATTTTTATGTATAATATTTCAATTTCCATTATTGTCAGCTTTGAACAGATAAAAAGAGTTTCATTTCCTCATTATTATTATTACAATTAATTTAATTATTTTATCAATTTCTTTGCAACTCCAAATGCCTCTCCCCACCCTCCAAAAATATCAACCCTCAAACAATGCAACAACGTCTCCTCACTTTTTTTCTTTAGCTTGCCAATGTAGTGTAAGTTCATTATAAGATCAAAGGATTGGTTCATGAAGAGAAAACGAAAAAAGAAAAAACATTTCAAGAAGATTGATTTTTTTTCTTCCCTCATTCGGTTGATAATGGGCGAAACAATTTAAAAGTAGCTCGTCTCAAAATTACATGATGTGTCTTGATTCAAACAGAAAAAGAAATATTTTCATTTTTCATAAAGGAGAAACGAAAAAAATTATGTTCAAAAAAATTCTTTGAAACTAGGAAAATACAAGCAATGATATTTTTTAAAATAAAAAATATAATTGTTGACTGACAGATACTGCAATTGACATGAGTTTTTCGAGGTATACAGCAGAGTTGCCAGATTGGCTGTTTTGACCCAAAATTTCTGAAATCTGTTTTTTTTTTTTTTTTCAGAGAATTGATTTGGTGTCTTTGGCTGTTACTTGCCTTTATTTTTATTTTATTTAATTTTTTTACATAAACACTAAACAGTATATTATTACTGCTGCTATGCTGCAATTTATTTTTTCTTTCTTTTTTGACCTCAGTAATGCGCCTGAATTATGGGAGATTTCCTTTTTTTTTTATCATTAATATCCTTAAGGGGAAGGGTCCCAGAAATTTATTTTAAAAAATTAAGAATAATGATTTTTTTTTTTTCAAACTTATGTCAATTTCAGCAGCCAATCAAAAGGAAGAAATTTGTCTTCCATAATTCTGTATCATAAATTAAATAAACTAATAACCATTTTTTCTTGTCTTTCACTCTTCTTTTCCGATGTTTCTTTCGTAAGTTATAAGTTCTTTAAAAATGAAAAAAAAAGTCTTACGGATACACATACTAAAATAAAATTTAAAAGAAATTATAAAACGGCTATTATTCTATCATTTGATTTTTAATAAGTTAAGTAAAAAATATTTTGAATTAAAAAAATTAAATTTCATGAAATTTATCTAAAAACGTTTTTAATCATAAAGTATTAAAATTCTAAAAATAAAACACGAAAAAAAAAGATTTTCCAGCAAATCCGAAGTAAATTTCCGAATTTACAGCAAAAAAAATCACTATACAAATGTTTAAATTAAAATTGAAAGAAATAATAAAGTGGTTTCATTTTAAATGCTTTAAATCCCAATATTAATAAATAGAATCTCATGTTTATTTGGCTTTTTTCTGGCTTTTTATACGTATTATTTGGCTTTAATTAAAACTTTTAAGTTTTAAATCTGGCAACCGGTACATCGACGAATTAAGTGTCAAACCCACAAACAAATGAAAAATGTAATCACTAGATTTCTTATTGTAACAATAACATTGTGAGACGTATGTATAACTAAAACTACGTAAAAATGTTATAGTTTTCCATTAATGGAGGAAAATTGTTTGTTTTTTAAATTTAACTATATGCAAATGAAAAACTGGTAATTTTTTTTTTACTTTTTAAATTTAGTGTCTAGAAAAAGATACTAACTGAGCTTAATGATTTTTTTAATTTACTTAAATATAAAAACTAGCTTTTTTAGTTAAGTGACAATAACATGGGATGTTTTAGAATTTATAAATTTAAATCAAACTTTAATAAACTTCACACATTAAAAAAATGATTTGTTTCTTCACCAATATCTGGCTCTGTCTCACCAAGCCCCCCCCCCGCCACCACCGAACATTTTTGGGTTACTAATTCAATGTTAATAACCAGAAGGAATAATTAAACATTTTAAAAAATTCATATCTGTATTTACAAACCTCAAGGACAGTCTGTGTAAGAAGCTGCAAAATATCCATGACTAATGCAAAAATAAGGTTGTATATTCTGCTTTTCTTTCAATGTCCCCGTTATGCTTGAAATGTCAGAGTTGAAGTGATGTTCATAGCAACAAATGTTTTAAACAGCATGTGAAGATTATCGTTTCAAAGTTCATTTCCATTTTGGGGGCGGGGGGAAGAAAGGTGCAGATACCCTTGTTGTTTCTTTATCAGAGATGATTGATAAAATAATTGATAAAAAAAATGAAAGACAGGCGTTTAAACTAAAAAAGTTATACTTTTTTTGTGTCAGATTCAACAAAGAAGGTCCTTGCCTCGTTTGCTCAGATTTTACTTTAATCTTTCAGAGATCAATTTTTTTATTTTAAAATATTTATTAACTACATTTTTTATCCCCTTAGTATCTTCATTTTTATTCCTTTAGTTTGAAGTTTCTTTTTGTAATGTAAATAACCATTCGTGTTACAATTGAAAAACCTACTTCTTGACCTGACCCAAGAGGGGTGTAAATTATGTGCTCAAACCCTGGTGTGGGGCTAAAATGAACAGTTGATTTACTTACTCTATCGGCACACCCCATCTTTCCGTCAACGGTTGCCTCAAACCTTCTCTTTCTCTTTTCTTCATCGTCGTTGCTACCCTTTGAGCAACGGCCCAACTGTGGCGGACTTCACCACATTAATTTAACTTTAGATTAGGAAACCGTGCTCACACAGAAAAGGATAACAATATGTACAATAATATCAAACAACGATGTGAAAGAAAGCATGCATTTAAGTAGGAAAAGGTTGAAATAAACAAGAGTTGTCTCTCTTTGTCTGTTATTTTAGTATTTCAAAGTTCACTGGAATAATGTTCACGAGAGTCTCTTATGATGACTGTTCCTAAAAGATTTGCCGTGTTAGAAATGATTATGTGAGTATATAAAAGGTATGTTCAGCATGTGAGTGGTGTGTGTAAGTGAGAAGGTTGGCGCATGGTTTCAACTGTCGTGGATTCGTTTGACAGCTGAATTCTCACTATATTTATTGTACGTACAATGTACAAATGTGGCACAAGGCCAAAAGGGGGAAATAGGGAAAAGGACGGTCATCAACTGTCTTAAGATTAAACTTTGCTAGTCACAATCACTGACCCAGGCATACAAACAATATTCCTTTCACCAAAACAACGCATTCTTACTTGCCATTCTTACCACATTCACCACAATGCCTCAGAGACTCTATGAAATCATAACTAGTCCCCATATTTACAATTCATTGTCTGTGGGGGGGGGGGATAAAAATAACAATCTAAAAACCCCAATTATTATTTACATAAGTCTACAAAACTATATACAAGAAACTAAACAAAAATTTTGTTAGTAGTAAAACCCCCCACAGCCCTAACTGTGGCAGAAACATCAGTTAACTGGACGAAATCAATGCGGGACTTTAGCAATATAAAACATTCGTACAAGTCATGCACTCACTACAAACACACACTCATTCAAACACAACAACAAATACGAAAGACACACTCGAAACGAAAGGCGCCCCGCACTCACCAGAGAACTGATATCACTAACCACCTAACGATGGGAGGGATGGGGAATTAAACAAAAGAAAAAAAAATAGGGACAGAAATAAAAGGGGCCAATGAGCATACATACCCTAGCTAAGTTAACATTAAAGAAAAGAGAAAAGAAAATTAAAACAAAACCGACCAAAACTAACCTATACACGGGAAGGGTTGCCAATGTTCAACCCAGCAATCCCAAAATTCTTAATGCCTAACCGGCATCAAAATGCCACTCCAAGTCAGCACCTTTCACTCGGCAGAGATGCGCAAGACTCACCCATCTTTCGCCAAATTCCAATGTATGGAGTCGTTTCCTTTCTGTCCTGATCTTGACTTTAAGCTGATGTTTAAAGAACAAGATCAGTTGGGAAGAGGTAAACGCCCGTGAAATTCCTCCTGTCGCGTCGTCCATATCACGACTCGCATAACCCCCAGTAAGCAAAGGAACACATAGTGCTCAGCCTTAGTCAACAGCGGTACTATATTGCTACAGACGGAACTGGCCTCGAGGACAAAAAAACTTTCCGCGCAGCATGCGAACCATGATGTCTTCAACAAACTTGCACAACGGAGCTACGACACTACACTGAAAAAAGGCGTGACCTAGGGTCTCCACCTCCCCACTGTGGCGAACGCAGTTTGGCGACTTTACCAAACCCGCCGCACAAAGTTTTTGGTGACCCAGAAGGCACCTCGAATCATCAGCCAGGTGAGTGATGCCTCAGTGTTAGTGAGACATTTCAGCCCGGACGCCCAAGGCCATATGCAGCGAGCCTCCCGCTTCGTCAGACCAAGCTCGCCTATCAAGGCATTCTGAACGTTCCCCCTAACTAACACCTGATATAATGCCTTACGGACAACGGCTGGGCGTCGGAGAGGCCATCCTTCGCCCGTAAGAGTTGCTTGAGGGCAAGCCGACATTCACGATAGAAAGAACCCTCGCCTCGAGGAGTACAGCCGGCCTTCTCCTCGGACGAGCGCACATTTCTCAAGGATGGAAAATTTTTACGGGCGTCTTCCTTCCAGAATTCGCCGTTCTCATCTAGTTGCATACACATCCGGTCTAGCGTATATCGACGAGTCTCAATGCAAGGCACCCCCCAGACCGCCATTAGAGGGATGGAGGTAACAGATCTCGCGACTAACCATGGCGGCCTTGTCTCCCCACAAGAAGAACAAGAGCCTTACAAACGCCAATAAAATGTCAGACGGGAGTGGAAGCACGGAGAGTCAGTAATGGAAAATCGGGTAGATGTGCGAGGCACATACTTCCGCCCTCCCCTTCAAGGAAAGATTCCTCCGAGTTCACAGAAGAACTGCGACCTCGGCCTTCTCTCGCGCCTCCGACCAATTCATTTCCAACAGGAGGTCGGGACCGAACCAGACGCCGAGTATCTTGACCAGCCCGTCCGTCCAGAGGAAAAGCCCGGGAAGAGAAACTCCCTTCCACGAACCCAACCGCAAGCCAACAGACTTATCGCAGTTGATCTTGACCCCTGTCACCATCTCATAGCCTTTGATTTCTTTGCTGACTTCGTTAATTTCGGCTCTGCTCGACACAAGAACTCTAACGTCATCAGCATAGGCGGAGTACCTGGCCGAGGTGGCAGTACCAGGTAAGGAAATTCCGCGAAGGACCGGATTCATCTTCAACTTACGCAGGAAAGGTTCCAGCGCAAGAACGTACGGCAATGGAGACAGCGGACAACCTTGACTAATGGAGCGAGACAAAATGAAAGGTTCCATCTTACCCCATTTACTTCTTCCAGAGAACCGGGGGTCGCATACAGCAGTCGGATCCAAGTGCGAAAGTCCGGCCCGAAACCGGCGACCGAAAGAACAGCCTCCAGAAACCGATGGTCAACCCTATAGAAATCCTTGGACTGATCTAAATTGATCAGCGTGGTATCACTGTCGACTTGCCCGATGATCAAGCGTACCAAATGAAGGTTGTCCTGAATAGTCATGCCCTTCACGGCACAAGTCTGCTCGGGACCAATCAGACTAGAGAGGACAGCCTGCAAACGGCAGGCTAAGACCTTGGCTAAAATCTTCAACTCTGTATTTAACATCGTCAAAGGCCGATAATTATCTAGCCCATCCTCACCGTCTTTGCTCTTGCGAAGCAACTTGATCACACCCCTGGTGAAGCGTTGAGGTATAGACCCCTGCTTCATCCAGTTGTTGAAAATCAGTGCCAGCAAGGGGACAAAGACGGGCGACTGCCTCAAGTACATTTCATGTGGAAGACCATCTAATCCCGGAGTCTTGTCCAAGATAACCTGCTTCAACGCATCCCAGATCTCAGACTCTGTAATGGGACCCTCGCACCCAGCCGCTTCGAGGCGGGGAAAGTCGGCTAAATAGGAATCGAACTGAGCAACGCTCAGACCGGGCTCCTTGGTAAACAGCTCCTGAAAGTAGTCACGGAAAGCCTCACAAATGCCCACGTCTGTAGTCACAGTCCGCTTGTCCGTCAATGTGATGCGAGCGATATGCCGACTAGACGCCCTGCGAGCTTCCTCTGCACGTAATGAAGCGGCCATATTCGTAGCCTCGTAAGACATTCTTTTTAACCTAACTCTAACTACCAGAGGTTGATCCTTCTTGATAAGCAAGGAGAACAGCTCCGCCTTAGCTAAGGCTACGTCCCCACTAACACGGGATTTGATCGCCCGATCAACTTTTTCTTTACAAGACTTTTGCGCTGCTAACCCTGCTAGATTGAGTCGTCGACTAAAATCAGCAGCAAAGGACCTAAGTTTAGATTTTAAAGAATCCCACCACTTATTCCCAACCACAGCCCCCGACAATTCCTGCTGTAGCAGTAGTAAAAGCTGGTCTCGGAAATCTTGCTTACCAAATAATGATGCGGTCAATTTCCAGTACCCAGCCATCTTAACCTTAGGATTATCTAAGGTTACTCGAACCCGGACAAGCTTATCATCCGAGTAAACTATAAAATGGAAACTTGGACATTCTAAGAGCCCTACGTCTACTCTCTTAACTAGAACTCGGTTGGGGTACCTTGCGCTCACCACCGAATCAGAGCTGCCGCCCCTAGTCCATACTACCTCCCGGGGGTGCTCATTTCGATACTTATCGACGAGATCAAACCCGTCGGTAAAGCCTCGAAACGGTTTTACATCCGGATTGTTAGTACCAGCTTTTTGCCCTATACGATCTATATCGGGATCGAGGACGGCATTCCAATCACCCGCTAGAATTACCGAACGAGATGTCATCAAAAACGGCTCGATCTGCCGAAACAAAACAGGCCGCTATGCACAGTCATTGGGCGCATGAACCCCCATGAGACGAAGAGCCTTATCCTTTATGGTAATATCCAGCACGCAAAGCCTGCCCGCCGGATCCGCGAAGACAAGAGCACACACCGTATCCAGAGACTTGCTCACCAGCCAGAAAACACCCCTCAAGCATCCATCAAAACATGCTGAATCGAGGACGAACCTCTTAGACAGAATGTCCTCATGGTCCCGAGATAAAAAAAAATAGGTACACAGCATACATCCACTCCGAGGCGCTGAAGATCGCGATCGAGTCTCGCCTTTCGAGACTTCGACCTCAGGCCCCGGACATTCAAACTTGGTAACCAGAAAAAAATTCAGATTGTAAGAATATTAGTTAAAGACATAAATGTAACTAAACTACCAACTTAAAGTAAACATCAGAATGATAAATTTGTCAGATGGGTGAAAAAATACATAAAAATATTATTTCTAATCAGTCATAGTTATGAACTTAAAGTTACATTAGAAGTACCTGATGACAGGGCTTGAGGTTGAATCCTTTGTGGAAAAAGTTGTAGGGAACCCAAAGTTAATATCTATTTAGAGAACCGTTTAAATCAACCGTAAGGCCCCTAACAAAATTCGATAAACATTTTTATCATTTCAAAATAAATCAACCATAACAAATAAAAAAAAACGTACAAAACAAAAACCATCTACACAAAGAAATATAATTTCAGTCACCTAAAAAAAGGATAGAATAGGAATTAAACTAAATTGAATTAAATTAAAAGTGTAGGGTGTGTAAACATACATACACTAGATAAGGTAACCATAAGCTAAAAGATACCTACCCTATTCTAACCTAATCAGGACGAGCTGCCATTGAACAATTCAGGGGGTTAAAGTAATCCTCATGACTAGCAGACAGTGACGTGCAGAGGTTTGGTGATGTTTGGTGATGTCCAGGACAAACTCCTTGATTGTATGCCCCTAAGGCTCAAGTATAGGGCCTAGTACCGAGAAATGTAAGAAAGGAAAACATTTTGAATATGTAAAAAAAAATAGATGAAACATGAAGTAAACACTTTATTCAAATTAAATATAAACTGCATTTTTATTACACTCTTTGATTGGATTCCCTCCCCGGGACCGTCTCACCTTCTGAACACTACTGCTTAAAAAACAAGTTCAGTTGGGAAGAGGAAAACTTGTGAATTCCATGGAATTCCTTCTGTCGCGTTGTCCAGATCACGAATGGTCGAGTAAGCACAAAGAACACATATAGTGTTCTCGGTCTTCTTCACTGGTGGTACCATATTGCGACATTCAGAACTGGCCTCAAGGACAAACAAACTTTCCGCCCAAAATGCAAACCATAAAACCTTCAACTAGCTGGCACAATGGGTGTACGAGGCTGCAATTGAAAAAAGCATATCCAATGGACTCTTCCCACTCACCACAACGCATATATTCCGGCAAAATTATCAGTCCAGCTGCATCAATCTTTTGTCGACTCAGAAGACACTACGCAACATTAACCAGATGAGTGATGCCTCGTCGTTATTGAGACACCGCAACCCGGACCATAGAGTTCAACACTCCGAGCGCGTCAATGAAATCATCTCGAACGCCCCCGCTAAGTAAAACACAATATAGTACCTTTCGCGACAGTCGAGTATCAAAGATGTAAGCCTTAGGTCCGTATGAAGTGTCTCAGAGCGCTACGACATTCGCGGTAGAAGGAGCAATGGGCTCGGGAACATACAACGGACCTCCCTCTCGTCCGTGTGCACACTTCTCAAAGCCGGAAAGGCTTTCTTGGCGTCTTCCATCCAAAATTCGCCACTACCGTCTTCTTGTGTAAACATTCGATCTAGGATACCCATATGAGGTCGAACAAGACACTAACTAGCTTAAGTAGTTCGAAACACAGAAGTAGAACAGGGAATCGATAAAGAAAGATGGGGCAGATGTACGAAGCACAAACTTCATTCCTCTCCTTTAAGGAAAGATTCCCCCGAAACCACAGACGAGCTGCGATTTCGGTCTTCCCTCGAACTTCCGACTAATTCATCCCCAGCTGGAGGTAGAGACGAAACCAGGCACCGAGTATCTTGCAAGGGGCGTTTGTCTAGGTGAAGGTCCCGTGAAAAGAAACACCCTTCCACACGTCCAGCAGACTTATCGCAGTTGATTTTGTCACTTGCCACCGTCTCATACCCTCTGATTTTTTCTGTCGACTTTGTCTGTCTGAGCATTGCTCGTTACAACCACATTTACGTCGTCGGCATAGGCAGAATGCCTAGCCGAGGAAGTGTGATCTTATGGTGATGGGGGGGTAGAGTTCTCGTTGTTAATTGTTGCTTGTATCAGAAGGTAGATAAATAGTAGAAGTCCTTCGGGACAGCCGCTAGTTTGGCCTAAAGGTTCAACAAGCGATCAAATTGAGGTCACCATAACATAAACAAAATAACATACGAAAGAGAAGGGTATATCAAAAACACTTTGTATTTAAATGCAACATCAATGAATAGTACAATGTTTCTTGATTTACACGCACAAAGTCCGTTACAAAATGTTCATTCATAGAAGAGAAATCCGATTATTAAAAGAATATAAGTGTCTTTTGTTAATACTTAAGTTCATGACGTGCTGGTCACAGGAGATGAAAGGTGAGGTCAATGGGTTGGTAGGAGTCCTTTGATATCTCCGTTGGTGAAGGAAGGCTGAAGGCATCGGGTTTGATGGGTGAGAAAAGCGTAGCGACATTCACTGACGGTACTTCAAAGCTTTCTCTCCTAGAAGTGAATTTATCGCTCTATTTATGTGTGCCCTTCGGATCAGAGTCAGTCTGCTGAAACAAACTGTTGGGTATGGCGCGGAGCCGTTTAATTGGTGGAAAATTGCTTATCATTCTTTTTATTTCTTTTTAGTTTTCCACCGGAAATTCTGCGTGGAGCCGGGTGCGCAGAGACCAGTATTGGTCATTTGCTGTCTAAACCTCTGAGGGTTAATATCCGGTCCTTCGCTTGCTCCGTGCCACCACAATCTCACGCAGGACCAGACTCACCTTTAACTTGCGAAGGTTCGGCTTCAACACAAGAAGGTAAAGCATAGGCGAAAGTGAACAGCTTTGACGAGTGAATTTGGACAACATGTAAGCTTTTGACCTTACTCCATTAACTTTCACCATAACACTGGGGACTCATACAAAAGCCGGATCCAGAAGCGAAAGTACGGCTCGAAACCGGTCGACGCGAGAGTAGCTTCCAAAAAATATTTGTCAGACTTATCGAAACTAATCGAAATTGATAATTGCAGCTTCACTCGACTTTTTCTACGATGAAGATTGTCTTGAATAGTCCTATCCTACACAGCACAAATCTATTCGGAGCCAATCACACTAAGAAGGACGACCTGCAAACGGCTGGCGTGTTCGTTACATTCGCTCGTACAAATACAGTATAGATGCGATTTTAAGTCAAAAGTAGAGAAATAATTATATTTTGTGATTGACATCTCCAAGGAGAGACAAAGGATTCGATAATGCCTTCATTCAACATTCTGACTGTTTCTTCTTTAATAAATTTGGAGTCAGCTTGTGAGTACTGACGTGATTTAGTTGTAATTGGTTTGATCTTATCAGAGAGATTAGTAAATAATGGTGGGGTGGCATTTTCATATCAGAGAATTACTAAAGACCCCCAAACAAGATTATTTTATGACTCCTTGAAGTTAAATATTACTTTACTATGCTTTTTTTTGTGAATGTCTTTTCCAATAATAAGTTCAACTATTTAAATGAAGGTAGTAATCGAGGGAATTCAAAAAAAGCGAACAGGTCTTAAGCTGATTGAGGCACCACGGTCATCGGTAGGGAGAGTGTTGGTCTACTAGCGACGATACAAGTTCGATCTTACTTCTGCTCTTTTGGCAACTTTTTTTATGGGGGTGCAAACCCCAGTTGCACTGCTCTGATTGAGCAGCCAATAATAATGCTTGACCAATGATATTAGCTAGCCAAAAATAGCGCTTGACCAATGATCTTGTGCCATACGCCTCGAAGGGGACGAATGAAAGCTCCCAAGAAACCAATATGATTGATGGTCCAATCAAAATAATGGCCCTGTATCGTAAGTATCGGAGCGGGGGTGGGGCGAGAAGCTCCTTCCCAGCCCTTCTCTCATTGGCGGACCAATCAAAAATGGTGGCCTTGTATCGCCTATATCCACCTTCAATGGAACATTTTCCATGTTCCAGAATCTCAATTGGTTTGATTATCACAGATGTCATCGTCAATTCTATCAGAAAATGTGTTATATCCCTCATCAAAACAAACCTGACCTATAGAGCTCTGCTTTGTGTAACTCATTACAACGAACAATTCCTTTATCAAAATAAACACTTAAGTTAAACAGACCTAAGACTGTACTTAATGATCAATCTCACCCAAGCTTACAATTTCACCTCTCACACAAAGTGACATAAACCAGATAATTCATGGTATCGCATTGTTTTAACATGAAAATATTTTTCTTTCTTTAGAAATAAGCAGTAGATCGTCAGTTAACCTTTGACACTTGTGATGGTGCTATAGTATGAATGGTCTTCAACTGTACTGGTCAGCCACTAGAAAGTATTCGTTTCTTCTCATTGTGAAAAGATTTCTGCTGACATACTGCTATGGCCCAGAAGAATTTCAGGTTGGTACGGGGTTTCTGATCGTGTGCTTGGTTAGTAATCTTGGCAATTGGGACATTTAGCAACCATGTCGTCAATATCATTTCTTATTCCTTCCCAGAAAACAGCGGTTCTCGCTAGCAGACGGGTTTACTCTACTCCCTGGTGTGATACATGTAGTCTTACAAGATATCGGGTTGTAGTGAAGTAGGTACAATAATTTTGTTGCCCCTGAGTAGGACACCATCTTGAATTCCAATTTCATCCCTAAAATTCCAGTATGGAAGTAAACAACTTGGGCAGCTGAAGCGATCGGATTGTGTTGCTGGGTTCTCAGAGTAGAATTCTTCGTAGTTTCCACCCTAGTGTCTTGTATACGTGTTGATGAGAAATCGAGGTGTCTGTCTATTCTATGAATGTCGAGATTGAGGCCACTGATGTGTCTGCCTGGTGTTGGTGACACTTGATAAACAGTCAGTATTGAAACTATTTCACTGCTGTCATAGCCTGGAAATTTTAGCAAAATTCTTGCCAGCCATGGTGGCGCTTGTGCCAGGTTATTGAGTGCAATCGATTCCAATGGTTTGTGGTCAGTCTGGACCATAACTTTGTGACCCAATACACAATGGTTGAATCCCTCTAGCACAAAAACGACTGCAAACATCTCCCTTTCAATATTTGAGTATCATGTTTCTGGTCCTGACAGAGTCTTTTGCGAAGGCAACTGCAGGAGAGATGCACCAAGTCTAGCAGTTGAAGCATCAACTTGTAAGACGATTGGTAATTTGAAGTACCTCAGTACCGCCGTTGTTCTTTTGTTTTGTTTTGTTTTTCTTCCCCATTTATTTGATATTTTCAAACATTGTTTGCTGTTAGGATGATCAATTGATATTAAAGTTTTCCAAAGTACGGTTTTTGTTCTGTCTAAAATTACGGACCTTCGGAGTCCAGTCGTGAATCTTAGTTTTTCCAAAGTTATTTACACTATTGCTATTATTGCTATTACTGTTGTATGACTTATTCTTTTCAATCACAATTGCCTGAATATTTCAGCGACAATAAATTCATTGTCTAAAAATTCTTCCTTTAATATCTGTATGGTGGAATCGTAATTATCATCCTTGATAGTTAAGTGCTGCATTATTTAGAATACGTACCCTGTTAAATATCCTTGCAGATACTGTAACTTCGACTTAACATTGACCACACAATCTTCAAACTGCGAAAGAAGATTTTTGAAAGCAAACATAGTCTTAGTGTAGTCGTTGCTACTGAAAATGCAGCACTTCAACTTCGGGAGAAACGGGGAAAACTTGATTATTCGTATTCTCATCATCACTAGCTGTTATCATCACTAGCTGTATAAGAATTCCTCAAGAAATTAGGCTCTAATTTATCGAGTTCCTGTTTAACATCAGTTCAGAACTTTATTTCGACGTCCGTTTCCCTATAGCACTCCTCCTTATCAAATTCATTAATATTGTATATATCTGCTATCTCCCTGTTGATTTCATCCTCCGCGGTTAACCCCTGAAAATATCACTCCTTATCGAATTAAAGTAATCCCAACTTCCTTCTTGATTCTTCAAAATATCAAGAGCAGTAACTATATTGCGCTTAAAGGTATTGCCTCTTTTGGCTAATTTACGATTCAAACATGCCATGATGGACATTTTGAAAGATGTATATGCCGTCTGATATTAACTACAAAAATCCCCCAAACTCTGCAAAAAATATCTAGAAAGGAAAAGAGAACCACCAAATCAACTGTTCACTTAAAGAAAAGAAAATAAAAGAAGTATATCACTTAAAAAAAAATTCTTCCACTTAACGTACAACCCGAGCACTATGGGGAATAAGCTATTTTGAGCAAAATGTGGGAAATTTGTCCCGGCTTTCACACATGAAAGGATTAAGGTTAAAAGTGACAGAATCAATAAAAGCAACAACGGCTTAAAAGTTTAGAGTGGACAACTCTCTTTTCAGGCGGAAGACTAAAGACCCATCTCATGCTCAGGGTGTAACAATAGAAAAAGAAAATGTTTATTTACATACACAAAAAAGGTAAAGGAATATACACAAAATACGAGAGAAAGGGAGAAGAAAATTCCTTTAACTTAAAGGAAGAAAAGGGGTTCAAAAGTTGGCTCAAAATATTCCTCTGAGCGCCTAAAAGTTCTTCAAGCAAATTGTTCTTAAGGGATTATAGATTTCTTTAGAGCTCTTGTTGAGAAGGAAACAATCGGAAGATCCATAGTTTGTAGATCACGATTAGTTTTTGGCAGAGGGCCAACGTTCTGTCTTTAGAGCCCAACATGTAGATTTCTTCCTTGATACAGGTTCTGGAGAAGACTGGTGTTATTGTCGCCGACTTGATTATTATCACATACGATGTCAAATACTCGCTGACAAAGAGGTGCATATTCTCCGTTTTTATCGAGATTAGAAGGCTCAGAAATGTCGGGAACTTTTCCCTCCAAAATTACTATCCACTTTCCCGGTCCTCTCATTCGTCAGAAAATCCCTGATAAGAATCAAAAGTTTCGGAGCTAGTTTTTGGAAGCGAGGGTCCGATAAGATGTGAGCGCTACCCCCGACTTTATTGCACCATGGTCAAGTCAAGGGTGGTCAAATTCCTTTTTTTATATTTTTCCTAGTTCTCTCGTTCGCCAGAAAATATATTCTTATCTCTGGGGCGAATATGCTGTCTACGCATTGCCTTTTTCCTTAGTGGATTGACATTTACTTTGTCCAGCTAAACTAAAGTTTGAAATTGCCTTTGAAAGTGAACTGTTAATTTTGTTTTTTTAATTTTTGCAAACTTTTGGATATTTTAGTTTTCCTTTTTTGTTTGTGCATATTTGTTTTCATTTCTGTACATTTTTCTTTGTTTTACCATCCCCCGTTTTTGTTTTTATTACCGTTTTCGTTTGAATTGTTGTTTTTATTCGGTTTTTAGTTTTTACGTGCTTGTCAATTTTATTTTCCACGTTTTTGTTTGATTTGGTGTTTTGTTTAATTCATTATTGAAAAAAAGGCGAACTTTTATTCGGTTAGCGGATTAGCCGTGGTCGGTTGAGTCACCCATGGCGGTAAATTTAAAGACTTCACCGCTGCAAACGGTGCAAACGGAAAATCTGGCACCGTCAAAAACAAGTGCCTGTGTAGAAATAGGCCAAAAAAGAAAGATGCGGCGTATCATAACGAGCAAAAAGAAAAATATGAGAAATATCTTAAAGGGACTGAATTCTTAACAATCCCGGAAGCACTAGATGCGGTGAATGCAAGAATAATTTCCCTGTTGGCCTCCAACATAAAGAGTCGGAAATAAATTAATCTACCCCATGAACGTCGGCGGAATTATCCTTGAAACACGGATGACGTCAGAGCTAGGTATAGGGAACCTAGGACAATCCGTCGGGGTCCTTTGTGATGCATATTTCCGCCCGCTATGCAAATGAGGTGTTACTTTTATTATTATTTTTTTTCTTCTAATTTCAGGTCTAAATCATGTCTATTGAGATAGCCAGTCTGAATGCGAAGGACTTGAGGGATTGGGGTAAGGCTGCCCGCCTGCTCCGTGACCTCTTGTCGTTCAGTGTGTATGCCGCCGCGATCCAAGAGACCCACTTTGTTTGCAGCGTCGATGCGTGTGTGCTGTCTAACGACTTTGTCGTCTATTCAGCATATGGGGACCGACATGCCAGAGGAGTTTCTTTGCTGGTTAGCCGTACCCTGGATGCGAAGGTGAACCTTGTTCATGTTGATGCCGAGGGCCGGTTGATCGTGGCCAATATTGCCGTGAAAAGTGGTTCGTTCCTAGTCGTTCCGGTTTATGCAGGATGTCGATCTTCCGGGGCCCTTTGACTGGACGGACGGTCATGTCCGCATTCTTGGAGTTTGGAACCGACCTCCAGCTGGAAAAAAATTGGTCAGAAGTACAGGCAAAGATCGACGCGGCCAGTGAGACTTTGCGCCGACGGCGGTTGTCCGTGAATGGCAGGGTGGAGCGGAGGCGTGTGCCACTTACGTCTTTCCTCTTGTCCTTTATTTCTTGTCCGCACTTTCTCTCTGTAAAGATCATAAGAAGGTGCTCGAGCGCTTGCTATCCTTCATTTTATGGAGGGGACGCAAGCATCAGGTCGACAAAGAAGTCTGTGCACAACGTCCGTGTCGGGGGGGGGGGCTGGGAATGCCACACTTGGCGAGTTACAAGCTCGACTCGAGGCTGGCTTTCCTACGCCACTCATTGACAGGGGATTCGATTATGGCGTGGATTGTAATGGACGCCTTCCCTTTCCTTACTATTAGTCACCCCATCTCGCGAGTTGAGCGCCGTCGTAAACCCCGGGATCAATAGGATTTCCTTTGCGAGTGTTGATATGCCTTGACGATCATTCCTCGGTCCAGTGACCTTCCTCGGCCTAGGAAGGTCTTCTATCGTGAACTAGTGGAGGGGGTCGCGAAGGATCCTCTACGTGAGCGACTCGACTTGTCAGAGGAGTAGTTCCGCTCTTTCTGGTTTTGGGCGCTAGCGGCGGATTACCTCAGTAACCCTGAGTTTTCGCTTACCTGGCGACTGGTTCTTTCAATGACAAGGCCTTCATATGGGGCTTGGCGGATTTGCCAGACTGTAAACGATGTGACCTTGGCTAAGAAGAAACGGCTTCGCACGCTTTTTACCATTGTCCTCGGGGCCGCCCCCTATGGGATCATGTCGGCGAGTTGACAGCTCGTATCGCTCCCGAAAAGCTCGTGCTCATTGATCGCGCATATGCGTGTGACAATGAGCATCAGCTGACAGAAAACGCTTGCATTCGACAGACTTTAGCGAAAGGTGGGTGACTGAGGCGAGCTTGGTTCGTGTGAACGGGGCTAGCCTTGATTTTCTTTTTTAGGTCTGCCTAGTTCGCGTCGGGGTGGTTTCCTGTGGAGCCCTCCTCTGGTTAGGTTAGACAAGCATTGTGTACCTAGTTAATAATGTGAGTAAGTGTTGTTCCTGGCCTGCTTCCGGCTACATCTTTTGTTATGATCCAAGTTGAGATTCCCAACATCCCCTGTTTGTTTTTGGTCTCATCTCGACTGGGTCAAATTTATTTATTTCCTATGTCCGTATATATTTTCTCCTTTCCTTAGCGAGAGAGCCCCTTGATTCTGTCGTAGGGCAGAATATAACGGCCTCTCTTTTTTGAGGGTTGGACGGGTCCTACTAACATCAGTTATGTTTATTTTGCTTTGATTGATATTTAGTTTGTTTTGGGGTTCATCCCCACCCCCCTCATCGTCAATCATTAGATTTTTATGTATGAAATATTTATTATCATCAAATTTTTATATCACGGGGTGCGTTATGTAGGTCCCCCTGAGAGGATGAGGCATTATGGTGTATGGAGGATTGATTGGTGACGGATGAGTTTTTATGGTGAATGCGCAAATTGTAATGAGTGAATGGTTCGTGAATCGGATTAGCTAGGTATAAGATAGTGAAGACCAGCCTCAACCCATTCTCCCTTTTAGGCCTTGTGCCATAATTGTATGTTTCATACAATAAATATAAATATATTCAAGTATAAATAAATATAAATATATTCAAGGATCAAGGCTTTGGGAGCAGGATTTGAAAGCAGGGATGAAAGATCAGAAAAGAGGCTAGAACGGGAACTTGTAAAACATTATCGTAGTGGTTCTCAAATTAAATTCTAATACCACGGAAAATGCACAGATGAACTACATTACCTGGTCCTGCCGAGGCAAACATTCATAGTAAGAACACGCCATGCCATTTACATAGTAGCAGATCACTCACATTTCATCCGTATCTCATCGTGGAGAAGTTCCACTCGAACAGCTTCTTCCTGCGAACTACTGCCCTGTGGAACCGACTCCCAACAGGATGTTTCCACCGATCACTACAATCTTAATCTGATCAAGACTGGGGTTAACCGTTGTCTTCCACTCCTACACACAAATGGCCTCCAAACGTAACCCTTTCCCTCGAGTGGCCCCCAGGCCTTGTAAAGAGTGAACTTCGTTGTAAAAAAAAAATACCATTGACGACAAAATTAGTGTTAACGAACCAGTGCTATCCTTGATTAAAAATTTGGTTTGGCGAATTTCTTATGGACATGAAAATATTTACATAAACCTATGTAACGTGATGCCATAATGATATGTTGACTCAAAAATTATACCTGACTGCTTACTCGTTATTATATTATTAATTGACCTGTTCTCGCGAAAGAATCGTTCGTGGTTGCATGTTGTGAAAAAAGGGAAGAAGGTAATGTAATTAATAAGTTGGGTAAAAAAACACATTGACAACACTTCAATTTTGATAACCGAGTTTTAGCATAATGATTAGATTATCAGACTATAATTATTTTTAAGAATTAATCATTTAAAATTTAATTTTAATTTATTTTTAAATCTACTTACCATGTTGGCAAATTTTTGCACCGTCAAATGTTGAACGGGCTTTTTAAAAATATGTTTTTAAATTGTTTTATGATCTGAACGAGAAATCGTGGAAACATTTCTTTATTTTTAGTTCTTTTAAATATAAAATATTATTTTATTAAATTTAATTTAATTATTTGCTGTACTAAGTAAAAAATAATTCTCGATAGAGAGAGAGGCTAAAAAAAATCTTCTCTAAATTATTACAAAGTTTTGCTTTTACACATTTTAATTTTAGATTTACAGCGTGTAAATTGTAATTAAATTTTAGATTTCTTTTTATATTCGTATAAATTTCTATCATTTTGCTGATTTTTTTTAGATTTACCCCCGTTAGACATCAGATAATAATAGAAAAATCATTTGATATTCACAGCTGCTCATCGGCATGCAATATTTTTAGTAAAATATATCATCCAGAGTTATTCCCCCTAAAGCTAAATTACCCACAATCCTAGCTTAGCTTCCAAAATGGCGAAAGAACCGCTCGTAAATAACTTTGAAGTTCCCTCATGGTTAGTAATGACTTTTCTTCTTGTTTTAACCGTTGGACAAAACATTAAAATAGCGATATGAGCACCAGGAAACTTAAACAGAGTCTTTTTTGTAAACAGATTAGCTGTTAAAGCGTCTGTAATGTCATTAAAACATGAGCCGGTATGCACGCTGCTGGGATAATAATACAAACAAAATAAATAAAAATAAACCTGAAAACGATGACAACAAATGATCAGGAAAAAAACCTTTTTCTTACCTACTTTTACACTTTACAAAATTAAAGGGAGTCGAGCTATATCTTTTAAAGGGCTATTTAATTTTTTTTTCAAATATACAACTTTAAGGTGTTATCAACTCGAAGCGATCCTCAGAAGTCGTATTCTTGTTTTTTGTTGCTTTTAGTTTTATTTTTTCTAACATGTTTTTAACTTAATCAAGAGATCATTTGTATTTTTTGCATTTGGCAAATTTTGAAATTTTTTTCTTAAAAATGAAGTGAAGTTTTGGGCATGTATTTGATAAATATATAGCAAATATGCGATTTAAAAAATAATCCAATAGTGCTCCGCCAAAACTTTTAATGCTGGAAAAGTAGATGTCTAATTTTTTTTTTAATTAATTTTCTTTACTCTTTTTTTTTGGAAGAAGTGGTATTCTAAGGATGAATAAAATGCTATGAAACCATTATTTTCTTCCTTGAGATTGTTTGAATGGTTGAGATAATTATTTATTTACTAAATTTTCTCATTTTTTCATTTAATTTTATGTTGTGGCATTAATTTTTGTCACAGTTTTGTTACATTTTATTAATATTTTAATTACTGCAGCAAGATTTTAAAATTTTCATATTTGTAAGAATTATAACTGAGATAAGTTGTTTGTAGGTTGAGTCGATTTACACAACTCGTTTTAACTTAGGTACCTCCATGAGATCGTTAAAAAAGAGCATAGCATGATGAAAAAGACGTCAAACTTGAAAACAAAATTTTATCATCTAAATGTTCATGTTATTATTAAAGAGGAAAGATCAAAGTATTTTTGGGGTATTTTTTTACATTTTTTAATCGTTCCTAGCACGTCCGAAATTTTCGTTAAAAATCTTGTTTTTTTGTCATCAAAACTGGCAGATAATCATTTTCAATCATTTTTTTCAATTTTATAAAAAAATGAAAATCTCACTTTGAAATTCTTTTAAAAATCAATTATCATTTTTTCAAAACTTATTTTAATAAAATCAGAAATTATAATGTTTATTTAAAATATTTTGAACCAAGCTTAACTTAGCTTCTGTGCCGAAAAAATGTAATTTGAAAATAAACAAAGCAGGTCATAACCTTTGCGTCACTTGACAGGTGACGAAAGACATTTTCATGACGTTTAGCTAGCTTACGTGAGGATAATTCTTTCTACGGATGGAGAGAAGTGAAGTTATTTAGATTTAAGTGAACAAATTATTTACCTCGTTATTTCTAAGGAAAACTTTCAGTGCTCTAATTTTTTTTTTTTTACTTAGATTTCACCTTTATGATTACGATGCTTTATGGAAAATATATTATAAAGAAATGAAAAAAATAAGACTGTTAAGACTAAGAGTGAGATTAAATTTCATAAAGGTTTCTAATTAATTTATAGGTACCTTTCTTATGAAATTTTATCTGAAGTGTACATAGAATACTATAATTTTATGTACATTTATTACATTTTACTGTGTTATTTGTATTTCCATTCATTTTATTATTAATTTTGATATTTCATTTATGGAAAAATGTCATAACTGAGATTAATATAAAAATAAGATCATATAAATTTCATAAGATGATACTGATACTTGTAGGTACCCTTCTCAGTTGAAATTGAAAAATCAAATTAATTTCTCCACACCTGTTTCGCAAAAGTAAAGGCCTTAACAGCGGAGAACAATGCTTAACTCAAATAACGCAACTTAATTGTATTCTGGTTGGTCTTCTGTACTTTATAATTAGAGCCCGATTATAAACACAAAATTACATTTCTTAATTACTGCGGATCTTCTGATTAGTCAAAATGAAACAGTTTACAACGTGCTAATAAAAAATCTATCTCATAAGGACACTTACGAAACCTGATGCGGCTTTTAACTAATTTTATAATATTTTAACAACTTAAATGTAAAAATCTATTATAATTAAGGAAATAACAAATAATTGTATTAAAAATTCATTTTTCATCGAAAAAAATTTTTGCTTTCAGAAAATATTGTTCATATTCATAAAAACAACTAAAAGCAAATAAAAGCATTTGAAATTAAATAATATATTTGTTTCATTGAGTTTTGTATGTTACAATTCAGAGCTGATTTTCAGGTAGGGGGGTCCAACTAAAAAAAAACATGATTTGCATTCCTCAAAGCCTTGTGCTTTTAACTATTGTAATCACTAAACCCGATGCGATCGAATTTCTAGAGTTTTCATAAATAGTTATTAGGGGGTTAATAAATATAAAAAAAAAGGATTTTTGCCATGACTAATAAAAAAAAAATATTTATAATAATTTTCTTCATCTATGAATAGTTTCTGAACGTTTCATTAACTTCCGACAATTATTTTTATTTTTGCAAGATTTTCCAAATTAATGTGTGTCATACAAAAAAAAACATGCTAAAAATTGTATATGTTATTTTAGTAGTTCCGGTGATACAAAGAGAAACAAGGTTTTTTTAATCAAAATTTAGAATGTTCTAAACAGAAGTAAAAAATTTAAAAAATAATTAAAAAAAACTTTGGTCTTTTGTCTTCATAATAACAAACATTTAGATGATAAAATTTTGTTTTAGTCAAGTTTGGCATCTTTTTTTATCATGCGGTGCTCTTTTTTTTTTTGCGATTTCATGGAGGTACCTATTTTAACTGAAATCAAACAAAAAGTTGCACCAAGATGATTGTCTACAACTATGCCCACGCGTGTATTATATAAGGCAAAGAAATGCACACAAAAAGCTGCTTTTCACTTTTGATTGTGAGAAGAAAATAATGTTTTCCCTTTTGACAAATATGTAAAAACCTATTTTCTACATTCACAGTCCACTCACTCTAGTCATACATTTCTGTTCCAATGAAGAAATGTACATTAATGACATTTTAATGCTTTTTGAGCTTTGAGTAAAACTTTAATTCTTCCTAACATACTTTATTGAAATGCATTCACTATTTCAATATTTGCATATTTCAATGCATTACTGTCAAAAAGAAATTTGCTAAATGTTTGATTATATCTTCATATATATCTTATAGTAATATTCTGGGTAAAAGACTTGCTTGGATCACAGACTTTAAGTGTAAATAAATGTTATTGTTGAATTGTCTTTTTTTTGTTTTCTCAAACTGTCTCTGTTAAATACTTTTAAAATATTTGAGTGGGTGATAAAAATCAGCAAAGAAAGCAATGACCTAGAACTGGGAAACACATGCTATTCCACACATTGCCTGCACAGTTCTACTCACTTGGCTTATTATTAATTAATAATTTTTTATTCTTTAATACTTATGTTTGGTCATTGAAATACTGGCTTGTTTTTTTTTCTATGACTGCTAAAGCATTAAAAAAATGTCCACCTTTTCACACTCCTTTTTATGGTTTAGAAACAGAGCAAGATCTAGGAAATAGGATGGATGGTCTATGCACATTTTTTTTGTTTTAATTGGAATCACCTCAAGCAAGGCAGTAATGCCACTAAAACACAAAGGGTTACAAGGTGTGAAAGAATTAGAAACAGAAACATTAATGATGTGCAGTAATCAGGTGGACAGTAGTTAGCGATTGACATTGCATTTAAACTTTTGTAGATTAAAGTTGGCTGGAAAGCATAGAACTGGAAGGGACTTCCATAAGCGAGTAGTGTGAGAAGAAACTGTTAGCATAGAATTTATGGCTACATCTAGCCATCTCAATTGTAAATTGATGAGATTTGACACCAGTCTCATGCTGCACTTAAACTCAAAAACTCTAGGTACCATAGAGAAGAGCTTATTCAAACAATTACCATGAAAGTATTTATAGAAAAGATATAGAGAGGTAACATTATGGCAGTGGGAAAGTGACTGGACCTGAGCCATCAGGTCAGTCTCAATAATATTGAAGATTCTTCTTTGAATCTTATTGAGGATCTCAAGGTAAATAGAAGAGGCACCAGACCATATGTGGCAGCAATATTCTCAGCATGGACAAATGGTAGACTTCTAGACATGTAAACCCCAAACTCTTCAAAACATCCATCATCTTGCCAGCCATGTGAGCAGGTGCATTGTCAAGCTTTCATTGCCATTTATCTTTAAATATACCCTTTAATTGGTACAGCAAGTTAGAGTAGCTTCTTGCATTAACTGTTTGACCCACTGAAGATAGTCATCAGAATACCCCCCCCCAAAGTAGCCATTACCTTTCTTGCTAACATAAGGCTTGAATTTCTTTAGCTATAGATAACCTGAGTGTTGTTGAATCATAGTGATATAACTGATGTCATTTCAAAAAATATCACTAGATTGCTGAAAATCAACTTAGAAGGGCCACTTAATATAATTTCTATTCAACATTCAATCATTTTAGCATTCACTTGGTTGGCAGCTTCTGTATGCCTCACTGCACATGAATTATAAACCCAATAATTCACTGAATATATCTGGTGTCTCAGGAATTCTAGCCAAAATTAGGTCATGAACATGATCAACATTTCAGGAGTCGACACCATTGTGACTCCCAGAATGTGCTGCATCTTGGGTCTCAAGATCATCACACTGGAAGTTAGCACACCACTACTTCCTAATTGAGTCTGATGGCCACTTATTAGCCAATATTTGCATTATACTCTCATTGATTTACTTTGGAGTCTTCTTCTGTAGGAACTTCATGATAGCCCAGAGTTCAGAACTTGAAAATAACACTCTTTCTATTGACATATTTCAGTCAATGATCTAAAACAATTAAAAAAAATAAAAATAAAAATAAGTGCAAGGATTCTGCAAATTTTCACTTTTCATTCTAAAATAACTCTAAGATGTGGATATGGCCAAAAACTTTTCAGTACACCTTTGTAATTTCAATCATTGGAGTTGGAACATAATCATTTCCATTCATAAAGTGTTATGTTAAATAATTTTTCTATTTGTTCTCTCAGTTAATTAAAAGCTAAGGTCAGATATTCTTTCTGATACCATAAACTACCTCCATATCCACACATATCTCTATATTAGTACTATTTAATATTTGACAAGAACCTCAGTAATCATATCTATGGTTAAATAATATCACAAATGTTCAATCATTAACAGCAATTATAGCCATAATTTATAATTATTACTAATATTAAAAGTTAAAAGATCTAATTTTTGTAAAATCTAATTGTTTAAGCCAATATCTTTGAATACCAAACCAAAACAGAGAAATAGGATTGATTTTTGTCTTGCCTGATAATAGAAAGAAGTTTAAACTATAAACTTTTTTTTAATGAAAATTAAAAATGATGAGTGTAAAAAAAACTGATTTGTTGGAAAATCTTTTGACAGATGATATTGCACTCAGTATCATTTACTGATAAAGACTCAACTGAACATTTTCTTTTATGTAATCTTGTCTCTCAAATGATGTTAAGAGAGATCTCATTACTGTTAATACACTAAAAATCAGTTTTAACATGAAGTCATGTTTACTTGCCAGTTTCATATCAATATCTACTTTAAGTATACTTGTGAAATTCTCAAAGAGTTATTTACTCATAGATGAACCAAAAATATTTATTAATTTGGCAACTAGTGAATGTTTGCACAGTTATGTTTAGATCTATCTTTCAAAATATTTTATACTCATTTAACACATTTATGTATATATTATGTTCATTCGATATTCTACACTACCTATTGATTTGTATGATTACAAATTTTAAATGTCTAATTTTAATGTTTAATTTCATCATTTTTTTTATTCAAAAAACAACACAAAAGTTGTATCATTAAAAATATTACATCCAAATCTTTGACATGAGGAATTATAATATGCATTTTCATTTGGGTTGGTACACTCATCTTGGTTGTTATATTCATAAGAATACTTTAAGGAAATTGCAAGAGGAACATCATCACTAATGCCAACCACATGGCTTAGATACATGGATGACATTTTCATACTTTGGCCTCACTAGGAAAATGTGCAAGCATTGCTGGACCATGTGAACCCAATAAGACCCTTCCATTCAGTTTGCAATGAAAAGAAGGTCAACTGGCCTTCCTAGCTGTACTAATAACTTGCAGAGAATATACAACACAGACACCAGCTGAAGCAAGAGTGGAGGAGCATCAAAAGTATGAAGTCATCAAACTCTGTGGAATTAAACCAAGATAAGACAACAATGGAGGGCAGGACAACTGACAGAATCTACACATTAGGTATTGACAACCTCCTATGTTGACATAGCAGGGATAGAGACTTAATAATAGGAGAATCTCTGATTAAGAAAGGATACTCACAAATCCAACTACCTGAGTAAGAACAATCCTAATTCAACCACTACAGACATTAGTTTTAAAGCTTCAAACTTAATGGATTGTCCATTCTTGATGGATTAAAACATTGGTTAAAAACTATTTGGTTGGCTGATAGTTGTGAGTTCAGTCCTTGGGTTCTGATAATGCTGAACAGTCACACATGATGGTTCAGTGGAAGAAACAAACAAGTAGCACAAAGGTGAACAAGACTGGTCAGTATTAATTGATATGAAATATTCTCTAAGCATGGAAAGCAGAATAAGAACATTCTATTCTTTGAATTGAATAAAAATTTGGTTCAAATTTTTGAGAACATTACCAAGTACAATGATACACCTGAAGAAGACTGTTACACCACTGAAATATGCAATCAAACCCAGCAGGTGTTATTTTCAATGTCATGACAAACTACTCAGAAACCAGCTAGTATTTAGAATAGATAATGATGAGATCATTAAGTCATACTTCATATGTGAAGAACCTAAAACGAGAAAATGGTATTCAGATATAGAAAAGCCAGGAAGCAGTGCAATATGTTCACAAATATGCCTTAGGGATCACATTTCAGTTGCAGCAAATCACAATGTCATGTCATATGATGTGTCAATGTCAAGTTATGGCTGTACAAAATGCTGCTAGTAATGTAAGAACCATTGGAATTGCAGATATTGATTTTATAAAGTCAGCATAATTCCATGTGTAGGTGTGAAAGAAAATTTTACTCCACTTTTTGAAGCCCATGTTAGGCACATAATCACTCTACTGAAAAACAGTTTTGATACATTTATCAATGTTTTAAATGTTTCTTTATCCATAACTGTGTATTTTGGTAAGAGACTGACAACAGAGATACCAATATATGCAGTCATTTTTGCATTTGATGCCATTCTACCAGTTTTACTGGCTGATTGTGAAAAATATTTTCAAATTATTATTATCTTTGTTAATTTCTTTCATGTTTGTTACCTTGGAGTATAAATGAACTTTTCATTGTACTCAGGGCAATAACACAAAAAGTTTATTAATTAGAAACCTGAATTTGAAACCACTGTGTCACTTGCATTTCTTTGATACCTTTTAATGTTTGTGTAAAAGTTTATGTATATTACTTGATAATATGAGAATATTCAGAAGTTCAGCATTGGTTGAAAGGTTTTTGCACAGATTTTATTTTTTTAAGCTCTGTGGAAGAAATGATTTCTCTAATGAAAACAAGGTTGTTCAATTTAAATTAAATTGATTTAAATTGTGATTTAAATCATATTTTTAAATCACTGATTCAAATCAATTTTACAAAATTCTTTATTTAATGCAAAAGATTTATAAATAAAACACAATTTTTTGTTTTCATGTAATTTCATGAAGGAAGAAAAGTGTTAAACATTGAATCAAATATTTATTAATCAAATAAATGATTTTTTGTTTTTTTACTATAAATCAAATTTTAAAATTTAACATGCACAATGTTTGCATTCATAGATTTAAATAGAAACATCGGTTTTGCTGCTTTATCTGTACCGAGACAGTTTCTCAGTTTGGAATGCACCAGTCCATAGGACGAGAAAACTTGTTCATTGCCAAATGAGGCCACTGCTGACAGGAATTGCTTAACCACAGAAGATATGTCACTGCTCAACACACTTGCATACGAATCACATCATTCAATAGCAGAGGTGGTCTTACTTATGGAGTCTGCAATTTTAAATGCCTGGAAGGGAGGAGGTCTCTCTTGCAACTTTAATCATGGGAAGAAGTATGAGATATTTCTCACTGGCATATTTCACTGCAATATTAACTTCCTCCTGGCTTAATGATTTTCCTTGAAGATAAGGATGAATCATGTTGATTGATGACTTTGGTTGAACCTTTCACGATTATATCAGTTTTTTTTTTGGTTCAGGAGCTTTTTCAAAATTCTTGAGCTATCCTTTCCAAATATCCATTGTTTCACCAATGGTACATATGTTACTCTGAATTATTTCCAGAGCCATAGCTATGGATTGTAACTGTAAAAGTTGTTCCTCTGCAGGTTTCTTCAGTACAAGGTTGGCTACCTTATTTCTCACTAGTGAATCTACTTTGTCCCTGCTAACTTCACAAATTGGGAAGAGAACTGGCCAGTTATCTATATAACTCTTCAAACTTTCTGACATGGTGCTCCAGGGAGTGTTCTGGGGGTATGACAAGATAATTACCACCTTCTTGACAACCATATCTTGCTGAGGCATAATGATTGTTATTAAAGTATTTAATCACATAAATCACTTTTTTTTTTCTAAATTAGGAATTTCTAAATCATGAGCTAGCAGATTTAAAATGTGTGTTGAACATCTATAAGTCAAAACATTCAATTCACTTTCTTCAAATAGTTTTCTCATCTTGCTGACATTAGACTAAAAGAAATTTTTTTCGTAACAAAAACTCTTACTTTTTTTTCCTACATTTAGAAAAAAAGTGCTTATCACAAATTTTTCATGGGAAGAAAATTGCACATCAGAACAATTTTTTTAAGTCATATAGTTCCTGGGGAAATTTTATAAGATTTTATTTTGAACTTTTGGCATAACTTAGCCATGGTTTTCCTGATTGTAAGTTGTATTACAGGTTAAAAAAGAAAAAAGTTATAAAATTGTACTGGAAAGTATATGAAATGGAAATTATGGGCACTTTTCCGTGTGGTTTTCTTCATGCTGGGCAGAATTTTGGCATTAGCATAGATTTAAGTAATAAAATGGGAAACTAGAAAAGAAACAGATTTCATTAAATTTCAAAGTTAAAAAACAACACAGACATGAATTGAAAAACCCAAATCTAAGTTAAAAGAAACAAAACTAGCAAACTACACAAAAAATTACAAAGTTATTTATGTACAAATCAATCATATATAGCTGATGATCATGACATTAATCTGTTATTTTAAAATGCTGTAAGAATAAAATAGTTGTATGACCTTATCTGAGTAAACAACAAAAAAAAAAGACAAAATTGAATGTAGATACACCTATTACCTTAAAAAATATGTCAAAAAAATTGGGAAAAAGTCAGTCAGATATAAAAAAATTGTTAATTTGACAATCTTAAATTATTAAAGTCTCAGTTTCACAACAGAATGTGAATCACTGGTATAGTTCACTTCCTATTAATTTCTCAATTTATTTACATCAGCTTTGTTCTTTCTTTGCTTTCTTAATGTAAAAAAATGAAAAAAAATCAACTACCCTGAATACACAGAACTTTTGTTTCATTTAGAATGCAGTTAATTCACTGGATAATATAAATGATTTTGTAAATTTCAATTGTGCCAAAAACATTGAAACATTTTTTGTTTTTGTTTTACCAGGGCAGGTAAACCACCATCAGGGCTTCATTTGGATGTGTTAAAGGAAGGTAAAATGATTCAGGTACTTTTTTTTAATTATTTTTATTTTGATATATATTTTAATATATATTGGGTCAACTAAGGTGTAGCACTATCAGAGGAGGTTATTCATTTCTTATGTAGTTTTGTTATGACTGTTAAAGTAGAACATTTAATTGGTTCATGATAAAGAACAAGGAGGACAGGTTTTAATTTGATTTATTGTCCATCATACTCCTGAAAAGAGCAATTAAACTAAAAGTATATGGCAAGAAATTAGTACAAAGAACAAAAGTGGAGGATTGAAAGTTGGTAATCACTGTAAATAACAGTAGAGGATGAATTTTACGAACTTTAATATGCAGCTTATTTGAACAGTGGCTAGTATTTTTGCAGTTTTCTATCAAGACAATTTTTCGATAAGCTTTAGTGTCAGCTGCATTCATGAAGGGACTTATTGACAGCAAATTGGTTTCTAACTTTCAATGATTGATCTTGTAAAGACAAAAATTACATATAGGAAATATAAATGAAATAATTTTCCAGGAAAGTAAATAGTGATTCTACCATATTATATCAGGTTCAAGCCAAATAACCACTATTTTTTTTAAACATCTTGGTTCAAATGCATCTTTATTTGTCAAAACACCAAAATTGTCCCAATGTTGCCAATGATCTGTCCAATAAACTATTCCACCATGCTAAAAACTGCAGTCATGGAAGTTGACAAACAAGATCTTTTTCACTTGGTTTGCATTAGTTTACCCCACCTTCTGGTGCATATATGCATCTAAGTCTTCAAAAATTGGTAATCATTAGGGGACAGATTCTGTGAATATGGAGATTGGAAGTAGTTATTATGGCATCAGTTTTTACCAGGTGGTTAGTGAAGCATAAGGTCTTGAATTATCCTGCAACAGGATAGGTTCCTCTTTCTATTTATTCCTACTCACCAAAATGTTTGCATGTTTTGGTGTGTCAGTTCCAAATCCTGATGATAAGATTCTTTCAGGTTGCAAGATGCTATAATAAATTGCCAAATGGTCATCAGGATCTTTTTAGAGTAAGGATTTGGTTTTGAGAAGGTCAAGTTACTTTTCATTAACAGTAAAAATGCACAATCAAGAAAAGGGTCGTTTATTTTAAAGAAGAGGCAAATTGCAACAAGTCTCAAACTTTACAAGTTGCTCATAATTACTCAAATTATGGAGTGTTTCTGTATTTTCTTCATTTTATTGAATTGACTTCAGATGGCTTCTGATTTTTGTATAGGCTACCCAAAGCTTTGCTCACAATAGCTGAGTGTTTCTTTGTTGGGTGAACCTCCATGGCTGTCATCTATTGCCAAATTATGACTTGCATTCTCATCTTGAAGAATGACTTGCATTCTCATTGGAAGTGAACTATACCAGTGATTCACATTCTGTTGTGAAACTGAGACTTTAAGCCAGGGGTCTCAAACTCAAAGACACACAAAGGGTCATTATCCTATGTTGAAGGATAGGCACATCAGGCCAGAAGCAGGGAACCATGGGGTTTGTTGTCATTTATGGTTTGCTTCCAAACCAGAGCTCCATGAACCTTCAATTCTGATTTAAATCACGTGGTAAATTTTCAGTGATAAGAATTTTTTTCAGAGAGACAGGAGGTGCTGGAAGGTGAATTTTTACATGTATTCCACTTGTTTCTGTTTATTAAGTACAACTTTAAAATAGCAAAATTTACATGTAATTTCTCAAGTACAGGATAATCAGCAACCTTAATTACCTCTATCACAAGATATAAATATTCCCACTTTCTTGAAAAGTTCAGTTCTCCTGGCAATTTTCCTTTTCTTTGAGACTGTCAACATTTTACTTTTTTGTTTCAATTATGTAGTTGACTGAAAAGACATCTTCCTTCCTTGAAATTTCAGGTTATTTAACAATCTTCTCCCTAACCTCTTTCTAACAGGATATTCTGTTGTGTTAGGTTTCTTTTACCTCATATATTCTCTCCATCACAATATGAGATTAAATCTATTGCTCCTCTTGTTATAAAAGAAAATCCTCATTTTCTGTTGTGTATTTACACCCCCAGGCAAATAGTAGAAAATTTATTCTTTTTGCTTTATATATATATATATATATATATATATATATATATATATATATATTTGTTTGTTTGTTTGTTTGGGGTTTTATGGCATATCAACCACTATGGGTTATTTAATGCCAGATCCAGTATTTACTAGATATATCAAAAACGTATAGTTGGCAACATCATTGTTTCAAAAATGTATAGCTGGCAACATCATTGTTTCAAAAAAATGTTTCCCTGGCAACATCATTGTTTCAAAAACGTATAGCTGGCAACTGTTTCAAAAACGTATAGCTGGCAACATCATTGTTTCAAAAAACTTATAGCTGGCAACATCATTGTTTCAAAAACGTATAGCTGGCAACATCATCATTTCAAAAACGTATAGCTGGCAACATCATTGTTTCCCATCACATTTTAGGGGTAAGGTGTTAGTATATTTAGTGTAGGGTTTGGGAGGGAAAGTTAATTGTAAGTTGTAGTTGTTTTGGGATGGGTTAGATGTGATGGGGCATGACATGACCAGCCGATTGATCGGATCGACGGCCTTTTGGTTGGATGTAGTTTATCGTCATACCCAGGACGCGGATGTAGTTTATCATCATACCCAGGATGCGGATGTAGTTTATCGTCATACCCAGGACGTTATATATATATATATATATATATATATATATAAACTTTTATCATGTATATAATAATTCAATACTTATTTACACTTTAAAAATTTATTTCTTATTAAATGTAAAAAAAAAAAGCAAATGAGACTTATTAAAATTTGAGGAAAATATTTGTCATGAAAATGTTTTCAAGTAGGCTGCATGTTTGAAACTACTACTCTAAGCACTGTTGATGTTGTGGGTGGCTTTGGCAACATACTGACACAAAAATCTTGTTTATTCATCTTTAACACCTACAGAAAATGGATAATTGTGGCAGACATGATGAGGCAGAACCTGAGACGAGCACAACTGGTTGCGACTTGCCTTTTCCCCGCCAAAAAAGAGCCCGTATTTGCTTAGCATGTAAAGCTACTGCAGTTGAAATGAAGGAGAAAAAGCACTTACCGCTCTGCCGTAATCCGTCCTCGGCCAGATAACGTAAAAGAATAAGGGGGGGACTTGCATTGCATTTTTATGCAATGCATTATGGGACAGAGACGCAATGAATTATGGGATCGCATGAAGACGCAAGAGATTATGGGTATATGGACAGATATAAAAGCAACTAGTTTTTCTCAGTGGGATGCTTGGAGTGACGTTCACGGCTGGCGACTGGAAAAGTCTGTTAGTGCGATTTTGAGACAGATCTAAAGAAGAAACGACTCAAGGTTGGAATACTAGTTGGGAGAGCTTGAATTTACTCGCTGGTTGCTGTTTTTCTTTTTATTTCACCACAATAATAAAAGTAATCAGACACTTTCAAGAACATCTAAAAGAAGAGACCCAGTACTTTAAAATGAAACATAGATGTTTGCATAAACAAAAGGGAAAAATGTTGAAAATGCCATCAATGTGAAAATGGTTGTTTCAGCCTTATAAAAATTGGCAGATTATTTTCTGCTGAATAATTTATATACATGATATAACATATAGCATTAAATGTGCTGTTTCTTGACATTATAATGACTCCCAACCATTATAAATATTTTGTGGGGTCTATATCAATTTGTATAGAGAGCTCTTCAAACATTAAATTTATTACACCTTGTGAAGCTCATTTTTTTGCTTGAATTCATGTATTGAGAAACAAATATATGAAGCCAACAACTTCATAAAAATGTTAAATGCAGCCACATATAATGTTTTTATAATGATGAAATTAATATTGGGAGAAATGTTTACAATCAATATTGTTCTGAACAGAACCATAAAAATGACAAATCTAATTTAAATATCTTATACAGTCCATTTTCAATGATTTATAGCTCATTCAAAAGCCCCAGCAAAGTTAGGCACAGGGAATGATTTTCGTTGAGCTCAGATTCAGGGTTGCCCTATTATGCGAAGTTAAAAATATATATTAATATATTATATTAGCCATTATCATTGCTTTCATGGTTCAAGGGGAGTAACTCTTATTTTACTTTTGTATCTAAAATTGCAGCTAACTTAAAAGCCGCCCTATCGGACAGCATTTAAGCTAGCTCCTGTGGAGGACTCTTGGTTTGGCCATCATCACAATATCTAGTGAGGAGTAGATGCGATAGGCATCAATAAACTACAGAAGAACTCAAAATTGATCACTGCATTTGAGTACTGAATTAATGTTTAAGCTTACCTTTTAACAGTTGAATGATAATTCTTCTGCTGCCATTTAATTTAAAGATGATTTGACCTACATAGGTCCTTATTTCCTGTACAAACAATTATTTTTATTTCATTGGTAAAAGAACAGGGGATAATTTATGAGATAAAATTAATATAGTGTAAAGATGGGAAATGCATTCAACATTTGAAGAGTTAGAGAAACATAATAGCTAATTAAGTAAAACCTATATTATGGAATCTATATAAATAAATGTGAAATTGGAGCTCAATTCTTCCTTGAATTCTGAGATTAAAATGGCCCAGCTCTACTTTAGGTTTAACTAATATGCATATTGATTTTAAAAAAGTTTATCTCATTAATTAACTGTGCTTCATTTCTGTTCTTTTATTCAAGGATTGTTTTGATTTTCATATAAAAAATTGTTCTGTTTAGAAATATCGTCTTATATAGTGTAGCCTTCAACAAGTTGGCATCTATTTGTAAAACTTTCCTTAACTATAACGAGCTAATTTATGAATGAAATGTTCATTTAAAATTTTTGTTTCAAAGATTTGAAGTAGTGAATATATCTTACTTCGTGAATTGATAGCGAGCGGGCGAAGCCTGCTAGTTATATATAAGAATAAAGAATAGTAAAATGAAAATAATCATTATTAATGAAAATTTTAAAAATATAACTTTACTTGCATGTACTAACAGATTTTGCTGACAGTAAATGAATTTACTATTGGGCAAAGGTTATTTAAAACTTGTTCATGATGTAGGTAATTGTTTGAACTCTGTTTATTGCAGTATAAGTAAAGAGCCAGCTAAATGATCCCTAGCCTCTAACTTTATCGCAAAAAAAATCTTTTATTGTTGATTATTATTTTGAAAGTACTACTGAGTTGTTTTTGGTGCCTGTCTTATTTAGCAGAATATCAAACTCAACTTTCAACAATTGCAATAATATAAAAATACAGAAGCTGTTTAGCATGATCATCCATGTATCATGTGGAAGATTTAGGCTGCGTGTAGACAACAATTGTTTGTTTGCCTCAAGTTTTAACACTGAAAACCTAAATAAATGCTTTTATTCTATTTTGGGGCATATTAGACACACCCGAAATTTAGCATGAAACATGTTGGAAAAATAAAGCTAAGGGAACTTTTCTAAAACCTGCTTCTTGCTCACAAATTGGTAGAGATACAGTGATTGGGATCTGTGAATCTCCAGTCATTTGTGAGCAAGAGGCAGGTTTTAGAAAATTGGCTGGATTCTCAAAACTTTGACCATCATCATGTAGGATATAATGTGAATATGAGATTGAGATTATGAAAAAAAGCTGCATTTATCAGCTGCCAACTGTTGTTTGTAAAATCTGTTTTCTACAGAACAATTACTTGTTATGTTGGCATGTAATATCTTGTAAGTACATAAATAAATCTGTAGCCTAATGATAAGCATTTATTTACACAACAAATATTTATTTCTCAAGACAATCTCCATTGTGTCAGTGTATTTGGCACAATACTTCTGTTTAGCACATAAATTGAATACAGGGAAAATTTCAAATCAAAATTTAACTGATAATTATGTATTAGAGGTTACAGACTTATTGATCCACGTACAATTATGTGGCAGGTTCACAAGTTTGATAATTTTATTTGGGGTCTGATTGATTTACAAATGTTAATACTGATTATTAAATTAAAATTGACTTTCCCAATATTTCATGGCCATATTTATTTTTGTCTTTTCAGAAACTTATGATAGATGAAAAAAAATGTTACTTCTTTGGTAGAAACAAACAGCTTTGTGACTTTTGTATTGATCATGCATCCTGTTCTCGAGTTCATGCTGCCCTTGTATGGCATAAACACCTCTCTCGCCCTTTCATCATGGATCTTGGCAGCAGTAAGTACTTTTACATATTTTACAATTACTAATATTTTCATGGTGCATATATAATTCAGCAACACATCATTTTCCTATTATTATTCGGAGGACTCAAATGTTTTAGCTTTTCAGATTCCATTACACACAAAAATTCATTAATAATTACTTAATGTTGAATTTAATTTTTTTTTTATAAAATAAAGTTAATTTTAAAAATTATTAGTTTAAGTGTTTTATTTTTTATTTCAACATACATTATTAGATTGATTTTACAAAGTATTTTCACAATGTCATTTTGTCTACTGCCAATGTTTAATATTACACTAATCACAGCTGTAATCATACAAGTTCTAGTCACCTTGGCACATAAGCAGAATCTTGGTTAAAAATCATTCAATGCTTTTTCAAAACAACTGGTGAAAAATAAGACTATAATGATTTGATTCACACTTATCTGCTTATTTATGATATACAGTAAATGCCTATATTATTTTTTAAATGATATCTGATTTTATTTAAAGAAAATAACATTTTATTTCTCGCAAAAATATTTTAGTTGAACATTGAAAATAAAATAAGCCATTACAGTTTAATTCATAACTAAAGTGAAAATTTGAATCTCCTTAAACTGGAAACTTATTAAAATAAAACATATTTTCTACTGTCTTTTACTGTAATCTTTCTGAAAAATTTACTTTTTTTTATTTACCACTCTCATTTCACAGCAAAGCAATAAGCTACAGCACTTTATGTTTATATTAAATGTGCAGCTGGATAGAGATAAATAATAATAATAATAAATTAATAAAAAAAAATTTCTATTTAATACATCTACCTGCGAGTGTTATTCCTCATATGCAAGTAAGCATGTCTCAGTGCCTGGCCTCCCAGCTTAGTCATTATGATTCTGACTCAAGGAGAACTTCTGTTGCTTTGATTTCTGGGTAGATGACACATGTTCACTCCAAGTAGTATGCCTGTATTTTTTCTTTCTTAGATTGTTTGTCTATTCACAAAGAGTGCTAGAGGTAAACATTTTCTGGGTTGACATATGCTTGATAGTCAGGGATCTAAATTATAGAGTAACCTCCTGAAGAAGCTATTTCATCAACAAGTGTGTAATATCAAGGCTCTTGTATTGCCATGAATAGGATATGGACTATGCAATAGATTCAGGTGAGACCTCTTGATGCCATGTACAGTTATGGCTGTACTTCTGAACAATTAATCCAGCTAATTGATGCATGTACTACTTGTCAGTGTTTTGCTCCTTTTTCTTCACCTGTTCCTATATCTCAATATTAACTATGTCCACAACAAAATCAAACAGAAGATACAAATCCAGTGCCACTAAAAGAAAAGTAGACCCCCACCATCAGCATCAATGTACTTGTGAAATATTAAGTTTCTATTTTGACATCGTTTCTGAATTATTGCAAACATAGTTTTCAAATTAAATTATCTTCTAAAAGTTGTCACTTAACTTTCTCTTATAAATTATCTAGTCTCTTCATGTCACTGTATCAATTATTGCTACAAGGCCAAATCATTTGCTTGTATTTTGATATTAAAAATGTGAAAGCAGGACTTTTTTGTTTAGAATTACTTGTCAGTACATTCAGCCAACTCCTATTTTGAGTGAACAGGTTGTCCAGGTTTTAACAACTAAGTAAAATAAATTTAAGAAGGATTTTCCTAATGTGATGACAATATTTTAATAAACTAATGAATTGTTCATGTGATTAAGCTGAGACTGAAGTCTGTTGAAATGGACTTTCTGAACCTGTATGTATCCAATTAGTGTGCTTATATTTTTGTTAGGGAATAAAATATCAATGACCATTTGTTTGTAAATATGAAGCCTTTAAATTGAAACAGTACAAATATTTTTAGTTTTTCAACATCAAAGCTCACAAAGATGGATGTATTGCTTTTCCATAGTCTGATGTTGTACTGCTTGATTCAATCTTTGAAATCACAACTCAGCAAGTGGCTGCCTTCTCTCTTCTCTTATTGAAGAGGGACCAGTGCAAAAATAGGGCTTCTTGAAAATTTAATTTGTAGAAATTGACACAAATTTGTGTTCTCAGTAATTTATTCTCTTTTTTATTTTTTTCCTTTTTTCAGTTGTTTAAAAACTGAAAACTTTAATATGTAAACTTATATAACTTTTAGTATAATTAACATAGCCTGTTACTTTTGCTTAATTGGTTCCTCAGTTTGTTCTTTAATAAATGCTAATTCAAGTTCATTTGTTACTGATCTTCATGTCCATGCTATTTATTTATTTTTTTTTTTTTTTGTAAAAAAAAATTCTAGATTTTCACACTGTCATCTACCATTCTCGCTCCACAGGTAAGAGTGAATGGCTATCTTTTTAGTTTTGGTAAAACTGAAAGAAAGCAGCTGAAATGGAAAAAATATTTAAGAAGCAAAAATTGAACAAAGGAAAATGCTTTAAGGCAATGATTCATTTGCATTGATTAAACATGATTGATTTCAGTTTGGATCATTTTTGGTCATACTTGTTTATTATCTCAGTTTCTTTGAAAATAAGAATTTACTTACAAAGATTAAAACACTCCCTCGTCAATCAAACTGGTAATGGTCAAAGTAGGTTTTAGTGAATGCAAATATTTTTCAATAAGTAGCAGTTTTACTTTTATCTTTTCAATGTTCATTACCCATAAATGCTGTAAGGTACATTGAAATAATATCAACTCTATTGCACTTAAATGTAAAATTATCCCTTTCTAAAATTATATAAGTATATATCATTACAGTTTCCAAAAAGTAAATTTTTTCTAACTGAACAATGTTTTCCTATTTCCAGGGATTGAATGGCACAAATGGAAGTGTGCAGTTAACATCACTAGAAGAAAAGTTTTCAGATGGAATTTGATTGGTTCCCAATGGATAGCAAACATAGTAGGAAAAACCCAAATAAAAGAGATGAAATAGAGGGCTTTGCTGTTATGACACAGCAGAGAGTAACACAACTATAGTTATCATGGGATTTATGAAAAGTTTTTGGCTTGCAATGAACTGGCAATGACTGAATGCAATATTTATGATTCAGTTTTGTCATAAGGCCATGCATTATACCAATATATAATTGGTCCCAGTGACAAGTTTGGTAACTGTTGTGAAAGTAACTTTAAAATATTTATAATTTATGAGGATGAATCATCTCTCGATCTCCTATCTGGTCTTTTCATACTATTTTTGCTACCCATTGGTTACCAATTACGTAATCTTTACCCCCCATCTAATATCTTGTTGACTGTGTTGACTGCACAGCTCCAATTGTGTCATTTAATCCCTTTATGATATCTTTTACCTTGGTTTGTTTTCTCATCAGTATTGATCTCTTTTCATCTAGCATGACCTTTTTCCATTGATCTGTGTGCATTTTTCTAAATTTCTTTTCAATCAATTTCATTAATTTTGTTTGCTTTGTACCTGTACATCATAGCTGGCATTATACACTCATTGAATTAAATTTTTTGCTGTATAATGTTTAATCTATATGACTAATATTCACCATTGAACTAAGTGAATTAACAAGGAAAAAGATGGTTATTCATTGCAAAAGTTAGTTTTATAGGAATTGAAGAAAAATTTAAACTACAAGTGTACCAAAAAAGTTCTGTCCGTTTTTTGATTAGTCATTGAATGAAGTTGAAATATATACGAAATGCGTGTAGCAATTGTTTTCAAATTCGGACAGCCGGAAGTAGGAACATCAGACATTATAAAAAACACACGCACCATGCCCGGCCATCAGTTATAAGCCAGACAGCTGTGAGAAGGATGGAAGTGTCTAGAGATCTCGTTCGGGGCTGTTTGCTTTACGACTTCAAAGTGGGCTTATCTGCAGCTGCATCAAGTCGCCGCATATGTCAAGCGTTTGGGGATAGTGCTGTGGATGAACGTACTGCAAGGCATTGCTTTTGAAAATTCAAGTCGGGATATTTGTCTCTCCATGATGAGCCTTGCAGTGGACGACCACAGGTCTTGAATGATGGAGTCCTGAAGGTGGCCATTGAAGAAGACAGTAGTCTAATGTGTGGTGAACTTGCAAGACAGTTCAACGTTTCCGATGAAACAGTTAGACTTCACCTGCACCGCCTAGGTAAAACGTACAAACTGAGCAAGTGGGTTCCGCAAACACTGTTGGAGGTCCACAAGGGACGAGTGGCAGCCTGCGTATCGCTGCTTTCTCGCCACCGTACTGCATCCTTATTCAATCGAGTGCTTACCAGTGATGAAAAGTGGGTTCTGTACGAAACTCCCAAGCGTTCCAGACATTGGTTGTCTCCTCAGGATGTTGTCCCTCACACCGCAAGACCGCCTATGCACCCACGCAAGATTATGCTTTGTGTCTAGTGGACAGGTCGTCAAGTGGTTCATTATGAACTGCTACCAATGGGCCAAACGGTCACTGGAGACCTATACTCGCAGCAATTGAAATGTGTGCAACAGGCATTGCGCCAGAAGGAGCCAGCACTGGTGAAGTGCAAAGGTGTGCTTTTCCTCCATGACAACGCCAGGCCGCGCGAGTGGTCAGGGATACCATACAGCAACTTGGGTGGGAGACTTTGCGCCATCCGATTACCACCTCTTCCACTCCCTGGATAATCATCTTCATGGGAAATCCTTCACCAATGAAGCAGACTTGCACAAAGCCCTCACAGACTTCTTTGCGTCAAAACCCTCCGAGTTCTACCGCAAGAGCATTGAACAGCTGGAGACACGTTGACAGAAGGTGCTGGATGCCAATGGCAATTACTTCGAAGACTAAATATAAGTTACACATACTGTGAAGCGTTTTCTTTTTTTCCTTTAAAAACGGACAGAACTTTTTTGTTTACCTTGTATAAATCTGGTTATAAATAACATGAAGATAGTTCTGTTGGTAATTTTTCATTATCTTTAATATTTTCGGGGAGACCATCTTTTTAATACAGAAGAAAGAATTTTAAACATAAAGCCAGGATTTATCTGTATTCACTATCCGTTCCCTTCTCTCAGCATCAAATTGATAGTTGTCTACTAAAATTACTTTTTACTTAGTATATAAACTAACATTTTAACTGGAAAAATATATCTCACTTGTATCAATTTGAAATACAGTTTAGAGTAATAACAATGTTTACTCAGTTATTTGCTGCATAGACTTAATATCTGAAATTAACTTTCTATTTTTTCTTATTAAAATCATTATCTTTATAAGAACTAGAAAAATTGAACAGTATTAGTACTTAGAATTATTGAATAGTTTAACTATAAAATTGAATTTGTTTCTCATTTGACAACAGTTTTTATTACTTGCAATAAAATGCAGATAACATTGCTAAATACTGAATTCAGTTTAATACTATTGTTAATTTAATTTTCTTTTACAAGGATGTTCACCCTGTACAAGACACTATAGTTAGAAGGTTAGTTAATGTGGATATGTGAGGAAGATAACAGTTAATCCTAGACTTGAACAGGTTAAGATTGTAGTGATCTGGGAAGCATGCTACACACATTGTAGCAAACCACCCTCATTCCCTTTGTATTCCATTGGTGAGATGTAAGTTCCACTCAAGCAGCTTCTTCCCATGAACAGGTGCTATGTGGAACTGACTTCCAAGGAGTGGTTTGCTACAATGTGTGTAGCATCTGGGTCTTAGCTGTGAAGGTTAGAACTGGTGGAACAATGGAATGTAGTTTATCTGAACACTTTCCATGGAAATAGTGATAGAGTAGTGAGAGATTTCTGGTGTTTCATCTATGAGAAAGGTATTGTAGGTGGAAAATAATTTGTCACCCACAAGGATGTAGATTCACTGCCAATCTCTGGTTGTCTAGAGTTTCAGAGATGTATTCATATACTGTACTCTCATCAGCATAGATATTCACAAATGATCAGAGTATGCTGTTAGGTGGGTAATTTAGGTAAAGTAGGGTTAGTTCAAGAAACAACTCCTGGGAGACACCTAACTAAAGATTTTATATAGAATTTAAGAACATTTTCAACTATAATACATTGACATTTACATAGTAATCATATGTAAGTGTATACATATGTATATAGACATGAAATTCACCAAAAATACTCAGTTATTAATATATATTAAACTTACTTTGAAAACATTATCATTTTAAAGAGGAGAGAATTATAAAAACATCTGATCCTACTGTATTTAATTGCAGCCAAAGATGTGTTGTTTTTTTTTAATTCTGCAAAATGACATGTTTTTTTATTTTATGTTATACAAAAAGAAATGAACTAATTGTCTGATTTTGATAATTTTCGGGTGTGGGTGGTTGTGGGAGAAAATAAAACTGAATTATTATTAGTAGTATTATTTTGATATGAGACATTGTAATGTTTTCTTTAATGTTTTCTTGCTTTGTAGCTCATGGTACATATATTGGCCATATCCGACTTGAATCAAAGAAACCGCAGCAAGTTCCTATTGATAGTGAAATACATTTTGGTGCTTCAACACGAATATATATGATCAGAGAACGTCCACAGCCTGTCAGTAATCTTGGGGGTTCTGAAGAAATGGAAAAGAGAAACGATGACATTGAAGGTGGACTCTTAGGACTTCCTGAATCAGAAACAGAATTAGATGTAAGTAAACATCTTATATTTGTAATAATTAGCATTCAAACAGTAATACTTGGCACAATAATAATTTTAATTAGTAATCTGTCTAACCATATCACCGGATACTAATTTGTATAGATGCATGCATTTGTTTCAATCTTTTACTAGTTTATTTATAACAATTTAAATTTGTTTCACATTTTTTCTACATTCATGGCATATTCTTTTTCTACCAGAGAAAACAATCTTCTGATTTTTTATAATGTTGGTATCATTATTGAAGTTAGAATGACTTAAATATACAATGAGAGATATCACCAGTCTGCATTAAACTCTTTTAATCTGAAAGAAAAGTATTGTATCCTGATTCTGTATTGAAAAGCTTGGCATTGTTAGAAAGAATAAACAATCTTTACAACTATACAAGTTTTATGAGTTGATAACAAATTAAGTCAACAAAGGCAATTAAAAATGTGTAATTTTGTCATGTTCTTTCAATAAAATACATGTTATAGATATTTCTTTGGTCAATAGATTTTACACTGCAAACTTGAGCCACTCAGTTTTACTGAATATTATGTCACTGGAAGATGTACTAAAGAAAAATATTAATTTATAATTACTTATGCTGGTCAAATTTTATGATTTTCCTGAAATTTAAGTTACCTTCTACTTTGTTCACAATACACACATTTAAGAACTTGTTATGAAATCATCCGCAGTAAATATTTCTGTAATTTTGATAATCACTACATAAATATAATGTTAAATTGATTTTTAGGTAAATTTTAATTTAATGACTTAATTGTAATATTTTCCCTTACAGAATTTGACTGAATTTAACACAGCTCACAACCGTAGAATAGCTTCCCTTGTAGATATTCCTGATCATAGTGTACCAAATCCTTTGAAAAGAAAACGGAAAAGTACACATGTTATATTCAGAGATGAAGATGAGATTATTAATCCAGGTAAGTCTATATTGTTTTAAAATACATTCAGTTATAAGACAACAAACACAAGACTTTTACATTGGGTGAAATTTATATAAGAGAATATTTTAAATTGGTTACAATATTTTCAAAGCTGATTACTATTGTTATTGTTTCTTTGCATAGTTGCAGTTCATATTTGAATTTCAATAGAACTGTATAACAGATAAATGGGATTTTTAGTTTGTGTCATTTATAACACAGCAAATATTAATGTCAACTGAGGTAAAGGATTATTTCAATCTTTGACTTGTCATATTTATCTCTGTAGAATCTTAGTGCTCTGATTAATCTTGATTTGCTTTTTCGTTCCCATTTATTAATTTATAGCCAGGACAAATCCTGACTGTTTGGCTGATTATTCAGGGCATCAGGGCAAAGAATCTACAGGGCCCATTGCTTATTTTTTTTTTTGTAAATTTCTATAACACCTTCGATTCTATACATAGGGAAAAATGGAGAAGATCCTTTTGGCATATACCCCACCCACCAAACAGTAGATAACATAATGATGCTATACAGGAATACCAAATCTTTGGTTAAATTCCCAGACAGAGATACTAGCTTCTTTGATATCAGAGCAAGGATCCTTCAATGTGATACCCTTGCACCTTTCCTTTGTTATCACCCTTAACTACATATTGAGAACTTCACTCGACAAACATCATCATCTAGATTTTATTTTATCACCAAGACTCTCAAATCAGTATCCTGTAAAAAAGTTGACTGATATTGACTATGCAGATTACTTAGCTAATACTGCAGGTACCATTACCAATGCTAGAATTTTCCTACATTGTCTAGAAAATACTGCTAATGATGCTGGACTCTTTGTCAATGCCTCTAAAGCTCCAGCCAGCAAAGCCCAATACAAACTGTCTCAGGTGAATCAATAAAATCTGTCAAATCTTTTACATACCTTGGAAGCAATATAAAGTCTACTGAAAAGGATGTGAAAATTCACATAGTTAAAGCCTTGGCTGCCTTGAATAAAATGAATGTAATCTGATCTGCCAGACAACTTCAAACAGATTCTTTCACGCCACTGTAGAGGTGATATTAATGTATGATGCCCACTGCTTGGACATTAATTAAAACACCCTTGAGTCTAAGCTTGATGGAACCTACACTCGGAGGCTGAGAGCTATACTTAACATCTCTTGGAGACAACATCCAACTAAATCACAGCCCTATGGACCCATCCCTGATATTTCTACAATCTTAGGGATCACAGAATACATTTCATATGACACTGTCGACAGAGCAAAACAGGAACTTGTAAGTAATCTGCTGCTCTTGGCACCTAGCCATGGCACAAGACAGGTTGGTCGTACAGCAATCACCTACATATTGACCAACTATGTTATCACACAGAATTGCCACTCTAATGAGCTTCCAACCTTGATGCAGGACTGTGATGTTTGGCGTGATAGACTCATGAATATCTGTCCTAGCTTGACCAAATAATAATAATAATAATAACATAAAGTAGAACAATAAGAATATTCTGTTTGAACCATTGCTATTTTGCTTTCTTCTCTCTTCAGATCCTCTTAAATATTCACATGCTTTTGTGTTTGTATTATTTTCATTTCAACAGTAATCAAATTTCTTAGATGAAACATCACTCATTATCAATTCCTTCATTTGGTTTCTTTTGCTTTCATTACAATTCAAAAACAGCTTAAAACAAAGAAAAAACCTCAAACAGAAATTCACATCAAGAAAGAGTATCTTTAATTTCATTTAATAAAAATAAACAAACTGGGTTTTTTTTAAGCTGTTGAATTTGAAAAATAAACTTGATTTTTATTATTACCAAAAGTTAGATTTTCATTTGCCTTTTAAGTGTTAGTATATCTTTGAAATATAGTTGAGAAATTGAGTGTCCCTTACTTTGTTGGTAGTGAACTTAGTTTCTGGTTGAGAAGTGACACTTATGAAATGACAACTATTTTATTTTTAAATATATATGAGAACATCTCATTTGCAACTGTAACAAAAGTCTAGAAATACTAAATTCAAACCTTAAATATTTTGTAACAATAATCTTTCAAAATAACCATCTATTTTATTTATAGTAATAACTAAGGGACGTTATTCATGTTTATTTTACGGTTAATTATTTCCCTTGCTTTATTTTCTCCAACCGAAGAAATTTTCTTTTTCCTGTAGTTTTATTTAATTGTATTCACTTAAATATAAGCTGTTTTTGCTAAAAATATATTCAGTTCTTTGTAACTCATTTTAATGTGCTTTACTTCAATATTTTTTTACTTTATCTCCCTTTTTATACCTACGATGTCTTACTGCATTATTTAAACAGTTCTACCAAAAAGATTCCAATAATAAATGGATTAAACAATAATTATAAAGATTTTAAATGGAAAATTATGGATTTTTACTAAGCATTTCTTATTTATTCAGTAGAACAATAGTTTCTATCTTGCTCTTTTTTATTTTTACAAAGTTGTATTTTCCCTACATTTTCTGTTTATTATATGTTGTTAATAGCTGTTGAATGATTTCTATAAATCTCCCTATAGATTCCACAAGTGTATATTCTATCCATCTAGTTTTGAAAATAGGATTAAAGTAAAAAAAAAAAGTGAACAACATCAAAAATATTCCTGATATTTGTCTTTTTTCTTTATATTGACAATGGCTTAAAAGAAACAAAAACTGTTCAATGTCTGTGAAAATGATTGGTAATAATTAAGATATTGATTTAAATTTTACTCCTTTTTTAATTTATCTGATTTATTACAATATATTTTACAATATATTTTAACAATCTGTATGAAAAAATATTTTTATGCTGATTTTTAAAGAACATGCCCATTCAAAAGAGCATTTCAGTTGAATAATAAATCTTTCATGATTATCCATAATTCACAAATGAATGAAATACTAATAATAATTTGTTTTGGAGAAATCAGGTTTTATTAAATAAGGACAACATAAATTTCTATTTAGAATTAAATCCAAAAGACATCAGGTCTAGAAAATAAATTTGATTCCTATTAACACAATTTCACATATGCTTAAATAATTATTTTACATATTTATATATTCTTTTAATGATGGACCCCAAAATTTCTATTGGATTAATTGCTAGCACAAAAGATTTGTTATCTTCAAAGTTGTGCTAACTGATAGAACAAAGAACACTTACGCTAGCCAAGTCATCAAGTCCATGAAATGTAGCTCTATATTCTCAGTAGTGGTGAGAAATTAGGTTTTCATGTACTTCTTCACCAAATTTTTGTCTCTTTGTAATTTTTATTTAAAGTGATAGTTTGGTTGATGGTTTTCACCAATATTCTTAATGTTCTCTATCTTTTCTCTGTTTATATTTGCAACAAATATTTTCTTTCTACTTAATTCACTTTTCTTATTTCCCTTTCAGTTGTTCTCAAGTGTCTTTTTGTGACATGCTTAAAGCTAGTTCTTTTTTGTTCTTACCTTGCTAAAGTTTTCATTTATTTTTGTGATTGTTTTGTGATCTCTGTTCAACTTTTTGTAATTTATTTGAAATTAAAAAGAAATATCTATAACTATACTGCTACATTTACTTATAATATAGGGAACAGTCCTTGGATCCTATAATGCAATATTAAATAAGTCATTTTAAATATTTTTAATAAAAACAGGAATAAAATATAAACCTATTAAAGGGCAGACGAACTCTTGATGAGTCAATGGCCAGTTAACTAGAGATGGTGTCTCAATAAAATCACCATGAAGAAAACAACAGGAAACCACTCTGCTATCAATCTCCAAAATATTGATGACTCTCAATAATATTATTATAAAAAATAACAGTATTAAGGGAATTAAATCAATTGGAAGCAGGGACATGTGCAACAGGTGTCACCTGACTGTGATTGTTAGCAAACCTACAAAGAACAACAGCATGAAGATGAAAGGGGTCAGATTCCTTGGAACTGATCCCTCATCTTGTAAAGGAAAAAAAGAATGACAGGTGTCACGGAACCTTTATCACACAATTGTTTGCATCAAACAGAAAATAGTTTTAGGGGCATGAGGCAGAGGGGAAAATGAGAAGGAAGGAATGTGTTCTGGAATAAAATAAAAAATCTGATAGAATTATGGAGTTAAATTGAAAGGAAAGACCTTTAACTTATCCATCATACATCAGCACAAAGTACGGAAGAAGAAATCATAAAGTTTTACTGCATACTAGGCAGCACCAAGGCTCAATATAAATTGCATGACATTAAAATTGCCATGATCGACCTGAATGCCAAAGGGGGGAAGGAGAGAGATGGTAAAATAGTTGGTAAATTCAGACTAGGAACTCATAAGGAACATAGAGAAAAATGGGTCCAGTAATGAACAGTGAATGATCAGATATGGACATGGAGAATCTCAGGAGAAACAAAGAACTAAATCGACTACATAACAATAAAAGATTTAGGAATGCTGTTTCACACTGTAAACCATATCCAGGTGTCAACGCAGGAGCAGCCACCCTCCAGTAATATGTAACCTAAGAGTGAATCTATGGGAACTGAAAAGTGCCAAAGCAGCAGCCAAATTGCAGTACAACAAACTCCTGAATTATTCAGATTTGAAGGAGAAGTATACTTAAACAACTTAAAAGCAGATACAATGAACTAAATGAGAATGGGAATTCAAAATAGGATACATTAAAAGAAACTTTAGTGACATCAACAAATGAGCTCATCCCAAAGAAAACTAGATCAAGGAAAAAAGGAATGGATAACAGATTAAATTCTTGACATAATGAAAAGAAGACAGCAAATAATGCCAAGATATGGCACAGAATATAGGACATTGCACAAAGAAATTAGGAGCAAATGCAGGCAAGCAAAAGGAGAACGTTTCAACAAAAAGTGTGCAGAAATAGAAAAAATGAGTATTACAGATAAAGCAGATATGCATAGAAGAACTAAGAGGACAAAAGACATTCTTATTAATAGGATGCATAAAATCCAAGGATGGAATACTGATAATAATGAAAAATTACTTCAGAGATGGAATGAATACATCAGAGAACTCCTCCACAATGAAAGAGGACAACTGGCAATACTCAGAAATATTCAAATCTGAAGTGAAATAAGCATTAGCCAAATTGGACAAGAACAAAGCCGCAGGACCAGATGGAATAGTAATAGAGATGCTGGCAATAGGATCTGCACACTCAAATTATTTTTACTATCATAATATGAAATATTAGGAAAGAAAATGCAAAATGGATACAAATGAGATGATAGAAATGTAGATGTTTTTTTATATTTTTTGTTGTTCGTTTCTATATTATTGGATTTAACAAAAAATATAATTTTAAACACTTAGAGTTAGCTTTAATTTTGAAAACCAATTTCAAAGTTGCTACAAAACTAATGGGAAAATAGAATTACTCATAAAAATCCAAGAAAATTAAAAATATTTGGATGGGAACTTCATACTTATTTCATCCTCATATATATAAGTTTAAAGTTTTTTTGCTTTTGTTAATTCAGTCCTTCCTACAACATTTAATAAAAGGTTAATTATCAGGTAATAAGAATTTCCAAAATGCATAATGTGCATCAGTCTTAATATGTAGTAAAATAATTGGTTGATTCTGTAAAAATAAAAAATCAATAAAATATGCCATTTTATTCTATGGAATTCCCTTCCATTGCCTGATTACTGTTATTTAGATTATTTATTCTGTTTTTAACAAAGTTTCACAAAATACTAAGTCAAAAGGACTTTAATTCTGACTTTAAATTTTTCCTGTTTTAAAAGGTCTTTTTATTTCTATTGAAAGAAAAAAAGTAATAACGTTATTATTTTGAATGCCTGAGAATAAAAGAAAATTGATGTCTTTTTCTGAATTTCACAGAAAGCAACTGTTTACAGTAGACCCAATCAAAATGTGATTTGAAACGATAAGGTTTTTTAAATGGATATATTCAAAATGCTAGTCTGGTGGAACTGTCTGTATTGACAAAAAGTTGCAAAAGGTGCAGAACTGACACCTTAAACATTAATTGCTTCAAGTAGATGGAGCTTGTTAACCTGGGCAGACATTTCATTTAGGAAAAGGAAATTTAAACCTCCATGCTGTCTGTAGCTACGTCCAAACATGGAAAAGGCTATGGAAGTAAATCTACGCATAAAATCCAATGGAGTTTCTAAGGTGAGATTGGTTGTCAACATTGGTGTCCTTCTGGCAACTTGCTCATTCCCATGGATCACGTTGATTCTACCTTCTGAAAGACTTCAACACTAGGGTGTGTTCAAAAGTGATGGGAAACTGTTCAACTTGGCCTGCCAAGATCGAAGTTTGCAAAACCAACATCAAGGAACTATTGTTTGCTAATGATGTGGCCATGACCTCACACACTGAGGAGGAACTCAATCATTTGATCAATCAGTTTACCCAGCATTATCAGCATAAAGAAAACCTATGCTATGGGTTAGTATGCTCTATGCATCACCATCAATCAGCATTGGCAGTTCTTAAATCAGTGACCATTTCACTTATCCTGGCTCTATAATCACCTGCCACTCACCAGGGAAATCATCATGAAGCTAGTATGATAGCCAAATTAATCAAGCGATTGTGAGACAACAAACTGCACAGGTTACAGTAAGCAAAAGGACCAACTATAGATCTTTTATTACTGCTTTCTACAATGTATCCTTGACATCGCATGGTGAAACAAAGTCACCAATAGTACTATGTTGCAGTAACCTGGTTTCCTGCGCATGCATCTTCTCTCATGTTGGAGTCGACTATGATAGCTGGGACACGGGAACCAAATGAAGAACAGTTACTTACTCAAGGATGTTTTTATATAGCAAGCTGCAAGAATATTAACAAATATGACATCAAGTTTACAGCATCAACCCAGACAGCTGGAAACTGCTTGCAAATGATTGCAATGGCTGGTACCATACTGTTTAAGAAGTTGTCAAATGCAACCAACAGCAAGATGACAGAAAACAATGCAGGAAGTAGAGATAGAAAACTCAGGCCTTCATTCTATACACCTTACCATTTACAATACTTGAGAAAGAGTTTACCAGATGGGGATTGGGTTACTGAGCCATTCCAGCTAAATACTTTCAGCACAATCAATGTAATACTATGACCTTACAAGAAAGATGCATACCTACTTCTATTATCTGCATGGATTGAAATATTAAAACATTAGAATAATAGCTTTTAATTGCATACTTTGTAGAATAATCTTTTATTACTTGTTATTTATAGAAACCAGAAGAATTATTTTGTAAGTTTTATCAAAATTCAAATTTAAGCAGCATAATTATAAAATGTAGACATTCTCATATGATAAAGGGGAAATATTTTCATTTCGGTATGTTGTTATTCTTTTGAAAACAGATCATTAGCCATATCTTTGAAAAGCATAAAAGAAGCTATTTGGAGAACAGAATAACACTATATTTACACAGCATAAAAGAAGCCATTTCTCTTTGTGATTTTCTGTACAACCTACCAACTTAGCGTTTTTTTTTTTCTTTTTCAGTTGTTTCTTAAAAATTATAAAGTTGATGCAAAAGTTCCCAGTAAAAAAATCTTGTATTCATATAAATTTATAGCAGTGTTTTTCTTTGGCTTTCTTTGATGTTCAGCCACTTCACGTAAATTGTTTCATTATAAAAGAAGAATTCTGATTTTCGTTTAACGAATATTTCAAATTTTAATCTGTATAAATCAGACAAGGTGTATTGCATGGGAACAAGTGAAAAGTGTTAAGTCTGAAGCATACACTGCACATGGAAAAATCTCTCTCTCTCTCAGCTCCATGATTGTTTACTGTGTCACATTTGCAGCATGAGGACAGACATCATCATGCAGCGAAATCACTGGTTGATGTCCATGTTCCAAAAACAAAAAAGTTTTTTCTTTTAATTGTGTCATTTAAACAAGCCTATTGTTCACTAGCATTGCATAGTAACAATCGGACTATGTTCCAGGAGTTTGTAATTAAAAAAAAACAAAAACATTTTGAATTCTACTAAATGCAAGGCAATTTTTACCCTCCAGATGATTTCATTTAGCTTGGCATATTGAAGGCTGTTCTGGATCTTGGTTTAATAAATTAATTTTTTTCCAGTAGTGATTACCTTGTTCAAAAATAACTTTATTTCTTGTGTTGGCCAAGAAGAGAAAACAACATGTAAACACTGTCTTCTGTTAAAAACAAACTTGTAAACAATATAATGATTGCTTCAGCTCTAATTTTTCAAGTTCCCATGTTTGTGCTACTTCCTCTTTCAAAAGTTTCTTTGTTTATTTGCAAGTTTTGCACTCTTCCAACACATTCTTTGACTGTGAACTAAAAATCTTTTAAACATTTTAAACCATTCCTAACTTGTGTTTGCACCTACTGCAATATTACAAGATTCATTGATCCATCGCCTATTTTCTGTGATTAAACAGTGTTGAATATACATTCAAAATAAAGTAAAATTATATTTAGTCTTCATCTCCAGTTCCCAGTGTCCGGCATACATCTGAATAATTATTATCAAGGAAATGATGACATTTAATGTGGAAACCAGTTCAAGAGTTTCTGATTCTTACTTGAATGATGCTAATTACATTAAATGTTAAGACCAACTACACAAGAGACAGCAATATACCAACAATGACAAAATTAAAGAAAATTTCTTTTATTGTTATAGTAATTTTTGAACTTATCAAATTTATATTGATATTAAAAGTATTTGCTGTTTACCACTTTCATTTGGGTGCTTTTTCATTCTTGAGCTAATTACTTAGTTTTCACTATGAATATTACGTAGGACACACCAAAACTATTTTACCCATGTTCTGTTTGTCCTATCAGATTTCAATCAATAAGAATATTCTTTGAATTCTTTAAACTAAGAACTCAATTATCCAAGAACATGCTCCAATTTTTTTTCAGAGGAATGTAAAACAGTTTTTATACAGATCATTTCTTTTAATTGTGAAAAAAAGAGAGAGACTTGATAGCAGCCATGATCACCCACATTCTGAAAATAGGTGGCATACAGAGAGAGAAACTTATAAGAGACCGACATGAACAGAAAAAAATAATATATTTTATTATAAAATTTTGACACAAGTAGTACAATGTAGCATGATTAAACAGTTTAATTACTTCCTTTTGTGTGCTTCAATAAACCAATTATATGGTTTCCTTATAAGGAGGTTCAAATTTTGGTGGGAAATTTGGAGAATGAGCAAGCACTTGAAACAAAGAGCTATGAAAAGTACCACTTACCCACACAGTCATTTTGACAATTCCCAAAATAGTTAACTGAAAACCTTTACCCATTTCTTTCACTGTTTAACATTGTAATAACTATCATAATTATTGCTCAAATCATATTTGCTTATTCATCGCTCTCTCCCAATAATATATATATATTATTGGGAGAGAGCAATGAATAATATATATATATATATATATATATATATATATATATATATATATATATATACACACACACACACACACATATGAGGAGGTACTGCACAACCAAGAAGCCCTACAAAAAAAGGAAAATTCTAATGTTTGGTCATTTGATCAGATTTGGGGAATTGGCTGAAGCTGAGAACTTTCCAGCTTCCCCTTATATATATATATATATATATATATATATACTGTTACAAACCCTCATCTAAATTTATTATAGAAGCTATAGCAATGCTTATATTTTAGAAGCACTTTAAATAAAAATCTCAGTACTAGCAGAAAGTGAAAAAATAGGTAAGCAAAGAGATAAGGTAGAACTGAATGTTGACAGATATTAACCAAACTATATATTTTCTTTCTCTTTTAATCACATGTTGACAACATGATTTAGCCAGATGGATCCCAAATAGAGAAACTGAAACACTTTAAACTTTCTGTAACCCTGCAGATGAGAGAAAGGGTCAGTGACCTCATTTTGTTCACTCAGGAAATAGTTCATATTTGAAAATAATAATAATAATAAGGATGAGAAAAAAAAAAAACAAAACAAGCAAATAGTGAAACGAAAAAGTTTGTCCCTGTCCAAGGCTTCGGGCTGGATGGACGGGTCCGCTATAGATGCTATAGTCCTGTGATGGTTATGTGAAGAAAGTCCCTGTCCAACTTTTTAAGACTGGAAGGACGAGTCTGCTATGACTGCAATAGTCAGCTATTTGGGTATACAAAAGTGAGTCCATGTTCAAATGGAACAGACAGACAACTATGAAGGCGATGATCAGTTATAAAATTGGTCTGGCAAAAAGACTCCTTCTTCAAACTGAACGGACAATCAACTACAAGTGTGATAATCAGCTATAGATTTGGATATGCAAAGGAAGTCTTTGGATTCAAGGAAACAAACTCTGGCGTACAAAGAATGCTGCTACATCAAGATGAAAGAAAATGTATTTTTATGAAAGCTAAGAGAAAGAAGACAGCTTCAATTCATTCGTCACTCAAACCCCTAGACCAAACGAAAAGAAAAGGAAAGTGAGAAAAGATCTCAAAAAGAGATACTTATATGAAAAGAAAAAGGGAGGAAAGACCTCAAAGGAAATTCAAGACCTGACAAAAGGAAAAAGAAAGAGAGAAACGACCTCAGAAAGAGATACTTATACAAAAAGAAAAAGACAGAGAGGAAAGTCCTCAAGGAAAATTCAAAACCAGATGAAAGGAAGAAGAAAGAAAAGACCTCAGAAAGAGATGCTTATACAAAAAGTAAAAGAAAGAGAGAAAAGAAATAAATAAAAAAGAGAAAGGAAAGAAATAGATATGTGACATTAAAGAAAAAGAACTTTTATTATGACCAGATAAGTTCACTGTTTCTCTTATATGTTTTCATTTTGTTTAATGTATTTTTTTAATGTTTGTACTTTCATGCAAGCCTGGCATGAGATTCTTTTTTTATTACATGTTTCTCTCTGCTTGTTTTACCTTTTCATGTTCTGTAAATTTGTGCAAGTGTGGCACCAGATCGATCATATGTTGATTTGTAATTTACCTTTCTGAGAGGATAAGTTCATCTTTCACTATTTTGTCCATATTGTTTAGTTTTGACTTACTGTTTTTTTTGTTTTGCCTGTTTTTCATTTTCTTCCCGTTTGTATGTTTTGATAATAAATTTATTACTTGTCTCTGTGTCTGGCTTGCTGTTGTTTGTCACCTATTGCATTTGTTCCTTGATTGTTTCAGCTCAGCCATGCCTGATCAGTCACAAAGAGACCCCTGGAGAAGGAAATATATTATAAGAATTAGATAAATGTTAAAAATAATAATACAGGTTGCGACCCTCCTCTATCTTCACTATTGATCTAGTTAGAGGACAGGGTACAAAAATATATATATATATATATATATATATATATATATATATATATATATATATATATATATATAATGACAATTTGATTTACTGAAAACTTGATGTGTGGCCCCATTTTGTATGAAATCTATATTACATTGCACATTTATATGAACAATTAGTTTCTTTTGAAAATGAACCAAGATATGAAGTATATGTTTGATTGCAGTTCATGTTAAAATAAGTAGATTATTTCTTTATCTTTTAGATGTTCTCATATCACAAGCCAATAAAGATGATGTCAATCATATATCACTTGAAAAAATAACAATGGGAATCCTAATCCTAATTACTAAAGCTAAAAATTGTTTCTAACACACACACACACCTATACAGAAACAGTATGTTGTATAATTAGAATCAAAATGCACAAAACTGCATTTTAAGGAATATATCTGTAGATTATCCTTAGTCTTTGCATTCATTTTGTTCATGGGTTGCAGTGTACCTAAACAGAGGTTAGTGAAATTTAAGAAAATGGGAAGAGTTTTGATTGTGTGCTTATAAGATAACCTTATTACAAAAGTTTTATTTTTAAAATATTCCAGTACTGATATATGAAAGTTTTTTTAATTCAAATTTTCCATTTGAATTTCCTACAAAGTAGTTAACAATTGCCACAAAGAGTGTGCAGTGAGTTTATAATCCTGTTTTTCAGTTAGCCATTAAACTTGATTATAATTTGCTTAAAATCTCAATTTATAATGTTTTCTAATATTTAAAATAAATCCTTGTAAACAGAATGAAAAGAGAGATATGAATAGATAGCAACTGCTGATTGTGTATAACACTTTCAATGATAATAAGCTCATGATAGAAAATAATTATGAATTCTTGTCTAGTAATTGATAATCTTCTATTTGATTTTTAAAAGCAAGTAACTTACATTTTAAAAGTAAATTCTGTTATTTTGATAAAGATTCTAATAAAATTCTCATAAAATGTACTCATCTTTATCATTAAATGCATGCTTGATCTAAATTTACTGTCATTGCTTCTCAAATAATTTAAACATTTTTTTAAAGTCTTCTTTACAAAGTTACAGAATTTCTCTTGGACATTGTGACAATAGTTTGTGTTATTTTGGCAATGAGATTTTTCTTATTCAGTTCATTTTCAAGTTACCTAAACAATAATGTTAACATTTTGGCTGTTCCTTCAAAATTCAGAGCAAACTCTTTAAATAATTAATTTGTTCTATTTTTAAAATAAAATATCAAAATAAAACATTCCTGAATGTTAAACCTCTTTTGTTTAATAATTACAAAATCCTATTATGTTTAAAGCATGTTCTTTAATATTACACACCATATTTTTCAAAGAAAAACAATCAAATTTTATTTCTTAAAAATCTTGATCAATTAGATATTTCCAACCTTTGTGAAATTGATTTTACAATTTTTCTTTATTTCAAATTTTTTGACTTTGACTCATAAAATTTTAGATTTTGTTGTTGAAAGAGATTTTACTCTAAATCTGTTGCAAAAAGAATTTTAGCTAAATCAGTCAACTGATATTTGTAAAAAAAATTGCTAAAATCTGAATAAACTTAACTTCCCTAAATTATGCTAAAATAAACCTCTTCACTTTCTATCACAATATACAACATTCAAAGCTGTAAATTTAGGATTTTAAAACATGTAAGTATACTTATTTGTTGACATTGATTTTTTAATTTATAGTCATCCATAAAATCTAAGATATGAATGTATTATGATGCTGATAATATTGTATATTCAGTTTCTTGTTGCCAATGAGGCAACATTATAGAATAAAGTTAGTTAAGAGGCAGTGTATAAGCCAAGATTTATTTACATGTTCCTTATAAATAAAAGGAGATGCTGAAAAGTTCTTGCCCCAATTAAGAAGGTATTCCCCCCAAATTCTGATATTTTCTCATTGTTTATCTTTGCCTTACTTACAATTGTGGAGAAGTACCAGATGTTCTTAGCAATATTTATTGGAAACTTTGGAAATAAATGAACAGAATTGAATGTCTAAACAAATAATAAGTATATTTATTTGATTTCCATTGGAGTGAGTCCTTTGTAATTTGGGTTGGCAAAAGTCAGTTTGGCTCGGTAGTTGATAGTTTACAAGTTGGACTTTGGTAGCAGTTGAGAGTGTGTTTGCTTTGGAAACTTGTTGCAGACACCAATCTGCTGTTTTCTCGTCCCTCAGAAGGGTGGAAAAATGTCTTAAGCAGACAACCACTGAATTTCTTCACATAACACACTGGTCCCTTCTCTTTTTCTGCCACTTGGCTGTTTATATCCCTTAAGTCATGGCTCCATATAACCGCTTATGGTCAGTGAATATATCTATGTGACAACCTTCTATGAAATGGCAAAAGTAAATCACTGCCAAATAAGCCGCTAGGAATTCTCTATCAAATGTAGAATATTTTGTTTGCGTTTGAGATAATTTCTTCAAGAAGAATCCTATAAGTACTCAGGGTTTGTACAGGTCCTGGAAATCTTGAAAAGTCTTGGAAAATTGATAGGGCCTTTGCCCACACATCCTTTTTCTCAATTCAAGAAAGTCAAAATGTGTAATCCCAGAAATCTGGCGTTTTTACAAGCTAAAATTGTCCTTTAAATATTTTTTTAGTCGTCAGTAATATTTGGCAATTACTGCAAATGGTGGTTTGTTTCCTTGATTAGAACGAGTTCATGACCTTGTAGTTACTTCTGTATTTTCTTGTCTAGGGGATGATAAAGAATATGAAGGTGTGTCTTCTCCTAGCTGCTACCCTCACTCAACAAGAAAAGAGGAAAAGCAAAGATAAAAGGCATCAGAGACAAGTCAACATCACTGTCAAAGATAAATTTACACTCATTAAATTTGTAGTTGAAAGGAAAATAATTGTTTTACAATAATAAAATACATTTTAGTAGAATCTTGAAAAATTTATCAGTGTTTTTTAAAATTTGAATAAATGAAAAATTTTATTCTCATGTCAATTTCAAAAGTAAAAATTTCTTTTCATTTCTAGTCAGCTGGTGGATAAGTACATGCTGAAAAAATAGATAATTTATGTGTAAATTATCTTTGTCTAAATTGTTGCCAAAAGTAACAAATTTGAGAATCAAATTTGGCTCAAAGAAAATGTTGACGTGAAGGATGACAGAGAATGTGCCTTTGATGTGTCTTAGGTTAGGATAGAAAATATGTCTTTGAAAAAATAAGAAGAATGTTATTTTTAAAGTTTCCAGGCTATCTCTAGCTTTTGTTGTAAGTATGAAAAAATGATGCAATATGTTAAAACTTATTTGGCTTTTATTGCTTGGCTTTCTATTAAAAGTTCAATCTTGCAACCCTGTCTCTTTACTTTTGTATTTCTGCCATAGATGGCTAAAAAATCTACAAACACATGAATGACTCCTAGACATTTGGCCAGATGTCATCAGTTTGTGAACTTAATTAAAAAAACAGAATAATGTCCCTAGACCGAGTCCTTCTCTGTGCTGCTGTTAAGCATGAATAACGTTTTATTTCCAGCAAAACTGCAGATTTTTGTGCCTGTTTTGAAAGACATTGAACTGTTTCTGATAAATTATCAGGGCAATGAACTGTTGTTGCCTTTCCTTGCAGATGATCTTTTTTGCATGATCATGAAACTGTTAAGAAGATTTGTAAAGGAAGAGCACACTAAAAAGATAATTACATTTTCCAAACAGAATGAATTTGTAAGAATTTTGTCAAATCCAAACATGCATAAAAATGCTACAAAGATCAAGTGTGGATTTCTGGCAGGTTTAAAAAAAAGCAAAATGTGTCAAGAAAAGATCTGTTTACATGCAGAATTGCAACAAAAACAATGTTCATCACCATCATTGAGAAACTTCTGGCAAGTTAGATAGTTCTAGGGTTCAGCCATGCAAGTGACATAAGGTCACTTGCATGTGCATGACTGAACCCTAGATCCATTTGGGAAAATATCTGCTACAGAAGACAGTCTAAAAAGATGTCTTTCTCACATGATGGATAGAAAACAAGTCAGCAAGTCTGATTGTGATGACATCATCAGTCAGTAGAAAGAGTTTGAGGAGAAGGCTGCTGGAAATATTGCTTTCAAGAATTTCAGCAAGCATGAAGGCTGTCTGGGCACTTTGTTCTACTCTTTTTTGTCTAGCTACAAAGAATATCAAAAACTGGAAAATTGTTCCCAGATTGTTGGTACTGTCTTGTGGACAGAGAGGTTTCACACTCAATATGGAAATTTCCACCAACAATATGAAACAGCAGACTCTGGTTGCACAACACATTATCACGGACTATTTGGTCACAGTTGAAGGTGCTGGGAATGTTCCCATGACTAGGGCTCTTCTCTATAATGCTTCCAATGTTTAATGAACACAGGTGCATGGCTCTCCGTATTTATTCTATAGTAGACACCACAGTACTTTTTGTTTGTAATATTATTAGGTGATATCACACTAGGCTGCATATCTATCAATTTTTGTACAGGACTAGGTAAATCAAACTCATTTACTTCCAAGTAAACTGAACTTGATGATGAATTTACCTCAATTTGTTGCTTCATAACTGTATCCCTAATACACCTATTTCTGCAGTCTACTATTAACCTAAAATTGTTTAAGAAGTCAAATCCAAAAAAATGAATAGGTGACATTTATGACCACAAAAATCTATTGGAACATTCTTCTTAAACAGAATATCTTCACTTCTATGGTAGCTTGGCCATGGCAGTTTATTTTCTCACTACTGGCAGTAGAGATAGACACTGGCATTGACCCTAACGCCATGTGCTAAGGAAAGTGGTAAAATGAAAATACTGGTACCTGTGTCTATGATAAAATTTATCTTAGTAGCTCCTATTTTAGCAACAACTTCTAAATGTGGTGGATCTGAAGAAGCTAGTGCAGTCCACCAATCCAGTGTTTCTGACTCATTATGGTTGGGAGAGGTGGGACAAGAATTTTGTAATATTTGTGTGAATTCAAATAAATGACTCCAACAAGACGTGTGTGTGTGGAGAAAGAATTTGTTTGGCGACCTTCGAACACCATGTGGTGATAACTGTCCCTCCCCTGCCTTTTCGCCTCAATCGTACCTCACTCATGGAGAAGATACAAGGGAGACAACTTCACGTTGATTAACAATTCTTCCCCTTTTTTCTTTTCTTTCTTCTTTCAAATAACTGTCTGAAAAAGAGAATTAAAAAAATTTTTTGACTTTATTAAACAGATGATTCCTTAGGCTCTGATATAAAGCCAAGGATTTTAAATGATGGTACTCCTTTCTTTGTCAAGGAGTCTGCAACTTGTTCATCAGTTGGTATCCGAGAGAACTCTGCAATTTCCTTTCTGTCCAACATTTCTCTCAAAATGGCCATCTCGATGCAAAGTCTCTTGTCCAAAATCTGTGTTGATGAATGTACTGAGTCATAGAGACAGGAATTGTCAGTTTTGCATATGATCTTAATGTTCCCAGTTTCATCTTTTAGTTGCAGTAGTTCCAATAATAGTTTTCTGTGAAACAGGCAGGCTTCTGACATGTCAACCATGGCTAGAGTTTCAGCAGCCAGTGTACTTTTGACCACCCTTCTAATGCGCTTGGATTGCCATGCGATGGGCATAAATTTATTATTATTTCCTACCAAAAAGATTATATAGCCTCCCTGTGATCCCCCATCTGTCAAATTAGCGAAAGAAGCATCACTATATGCAACAATTTTTAAATGCTCAAGGTTTCCTAAGTCAGGGATGTCTATCTGTGATTTTTCCTTTTTTGCTTTCTTAACTACTCTATTGGCTTGTTTTATACATTCTACATTTTGTTGTTTTAGAATGGAGCTTAATGCACTAACATCATAACTTAGATCCGGTCTGGTTTGGGTGGCCAGCCAGTTAAGTTGACCAATAACTTGCCTGATTTCAGTAATTTTGGTTGTGGAAATTGCATCTTTAAGGTTCCTGCCTGCTTCTACTGGAATATATTTTAATTTCTTTACATACTCATTCTGTCTAAGTTTGATATTCTCATTATTCTTTTTTATGTCTAATCCTATGTATTGGAACTCGGCAGTTTCTTCGGTTTTAACTGCAAATACATGACGAAGCCTGTCTATAACTCTGCTCTGAAAGATCTCTGACCCTGCAAAGCAAAAATCATCAACATGAGCAGCAATTATGCCTTGCAGTTTGTTTCCGAAATGCCATGTAAATATCGCTTGATCATATTTTGAAGCTATTGCTCCTGACTTCATTAATTCCTCCTTGAGTGTTAGGTACCAGGACCTAGAAGCATCAGTCAAGCCATATACACATTTTGAGAGTTTCCAAATATGGCCCTGAGGTACATTGGCTTCTTTAGGAGGATCCAGATAAACCAGTCGATCCAACTGCTTGCTCTGCAGGAATGCTGTCTTTATGTCCATTGATTTACACATCCAGTGGTTAGCTGCCATTATTGCCAGTGCTATGCGTAAACCTTCTTTAGAACATGTGGGAGAATCATTCCTTATGTTGTTAGTGTCTCTATCCTGGAAGCCTCTTGCAACAAGTCTGGCTCTATAGGTTTGCTTGCCATTGGAATTTTTATTTGTGTAAATCCATCTTGTGGAAATTTTTGGTTGACCTTGGTCAGGTACTTGGATGTACACTTTATTTTCAACCCAGCTTTGGAGCTCTTTCTTTCTTGCCTCTTCCAGTTCCAGGTCATCATTAGAGGAGGAAATCATTATATTTTCCTCGTCACAAGAAGTGTGTTCATGTTCAGTTTCCTCAACCTCACTTGTTTGCCACTCTGATACCCCATGCTCAAAGTCCAGCCAAAAAGGTTCACCCTGTTCCATAACCACATTCATCAAATGTTTGTTTTTGCCTGTTGCTTTGCCTGCCCTACTTATGACATTTAATTTTTTCCATTCTGGGTCTGTGTCATTGGCAAGTTTACATTTAATAGTTTGTCCTGGTTTAGGAAGCTCAATTTTCTTTGGAGTGAAGTCCTGCTTATGTGGTCTATCTCGTGCTTCTACGGTCTGATGTTGCTCGACATTGTTGTTTGTGGTTTCCAAATCTTCATTCATATCAAACTCTTCAGAAATTGGTACTTTTGGAGATTCTTCAAGCCTTTTCTGTGAGGTACTAGGTACATTGATGCTGTCCTCGGAAGAATTTCGATATGATTCAGGGTAGGGTGCTAAGCGAGATGGATGTACCCTTACATATGTGCCACCATGTTTGACAAGCACCTGCTTATGTTCCCACCCTATAACAGTTCCTGGTCCAAGCCATCTATCACACAGGTTTCTTTTGTAAAGGACAGCATCACCATTTTTGTAGGAATGTGTTATACGTGTTCTAATTTGGTGACGAAGTGCACGTCTTAGTTTCTCCGAGGACTCACATGCAATGAATTGTTTCCTGGCATCAGCTTCTCTAAAAGTTCTGATTTAGTCTTTTCATAAACTGACATGACAGATTGCTTTAATTGCTCATAATCTTTTGACTGCAAGATAGCTACAAGTAAATTTGTAACTACTTTGGGTGGTAGGGTGCTTATGACTGTATAAAATTTTGTATCCTCAGCTGTAACCTTCTTGAGGTCGAATTGTGCTTCTGTGGTAGTAAACCATCTCACTATGTTTATTTCCATAAATTTGGGATTCTTAAAGCTAACCTGCTGCATTTGCATTTCTAGTAACATATTTTTTATTTGTTTTTTTTTATGGTATGGTAGACTGGGGGAAAAATAAATAAATAGAGCAATAAAAGAAAGCAATGACTCACTGCCTGTTGTTTGCTTGTTTGATATGGTCTTCTTAGTGATGACTTGTTTTGTTGAGAATTACCTCTCAGTCTGATGAAGTTTTTTATGAAAAATTTTGAATTTGTTCTTTTTTTTTATGATCAAAGTTCCGATGAAATCAAGTTGAGTGTATCATGTTGGGAGGTCATCAGTCACATGTTCTTAGCAATATTAGTCACAAACTTTGGAAATAAATGAACAAAATTCAAGGTATAAACAAATAATATGTATATTTATTTGATTTCCATTGAAGTGAGTCCTTTGTAATTTGGGTTGACAAAAGTCCATTTGGCTCAGTCATTGATAGTTTACAAGTTGGATTTTGGAAACTTGTTGTGGACATCAATTTGCTCTTTTCTCATAAGGGTGGGGAAATGTCTTAAGCAGATGTCTGCATAACTTTTTCATGTGACATACTGGGCTAGTTTCTCTAGTGTGGTCCCTTCTCTCTTTCTGCCTCTCAGCTCTTTGTTTATACCCCTTAAGTTAGAGCTCCAGACTACTAGCACAAAGTTTGGTTTCAGCTAACATCAAAAGTCTCTTTGTTTTTTTATTGGCCAAAATTCTTTTATTTTCTTGCATTCATTTCTTTTTCAAATTTATTTTTTATAGCAGAAATTATGTGGAGCCTCTCTTAGTTTGGTAGTTTCTAGTCACAATGGCTAGACCCCTGTCCAGAAAATTTCCACCATCTTGCAACCTTGTTCAGTCTTTTCTTCTTTTTATTATGAGGATTTCCTGTTGGAAGAGAAGTATAGAAAGAGAGAAAAAGAGATATTGGTTTTAAAGGAAAGCTCACTACACAATATCCTGTGTTATTTTTTAAAACATTCTTTCATTTTAAATAACTATACTCAAGAATATTATATAAAATTTCCTTTTTATCTCACTATCATTATTATCTTTTTAAACTCTCCTATATCAATATTAATTCATGTGTATTTTATTTATAATATACATGGCAGGTATCAGATTTCCTTTATAGAAAGTGAATTTTAAAAGTGCCACTATTGTTATATTCTTATTGGTTACATCAGTTAAAAGAATTCAGTGTTTCTCTTGGACATATATAAACCTGTTGGATACTCTGATAGTGGTATTTGGTAATCAATATCCTCCTGAAAAACTGACATATACATACATGTGTACATGTAGTCTTTGGTTATATAGAAAATATTTTTGATTTGGAATTAGACATAACTGCATTTAAAATCTCATTTACCTTCATCCATCTCAAATGGATGGCAGTGAAATAATTTTTGGCATTTCCAATTTAAGAATACTTTCAAAAATCTATCATCTATATTATTTGGCTCCTTATGAAAACAAATTCATGTTCTGTGAAGTGACCTCTCCACCTCTCAGTTAATCTGGATCATTTGGATCCTTTTATCTTCCATTAACTTATCGTATCAAGATAATAAAGAAAATCCTGGCTTTTATCAAGGAACAGTCATTAAAAATCTGTTTTACCTTATTTCTAGTGGATGAAAATGCACACACATTGTCACATTGATTAATCCTTCTTTCATTCACAGTTTCATGCTTCCTCCATCGTTTCAGGCCCTTGGGAAATCCTTTATTCTCAAACTTCAAAAGTTGAGATTGGAGCCAGAATTGCATTTCATTAATCAGTGTCTTTGTCTTCCTGAAAAAGTTTTTGCTTTTTCAAATATAACTTCCTTGAAAGAAAGAATTGGAAAGAGAGTAGACAGGATGGTCAAGAACTTTATAGCCACAAGAACATGTTTCATTTGTGGGACATGAGAATTGTATACTGATAAGTAGTCTTACAAGATCCAGGCATTTTTGCTGAGTATACTATGTCTATGGGATTTTCTTATATAATTTCAAAAGCAGTGAATCATAAGTTCTGGGTATTGTTGTACTTTTGGCTAAGAAATAATCACTACATCATTTTGGTTGAGGGTTAGATACATGCATTTTTGGATGATTGGGGATCATTATACTTTCATTGTTTGGACTGTACTTTATTCTTTGGGTCAAAAAGTGATGAACCCAAATTTCATCTTGTATAGTTAGCTGGGTAAGAAAGTCTTCTTGGTTTTCTAATTGATTCTGGATTCTTTGGGCAAAGAAAGCACTTATCACATATGCAGGGTGGAAACCAAACATTAATCCTGACTCAATTTCTGATATATATATATATATATATATATATATATATATATATATATATATATGACCATGCTGTGATCTCTTAAGATGGCAGTTTCCACTTCTTGGATGATGTCCTCATCAGTAGCTGATTGAGGTTGACCAGGAATGGGGGACCATATCTACTGAAGTCTGACCACATCTGAAATGCCAATACCAGTACTTAATAACACTATAGGATGGGGCATCTAGTCCATACTTTTCCAGAAACATTTGTAGTGTGTTGGCTTTCAAAAGGAAGAACCTGCCTACTGCTCTCTACTCTTCTAACTCCATAGTCACATCTTACTGCTAATTCATACCCAAAACAGCAAAACATTTATTCTACATCTTCTCCTCATATCAATGTCCAAGATTAAAATGTGTAAGTGGCTTTCTTTTCCTTAAAAGAAGTGTTATGGTGACCTGTCTACATTAGAATGAACTCTTCCTCCTTCATAAATACTAACCTGCGAGACTTCCTAGGGAGGCAGTTGGGATGCAGTGTAACCTGATAGTTCGGACAGACACTTCTATCTGCTGACTAATAACACTTATTTTGTATATATGTTCTGCTATTTCAATACACTTGTTCAACCTACCTTCTTCTTTCTGGCCCCTAATAGGCCACAACAAGAAGTCTCTTTAAAAAACAAAATTTCCAAATACATACATATATATAATACTTATTTATAAATTTAGTATACATTTAAATTTAGACAACATCAGTCTACAGATAAAAAGATGCATACATAAACATAAATGTGTGATTGTTAATAGTTTGAAAGATAACAAAGCATTCACCAAAAAAGTATTAAAAAATAAGAAAATAACCTTGAACAGAAATAATGTAACACATTTTCCTTTTATTGTTTTTTCTAAAATTAAATGTTTAAATTTTGAATTCATTAGTTCAAATAAATCTTATTCAAGTTTAAACTTAATCCATAGTTCATTTTGGAGTCATGCTGGACTGTTCCCAATTGATTGCTCTTACTTATATGAAAATGACACACATGTCATCATGCCATGAAATACTTCATAATAATTCTATATTATCAAAAATACAACAATTATTAGATTCCATATTACATAACAATATTGTTGTAATTAATAATTAAGAATACTACTGAGATTTTTTTTATCTTTTTCTTCTTCATAATATTTCAAATAGATTGATCTTCAATTAATGCCTGGAAATTATTGGAAATTGACATATATTGAAGTACAGAACTTAAGAAAAACATGATATTTTGGAAGAATTGGAATATAATCAAACAAAATATCAAGAATGTTCAAAGCTTTTATGAACAGGATTCTTCACGTGCTACTCTTTAAGCTTTTATATTTTTATACAAGTTTTTAAATTTACTCTGTATTGTTCTTAGGTCTCTTTGATATCCTTTAATAGTAGTTATATCAATAACTGGGAAAAATGTTTATTTTGAAACATTATGATTGTTATTTAATTCGCGTAATTTATATAAAATTTATTAAAACTAAAACTTTTGGCATATATTTTTTTAAATTACTTTTTTTTTAGCAAATTACTTTCTGAATTTTTCAAATATTTGCAATCATTTTTTTTTTCCTTTTTCAGAAGACATTGATCCAACAGTGGGCAAATTCAGGAATTTGGTTCAGACTTCAATCATCCCAAGCAAAGTAAGTAGACAAAAGCGAATTGATGAATACTTGTTTTCATTCTTTTGCTTATAAAACACTGAGACATTTTTAGAATTGAAATTATGATTAATTTTTTGGATGGTTTGCATAATGTCAAAAGGATAACTTGCCTTGAAATAGAAAATAAGCATTGATAACTGGTTCTCATATTAAGTTTGATGATTCAGATGTTTTACAGGTTTTAAAGTTAATTTTGGTTAAAGTTAAATTTTGCATTATTGAAAAAAGTGAGTCAATCTTTTCCCTATACAATGACATATTTGTTTTCTATATAGATCCTTTAAAAATATCCTTAATAGACATTTTTAAAGGTGATGCTAATTTTTATAGAATTATGGTTACTTGTACATTTACTCTTTACTTTGATACTCAATATTTTTCTCTTCTAGCGAAGCAAAGTGGAAGCAAGCACTGGTTCCAGCAACATGGGAGTGGAACCTTCAAAGCGCTCAACCAATTTTCCTTTCAATACTCCCAGCTTATATGGTGATCTGCCTCCAGGAGGCACCACAGATGGTCAAATTGGTGGGACTGGTTCATACAGCATAGCTGCAAAGTTAGGATTGCCGATCCCCAACCTTGCTCCAAATTTAGAAGAGGAGGAGACAGTTGTACCTGTTGTAAAGCCAAACCCAGTTGTGCTAAATGCAGAAGAAAGTACAAAGGAACCCAAAAAGAAGAAGTATGCAAAAGAGGCTTGGCCTGGAAAGAAACCTCTGCCCACACTGCTTGTCTAAAACAAGGTGGAGCCCATGACAATAACATTACAATTGTTGACACCCACTCAATTGTTTCTTCTTCTTCATCATCATCATCATCAGGCCTGTTTTATTCATTTTTTTACATCTCATGGAGTAAGTGATCAAATGCTCAGTTTAACTTAACGCTCATGAGTTATTATTCAAAAGAAAACAACTGAAATGCAATCATTTCTTACGTGTCAGCTGGCTTGAATATGTCAGTTGGTATGTGAATATGGAATCTTTGTGAACTGTTTGACTCTTTCTTTTTGGCAGCAAACTGGACATTCACAATAACAGATGACCATCAGCTCATCGGAAAAATGAATGAATTAAAAATAGTGTGAATAAAAAGAGAAGAAATAGAAGAGAACAAAGTCATTGTTAATGTTTTCTCATCTTTTTTTGCTATCCACATCTTCCATTTTCTTTTTTTTTTATTCCAAAAGACTGCTGTCTGTTTCTCAGTTTTATTATCTCAATTTAAATAAATGTCATAGAAGCTAACCTCAATCTGTATAAAGCTTCAAACAAAATGTTTCATCCATGTTTCATGTGTTTTAGCTTTAAATACTTCAATCATGATAAATTAGAATACTGATATCCAGGTAGGTTCCATTTTTATATTTATCTTTGAACAAATATTTTCAGCTGATATATCATTCTTTTTTACCTAGCATTCAACAAAAATGTAAACTATATATCATAATGCAAACATTATATATATATAAGTAAATATGTTACTTTCTGCTTATTTTAATCAAGTAGCTATTTCATTCTTTTTCTAAATTAAAAAAAATTACTCCATTAATAAAAGCAATTTTTTTAGTACAATTTTTTACCAGTGTGATCTTTTAATTAAACTAAAAATATTTTCTTTAATTAAAAAAAAAATGACGATGTATATTTAGCATTTACGTAAAGAATTCCCAATGTAGAGTTTAATTTCAGAATGAGATCTTGCAAATTATAAGAGGATGAAATTTTAATCTGGTTGTAAATCTCTTTTAAATAAATTTGTATATTGAAAGTTTATATTGCATTCATTACCTCTCATCACAAAATATCATTGAAATTTTTTTTTAATGCATTTACTTTTTTGATTCCAGATTCCATTAAAAAAAATTGCTGATACAAATAGTATTTAAAATTGGAATTACTGATTAGGGTTTTATATACACACACACACACACACACACACACACACACTGGAATATCTAATGCTTTTTGATTGCAAAAATGACAATCATTAGATAGGGTTTAAATCCATCCTGATCCAGTTACAATGCAATATACTGCAGACTATTTCCCCATAACAATAACATTTCACCATTCAGGTAAACTTATAAAAAAGAATTCATTTTACTAATATTTATAGATAAAAAATAGGTTCTAATGATTCCTGACTTTTATATGGCTGTTATTTGTTCCAGCTGAATTTGAAAAAAATGTTTGCACTTTGAGCAAGTATATTTCTTGTACAAAATCTTTGCAAGATGACAATTATATTGATATTAATGGTTTTATTTAGACTAATATCCTTATCTTAATATTTTTGTAATATTATTTTCCAGAGTTATTTTCCAGTGAAATATTAGAAACTAATTTTACAACTATTAGTGTATATACCAATCAAGATATAATGGTAAATAAATGTTAAACTGTCTAAAATCCATAATGTTATAGTCTAGTTTAGCAAGATTGTAGTAATTTTTGTAGTTACTGTATTGTCTCCTCCTGTAAAGTTGAAAATAGTAAGTAAAAAGTCAATACATAAGTATTTTTCTACTTTTTGTATAAATAGTTGATTCTAACTTTTGCACTGACGTTGTATTGATTACCAAAAATCAAAAAAAGATATCACTCTTAGAAATAGAAAAAAAATATTTACGTTAAAATGAAAAATGATTTAGGACTCAACTTCAACGACAAAACATCAGCTTTCATACAGATCAATATTTATTCATATAAGGAATGCTTTATTTTTCTGATCCCTCCCACATGTCACAGGAGGAACATTTTAATTAGAAACACTCCTCTCACCTTCACAATGCTATCAAATGATTGATAATGGCAGCTAATGGATTTTGTTTTAGTATCAAGTTAGAATATTTTCATTACCACATTGAAATGAGAAGCTATTGCTGTGTTGTCTTATTGATCAAAGTCATAAAAATAACTGGGTCATTCACTTTCAGTTTTACTTTGAACAAAATCTGTTTGTGATATTTTTATTCAAGCCCAAAATATCTTTTATCAAAATGTTCCAATTTTTGCAGTCAAACCATGAGAGGCCAGTTATAAATGCATTTATAAATGCACTGCAAAATCATCCACCACTTTTATGTTAATATTTATCTGCTCATTAGACATTTATAATCAACTGTTGTTTTTATTGTATAAGTTTTGCCATTGTCTAATAGTTTTGTTGATTATTGACAAAGCAGGTTCTGGCTTGTTCTAATTGTTTTGAGAGAAGTGTAGAGAGAGAATTTACTTTTCTCTTTTGCAAACTAGTTTGTTCAGTTAACACTCTACTTGTCACTTCTTAATTCCAACTGAATTCCATCAGTGCATCATGATAGTGGTGGTGGGAGGGTATAAAAGAAGTACAATATTCTTGATTGCCTGCATAATCAGGATATTAGACAATTTATCTACTGTCCATAATGTTATTAGCAAGTTTGCACTCTCAAAAAAAATGTTATCTTTGAGTTTTCATGTTAGAAATAGAATTGTTGTCGTGTGAGTAATTCAAGAAGGCATCAATGACATACATTTGACATTGACATTGACCACTGCCAGAGAAACTGCATAAGCTATAAATATTCACAGATCATTATATTTCTTCAATCTCTATTAATTTAAGATTATATCTTTATTTTCTTTCACAAGATGATAGGTGGAAGACATTTTAACATATATAAAAAGAATGCAAAACTGTTATTTTTTCAATTCATCAGACCATCATTATGTTTAATACTATAGCAATGCCATATTCATTTTTGTTAGACTACTACAAGTTTTACAAGTACATTTAATGAATCAAACCAACATTTTATTGTTCTCTTGCTTCTATAATTACTACAACTATGTCAGTCAAATGGCAAAATTAAAGTAGCATTCCCAGTAAATTCACAATGATCACAAAAAGGATACTATTCTAGTTAGTACACTAATTTGAATCTTGTCACTAAAGTGGGAATGCCAAAGATTTATATGTGGACCCTGGAGACATTAACTTTTAGCTGGTTAAGTTAAAATTGGAGCACAGAAAAACAACTTTCCTTGAGAAAAGTCCTGTTTCCAGTATGTCTTGCTGCTTCCACCATAAGAATATTTTTTAAAAGTATGAACTGAAGTTCATGTGTTAATTATTTTATAATCTTTGCTTGTTAATCAAAAAAGAACTTTTGTTGTGAGAATTCATTTCTATTTCGAGTTAAACATGAATGTAAGTCTAAACTTATTGAAATATGTCTGTTGAAAAATAGTTATGATCCTAAAATTGCTGGCAAATTTTAGCAATATCTTTAGATTTACATATAGTCTCTTTTTTAACCTTTGATATGTTAAGCTGTATATAGTCATTGTATCATTTAAATTTTGAGAAAAAACTATTTTTTTATTTTTTTTTTGTAAATTGCAAAATAAATGATTTATCCCTGAGCAGTTAGTATTAAAAGAATTTTTTTTACAACATTGTTTCTGAATATTAAAAGCTAAAAATGTTACCTTCCTTTTCTATGGCCTTATTTCTGTTGCTTATGTTGCTTAATTATGATGCAATGTTAAAAATAAATACTTTTGTTAAAGAATTATTTCTACAAATATTTTTTTGTTCATAAATCCATTTTTCTTGAGACTAGACACATTTATTTATTAACAACTTTAGATTGAATTCATTAATTAAAAAGAGAGACCAAGACTTTTGAGTCCTTGAAATTTCTAAATTGGCAATCTATTGAATAGAAATATTTACTTTCTCTTGAATTTAAATTCCATCTCTTTAAATCATTTGAGTCAGGCTTAGAATTTCTCCTAAATGCAAAAGCTTGCTGAACATGGATACTATTCATTCTTATTCACCCAACAACAACAACAACTATTAATATTCAGGTGTTGAATTCTACCTGTGCACGTGCCTGTATTGGTGTATTCTCAATGCCAATGTTCAAAATGATAATAAATCATTTGACACACTCTTGTATCATATATCTCCATTTTCTATCTTTTGAGTTCTTTATGAAAATTTTGTACCAAAATATCTTTCTACATTAATATCTTTACCTTTAGTTTTTTGTTTTTTACAACTTGTAAATAATGATTTGTTTCTGTAATTCTTAATAATAATAATGTTCTTATATAAGATTTGAATGAAACTTGACAAATGAAACTATGATTCCCATAAATTAGGGACATTTTCATTTGTAAAGGAATAATCTAAAAACTTGTGTGTGCCATAAAAACCAAAGGAAAAGAATTGTAGCAAGAGGGTGCTGAATATTTATTGACCTGGCTCACTCTAAAAAGCCAGTATTTCAATGGCTAAACATCAATCTTATTTTGGAAGGATTCACAAAACTTGAGAAATGATGTACCAAGTGTGTTTAACTGCAAGGGTGAATATGTGATGTAGGTTTCATGGCTCTTGGTCAGGTCAAGATGTGTTCATCACCCACTTATATGGTTAATGAAGCAAATTCTTAATTGGTTTTGTTTTTATCATCATTTCATTATAAATGTCTACATAAAACACAATCTTCCAATGGTGCTAATTCTGGGCATTTTTTGTTATGAAAAAAAGGTTTCATTTTGATCCATTTATAAAATAATGATTGCTGAGGCTATTTACTCAGCTAAGAAATTTGTATTGAAATAACATATTTAGTTTATACAATATCAGTATACACTCTCACACAGTTCTTAAATATGCATTTTGGTATAAAATCCACCATTGATTATTATAGTTATTTTATAGTTGTTTTGTATGTCAAGAAGATGGCATAAAAAGGTCTTTTTGTAATATGTTAAATTGAAAGGCCTAAAAAATTAAATACAGCTACTGAATAATATGTAACTTTTACCTGAATAACAATGGCTGATGGAGTCAATGAGGTTCTGGAGTCATTGCAATGATAGATCCAGGCACATTCCAGAGCTGCTCATAGCTGAATTATTTCTTAGCTATGTCTAGGAACAGATTTGCATTAACTTGCTGGAATAAACCATAATGGCTGGCAAACATAGTTAAAATGATGCAAGTTGTCTACAGCCCACACCACAGCCATCACCAGCTTACACAATACCCTGATGACAGGCTATATTCATTACCTCATGTGCTCTCCTCCAAACAGATTTCTTTGATTCAATATGAAAACCAATGTTGTAGTGTTAATGACACTACAAAGCCCAATAGAATGCAGTGCAGGGTGATGGTTTGAGAAGCACCCACATTAAATTGAGATGTAATTCAATGAAGTGTTCCTCTTCATCCTAGTCAGTACCTATACAGGTAACACCTGTGAGCACCCACAGTTTTCATGTGCCACTGACGTTTATCCAAATTCCATAAATTCCTGGTATAATATTGCTACTGTTGCCTGAGAAAAATATACATCATATGCAATCTTGGATATAGTACTCTCATTTTTCAGGTCCCAACAATCATTCTCCAGTTAAATTGTGTTAAATCCTGTCTGCATCCTGTGCTTGCCACAGCTACATTACCTCTTTTATTATTATGTTGCATCTAGGTCACCTGATTGAGTTAATTTCTGCAAGTGTAAAACTATCCAGTTGACTGAATATATACAGAAGTGCTAAAAAAATCAGGCTGAAGCTTGATTTTTTTAGCACTTCTGTATATAAGTGAAAAAGATTACAACTAGAATTAGCAAAAATATTATTAAAAGTTTGATTTTGTGAGTAATTAAGAAGTATTTGTAAAATATATAATTCAATTTTCAATTATCTACTTAAGAGGTAGATTTTTATTTATTTATTTTTCAGTGTTGGGCTTGTAGAATTAAATCCTTTTTCAGAAAAGAACGTTGAGAATTTCAACTGTAAAAAATAGTTTTGTACATAACTGATTTGCACCTGAAAATCTCTTGAAATTCTATGCTATTATAATATCCCTACTCACTCACAGATGAGGCATGCCTTTATAAATCAAAAGTTTAAATTGTTTTCATTTTAGTATTTTACAAATTAGTAAAATGTTGGACACATCATTTAAAAGAAACCCTGAACATTTAGAACCTGAATTGAGATGCAGAATGAAATTGCTTTGTAAATCCCACATTTATAGAAAATGAAAGGTTCAGGTTTTATAAACGTTTTATAAGAATTGTTGTAATTTAATATCCAAGTTTGCGATTCTGTAATTTTTGAAATTAGTAAAAGTTCATATTTTTTATCTTTGAACATAAAGAGAAAGACAATGTAACACATGTTCATTTGGATGTGTACAAAATCTAGAAAGACATTTTCTGACATTTTTGCCTTGAATTAAATAGTACATTACAATATTCCATATGAGAATGTACAACTGAAAAAAGAGATTAGTCAATTCATTAATAATTCTTGAGTTGGAAATATCCAAATTATTGATTGCACTAATAATTTACAGTTAATAAAATCAGTTCAATTTTGCTATTGCTAATTATTTTTTATTTGAATGTCATTTAACAATTGCTATTTTTTTCATGGATTGAAATGTCTATATTTCATTTTCCAAGTTATCTGTTATTAAGGTTAAACTGACCATTGTAAAAACCTTGGTAAGTATTCACATGAGACATGTACTATGTTTACCAACCATTATGGTTTATGAAACATGTGATTTGTTGTTAGGAATCATGTCTGCTTATATTTATGAGTCATGAATTTGACTGAAAATAAAGCTCAATCACAAAAGAAATTACAAGCCTCTTAAAGAGCACAAAAAAAACATAAAACTAATCTGCAGATTTAGAAAATTACTCAATTCTCGTTTTTAAAAAGTACATATTTTTTTTAATTGAAATCATTTTAATCCACTTTTTACCCAAATAAATGACTGCATTGGGGGAAATTAAATTGAAAGTTGTCAATTTTTGTATTGAGGCAAAATAAACTCAAATCAGATAATTCTCAAGTTGGTCACACAATTCATTTACATTTTAGAAGCTAATTAAAAATGTTCTGCAAATATTTTTAAGACAAATTATGAAAATTGATTAATTTAACTACAAATCTAAAACTCTAAGAACAACTGTTTGTCAGCATTTAAGTTCCGGCAAAAGACTGAACATTTTTACTGCTAATTTTATAAGAATACACAAATCCTGTGTTTTTCTGAGGTAAAACAAATAATGTCCATAAACTTAAAAAAAAAATTAGATCCATTCTTCTGTAGGTCATTACAGTTTATGACTCTTTTCTACCAGTCAGACTTTGGTCAAATGCTGCTACTGACCATTGGGTTGGTCACTCTGGTCTAAACTATTGTTCTGCTCATGATTTGTTGTTTGATCACAGAGTCGACATAGATCAAATTGTCATCAGCAAATGTAGTGTTGGTCCATTCCAGGCAAAGCTACATCACAAAGGAATTTAACAAATTTACTTCTCTTATTTGTGCCCTGCATTAAAACTTCCCAATGGACGTAGACAATTCCTCCAATTTTCTTGGTATTTCACTTGTGCCTGTCACCTTGGTTGTTCTTCAACCAATCATTTTAATTTCTCATCAGCAAAATTTCTCAGCCTGGCCTTGCTCATAAAATTAGAAATCTACCAGCTTCTTCCTCTTGTCAGTTACCCATCCATCCTGCCAAGGTTATTGCACTCCAAGTACCCTAGGCTTTGGGTTCTTACACAAAGAAACTCTATTCCCTTGATTTGGTTACAGAGTTCGCCAAATTTTATCTCTCGATTTGTCTTTTCATAACTGGCACTTTTTTAAGCTGCATCATTAATCAGCTTTCGGCTATATATTGCCATATGGTTTTTGTCGTAATATCTTGTAACAGAATCACTTTTCTTTGAGTTTTCTGCCCTAAAAAAAAATTAGACTTTTTGAAAAAAAGAGAAATTTCCCCTCTTTCTCTCGGTCTGTCCATCATTCTATACTTACACTTCTTGTCTTGTTCCAAACCCTATTTTTTTTAACCCTTTCTTTCCATTTGCCAGTGTCAAATTGCGTCACACAGTTAACCCATTCAAGCATTGACTCTTTTTCTATCATTTTTTCAATTCATTATTAACCCTAGGACACTAACCATGGGTATATAGTACCCAGTGCAAATTTTCCTATTTTTAATTACAATTTTCAGTACCTGATTTTCTTACCTAAATAATATGTTTTTCAGTTCCTATTAATGTTAACTCAAAGTACAAAGTTTGAAGTGACTGCATGTAAAATATTTTAAATAAAGATTTATATTTAATATTTTTTTTTACATTTTCAAAATCAGGTATGATATACCCATGGTTAGTAGTGGTGTAGCTTTAATTGATGGTTAGTGTTCTAGGGTTAATTTGCATTGTGTCATAAATATGACCTTTTAAATTGAATTCCCTTCTGAAAAATGAATTGTTAGCTTGGGTTCTAAGAATGTCTGTTAGAAAAATGATTTTTACTGCAAAATGATTTTGTACTGCTTCAAAGAGTTATTTCAACATGGATTTAATAAAACTTATCAAATCTGTATAAATTTAAGTGCCCCAAAAAACTGAATTATTTTTCCCCCACATATATATATATATTCATATTGTTTTTTTACAGATATATTTTTAGTTATATGTGAAATTTTACACACATACCTACCTACCTACCTACTTCAAAGGTGATAACTGCTGTAGGTTTTTCTTGAGAATGAGTATACCAAGAATATGTAAATTCCCTCCTGGCATTAAAAGTATGAGAAAAATAAGCAGCTTCTACAACCGGTGTTGTCAGAAGAAGATTGCTATTAACTGATAAGAATGAGAAACACTCATTGAAAAGGGAATATAGCATCAAATCACATCCTGGAGTGAAATAGCTTTTTTGGTCTTGCTCCAAGACGTGTGCAACAAGGTAGCATTCACTGAATGTTATTGAAACTTCAATTCCAACAACTAAATACTGGAGCCACTTAATCCATCAGTCAACACGCTGTATAACATACAGTGCATTCCACAGCGCTGCATAGTTGTTGACCAACAAGAGTGTACACTTATAAACACCATGACATCAGTTATTGGTTTTCAACTCAGACTGGCACCATGTCACCTGTTTAGACATGTCATATTTGCAAATCTTTTGGGTAAGACAGTTTGTATATGGAGGAGACAGCATGAGGCTATGGGTCCAGCCTGTCAACAGGACATTGTCCAAACTAGTAGTGGTTGTGTGATAGTGTAAGATTACATCATTTTGGAGTTCATAAGGACCACTAGTGAAAATGGAACCCAACTTCACAGGGTATGGCATACACAGATTTTATTGCAGGCCATTTTCACCTTTTACTTAGCCCTGTTTCTTACTGACAAGGGTAATGCACCCCTCCTCCATAATGTATGGGTGACATGAAAGTTGTTCCAGGTACTCTATTGATTCACATACTTGCCAGATTTAAGCCCCATTTAGCATGTATGGGATATGTTGCAGACTTTAATAAAATGTGCTGCAATCACACCCAATGAACACAAATCTGTTATGAACAGCAATAGAATGTGTCAGGTTAGATACACACAATGAGACTAGTGACTACATCAACTGAGACATTGTTATTCAATTTAACATGTTTTTAGGTAATTATTTTTTGTACATGTAAACGTGTAATTTATAATGATAACTGTCACTTTTGGCTCCTTTCTCTGTGCAAAATTACCAATAAATTTAGAAAAAGGATTTCTTAAATATATTTTATGCTATAACTGCTTGATTATCTTCCATGTAAAAAAAACATTTCCATTAAAAATCCTTATGCCAGTATAGACCTGACATAATACAGGAATGGAGACAATTAGAAATCTTGCATGAACATCCAACTCCTTTATACTCCTCTACAAATACAGAGGCCTGAAGCAATTTCAACCAACTTTCAATATTCGAATATTGGTGAATACCAGCAACTGTAGAAAGATTAGAACAACCATCATATTTGATGTCTAAAACAATAACTGAAAAATCATTCCTGACATGGAACATCAAGAGAATTAGAAAAAGATGTGAGAAAATGTTAGCATGTAGAATTTGATAATGGTAAAGCAAACCCTAGCAACCAATCTCTCCTCTGACCTCTAACTGCCCAATGGGGGGAAAAATCTCTTGTCATTTCCATCACCTCAAAAACCAAACTAGTAGCTTTTCATCATCATTAAAGCAGACCCTGAATTTTCTGCACTAATGATGAATGGTTGCATTCTCAAAGAGGCTGCTTGCTTTGAGCATCTATTTTGAACTTGTTCACTAAAGATGCTGGGAAAATGGCCAGCTTACCGCTCCAGAGAGTACTCGACTCCACCTGCCATACTCTATTTTTGCAAGACCAAAAATGGAGTATTACTGCTATATCTGAACTGGAGCTGCCCATCCACTCTTTCCAGCCTTAATAGCATTCAAAAGTGTTTACACGGCCTTGTACATGATGAATTATTTTCCACCTTACAATCACTTCCCCACAGATGCAACATTGTTAGCTTTTCACTATTTTCATAGAAAATGTTTGGACAATTTATATTCCTTAGTTCCACCAGTTCAGACTTTTGCAGCTAAGACCTACAATGTCATGTACACAGGGACAAACCATTCTCATTCCCTTTGGATTCCACTGGTAAAAAAGAAGTTCCATTCAGACAGCTGTTTTGCGGAACAGACTCCTGAGAGGATGCTTCCCCAACCACTACAATCTTAACCTCTTCAAATCTATGGTCAGCCATCCTACATATCTGCATAATCTACAATTCTTACATCATAACCCCACACCATTCAGTAGCCTTGAGTGGCTCTTGAACTTCGCATTAGATGAACAATAGCATGTGAATATATATATATATATATATATATATATATATATATATATATATATATATATATAATAACTCCATCTACAAAATCTCCACCAGAAGTTGAAAAAGCCCATCCCACCCCCAAAATGAACTCAGTTTATCTCCAAATTGTGATCCATACCAGCTAACGGCAGCTAAGTACCTTTGTGGAGGTAGTGCTATTGATCTTAAAGATCCCAACTACCACCAAATAAGTGCCAGACTTTGATATAAGACTCCCAGTTGATGATACTGCCACAAAAATCTTTAAACTCAAGCAGGCGAGCTAAGAAAGAGAGTAATGTGACCGCTCCCAAATCAAACATCAGAAGAAATGAAAAAAAATAACTAAATAGTCATTAAAATCCTACTGGCTAATACTAGTATAATTATAGTATCAACAGACGAAGACAACGCAATGAGTATACTAAAAGGAAAGTTGTAACTCTCTTAGGGGATGGCAGTTTAATGTAAAAGGATCCAATGTTAAAACGAAAAGGTTGAAAAATCCTGAACAAGCGCAGGAATCATTTCAACAACAATGAAAACCAGCTGAACTAACATCACAGTCAGTTATGGAAAAATCTTCTCCCCGAATCCATAAAGAATGCATTCAACACTGACTAAAAGTCAGAATGATATCTGAACAGATTTCTGGTATTCAACTTTTGACATCCTCCTATGTAAAGAACTCCACCCACAATCAATACACTAAGAAGGCGATCTTTGACTTGAATTTGTTCATCAAAATCCTAACGGATGAGACCGCCAGTGTCTCAAACTTACTTTGTGAATATAAGAAAATACACTTTTAATTGGGTTCTGAAATATATCAATGAAAGGAAAAATAATTGTAAACATGCATAGAGTATTTTGAGGGAATGACCCTTACAACAGCAACCTGTGACAGAGAGAGTCTGGGAAAGACACACACATACACACACGCGTATACTTTTTAAAAATTTTTTATTGAAGTTAGAGTAGATCTGAGTAGCGAAATTAGATCAGAGCATCTTGTTTAATGATGAGAAATCAGATCTAGGGCAGAAGTTGTACCCAAATGGATCTGGGTCATTAGAAGACAATGTAAATGGTCGAAATAATTTTTATCGGTTAAAAATTGAGTTTAGTAAGCTATAAGGAACTTTGGAATTCACATGATTTTGTTTAAAGCAGCCAGAACCCCTTGATAATCGCGTACGAAGTAGTAGGGCCAAGGGTCGGTTATGACCAGCCGGGTTTTTCTATATAAACGCGTAGTTATGATGAGGAAGCGAGAGACTGGAGAAAATTCCTGGCGAGACTGGAGAAGAGAATTAGCCCTGGCAAGAGTTGGACTAGAGACAATGGAGAGTCGAGTTGGTGACTCGAGGAGGAGAGGAAATGACGTCAGAGATTGGAACGGAGCGTCCGCTAACATGTACTGTTGATATAAGTACCGCTGCTTCTGCTACCACGAATATTACTACTACGGTTACTACTGCTGAGGAGGAACGCCACTATAAACTTTATGCCCCACACAGAAATCTTATTCCTCTATCGCGAGTCGTATATCGTTCTGAGACGATTTAACAACAAGTTAATCACAATACTCTCTCTCTCTCTCTCTCTCTCTCTCTCTCTCTCGAATCCAGTGTGTGAGTTTTTACGTCAATTATTTTCTTTTCTGTAACCCGTTTCTTTTCCATACTATTCTTTTCTGCTATATAAAAGACATTAACAATTCAACCATTGAATAGTTGTTTGTCCGGCTTTCTGCAGATATTAATTTTTGTTTTGCTGCATTCTAAATTTTTTAGCACAGACTCCCCAGCTGAGTCTACATCTTCAGTCGACCGTGAATGGATGGACATCACTTCTGCTTTCTGGATCAAACCAATCAGAACGTGGGCAGGAAGCAGGATTAAACCAGTGGACCGGTCGAATAATCTACGGATGCTCAGGAGACCTACGGCCACTCCCTTAAGTTCGGTTAGGACCGAATAGATACCTCAGCCCAGAAAGTAAGACGTCGGAGGTTGAGGGGCTAGGGGGAAAGTGTTAAAAATCTCTGTGGAATGACGTGTAAAATAATAGAACAGTATTGGGTAATAAGACGGTTGAAGGAATCCACAGATATACTATGCCCAAATCATTCAATCAGTATGCCAAGAATAGATTTGCTTATATGGGTGCCATTAATCCAAGAATAAGAAAGGATGGATTTGAGGTTCCAAAGTTATGTCATCAGAAATGGGAGTGCATCATGGGAAGATTCATGCATGGAGGACAATTCCAAGAGTTTAAAAGCAATGGCCTCGTTTGTATGGCAGAGAAATCTCCACTCAGAATGAAGTTAGGCATTCCAAAATACGATACCCGAGCATATGGCAAACAGAAATGAGATAACAAAAACAAGGAGATTTGTTTGAATGAATTCAAATACAATAATTCCAACACCTCATAAAAACTTCAAAGAAGGATAATAAATTATATTTCGATAATCAATCCAGTCATATTTGACAACTTAAAACAATAGTACTTTGAGTTAGTTGCTGGCATCTTTGTATGTATTTTTTAAGGAGTGTTAGCATGCTTTATTAGGAAAGGTATACAAGTTTAATTTTCAAATATTTATTTTCAAATCTTTAGTCATAATAAAAGATGTAATAACTTTTTTTTAATCAATGATTTCAAATGATTAGTTTTGTCTATTCACATACGATTATTAAAACATTTTTAATTTGGCATAAGAAATCTCAAAGTAATTTTTATTTCTTGATAAAAGTTTACTCTCAGAGATATGAAGTACTCCCTTTTATAACAATATACTTCCACAGTTGGCAGTTTCTCTAGGTTTCCTTGGCTTCTAATCAATATCACCCTTTGATGATACAACAATGTGATATTAAAATGGGGATAATTGTTTAATCTTTGAGTTGGCATGTGTCACAAATCAATGATGATGTGAACTCTTCTAAAAATATAGACATTATGTAACTGCTGTTAACTGACAAGATGTGAATCATAGAATTGCTGCAAATAAGATTTTTGATTGGATGATAATACAGTAGATATAATGAATGTAACTTGCAATTTGTTTAGTTTTTTTTTCTCATTTTCAACAAACAACAATATTTCTCAGGTTCTCATTTGATTGAATTCAGTCCAATTAATTTTCTTTGATTTTTTTCCAGCGGAGAAAATTATTTATAATTTTGAGTTAATGATGTTTTTCCTAAAAATATTTATGAGTGGCCGAAGAATTGATATCAACGAATTTTTTAAAAGTAAAGTTTTTATTTTTAAAAATCCGATTAAATGTTAAGCAATTATTGATTTAAAGAGTTTTATTCTTTAATAATTCTGTTGTGAAAGGAAATATAATTTAAAACTAGATTTAAAAACAATTTTTGATGACTAGTATATCTTTTAAATCCAAAATATATTTACACACACACACACACACACACACACATATATATATATATATATACACAGGGGTTAGACAAAATAATGTGAATACATGGCTTGAACATTTATTTACTGACTAATAAGCTGTTTGACCTCCATTATCATCTAAAACTGCTTTGAATCTCCGTGAAATGGAATCAAATAAGTTTTGAATTGTTTACAGTGGAATTTTATCCCACACCTCAGTGAACATATCGGAAAGTTGCTTTAGTGAAATCTGTTCCTCACTCTCTGCTCTAGAATTCTCCACAATGGTTCAATTATGTTGAGATCAGATGATTGTGCTGGCCTTGGAAAATGTGTACTTATGTCATGATGCTCATCAAACTATGACTTCACTTTTTTGCAGTGTGTATGGGTGCATTATCGTCTTGGGATATGGTACTTTCCGGCAACACTATGGTAGCCATTGTAAGGTCATTGTCATTGAGAATGTCAAGATATTTATCTGTAGTCATTTTACCATTAAGAGTGATGATAGGACCAGAAGAATACCATGAAATTGCCACCTAAATCATTACTGAGACACCCTATATGTTTGACTGTCGGGACTATGTAGTCCGGATCATAGGCTTCACATGGTGTTCTCCATATATAAATGTTATGGGCCAATATCCTCGCACCACGGTTATGATCCAAGGTTAGCACCAAAGAAGAACAACACAAACACAAGAGTAGAAAATAACAAAGATATATTACAACAGAAATATAATACAAGAAGTTGAAGGTGTTAGTATTAACTGTCAGTCTGGTTTAGAGTGAACTAATATTGTCTTGACTCGTTAGGTATCGACTCGTTCCTCTCTTCTCTCTCAGAGAGGCGCAGTATTTATAGAGTCAGAAAGAGTCCATTATCGTTTTAGGTAAGTTCCCATAAGAGCCTCCTTCCAAAGCTTTTGCGTCGCAGGGGTCTTTAGTATTTTTTTCTCTTTGGATTTATTATCAAAGGCTCTTTGACTTTTCTTTTCCTGGTCGATTTTCGTGGTTCAGACATTGTTTGCAGCCTTTGCATATCAAATGTGTCGAATATTGTATCCGTCACTTCTTCTTCCTGTGGTGGACCGTTAGAATCATCCAACAGCCTCTTTCTTATTTGATTTACATGTCTTTTATGTGAGAATTTCGAGCCCTGTATTATGTAAACCCTGTTCGCGATTCTTTTTTCAATTGTACCTTGCTCCCAGTAGGATGTATTTTTTTTATACGTTTTGAAAAAAACTTTCTCTACTGGGTAGAATTTTCTTTTTGCTACGTACAACATTGGTAATTGTTTTGTTTGTTTTGGTAGCAATTTGTCAAATACTGATCTGATTTTTCGGGCGAACATCACTTCCGCGGGTAATAATGCCGATGGCGTAGAACTGTTTGGTGTAATTCGATATACTTGTAAAAGTTGTTGCAACGCCTTTTCTGTTGGCACGTCATATGCTTTCCTTAACGCTCTTTTGAGTGTGTCTACAAATCTTTCCGCTTGCCCATTTGATCTTGGGTGATATGACGGGGATTTGATATTTTTAACTTGAAAACTTTCACAAAATTCTTGAAAGTCCGCAGATGTGAATTGTGACCCATTATCGGTAACTAGACAATCAACCACTCTGAAACGAGCAAACAGCTCGTGGAGGCACGAGTAGAAAATAACAAAGATATATTACAACAGAAATATAATACAAGACGTTGAAGGTGTTAGTATTAACTGTCAGTCTGGTTTAGAGTGAACTAATATTGTCTTGGCTCGTTAGGTATCGACTTGTTCTTCTCTTCTCTCTCAGAGAGGCGCAGTATTTATAGAGTCAGGAAGAGTCCATTATCGTTATTGGTAAGTTCCCATAACAATAAAACATGTCCGTTTGTAGGAAATAACTTGAAAGAAGACTCCTCAAACTAAATAACGTTTTTCCATTCCTCGAGTGTCCAATTTTTGTGATCATCACAGCATTATTTTCGCAACTTGGCATTTGAATTTGTGATCAGAGGTTCAGGAGTCGCAGCCCTTCCGTGGATACCAGCTTTGTGGAGCTCCTGACGTACTGTGCACGTAGAAACTGTATTGAATAGGCGAATAATGAGTTCTGATGTCACTTTTGCTGCAGTAGTTTGATGATTTTTGTCACAATTTGTTTTAAAGCTCATCGGTCTCTTTCGGTCAGCTTTGGTTTCCATCCACAATTATTCTTTGCTGATGATGTTTGTCTTGTTTTATGAAAGTTGTGATAAACGTGGACACTACAACTCGTGACACATTCAATAATTCAGACCATTTGGTCTGAGTTGCTCCTGTTAATTGAGCACCAATTATTTGTCCTCTTTGAAAATCTGGCAGGTCGCGCTATTTAATATGTAACTGTTTTACCTGAAGATAAATAATAAGTAAGTGGAAAAACAAGGTAACGGATTAAAGTGCCTTTTATTCCGGTTTGATGCTTACAAATACCGGGAAACGCCGAATTGAAAAATTGGTACTTTTGCAAGCTGTTCACATTATTTTGTCTGACCTCTGTACACACACACACACACACACACACACACACACACACATATATATATATATATATATATATATATATATATATATATATATATATATATATATATATATATATATATAATTAACAAATAAAAGGTTTGCCACTTAGCTGATTGATGTTACCTTCAGTTTCGTAGAAGGACCCTCCAGGAATCACTCTGTTCATTTTTCAGGGGTATCAGCAATTGACTTTTTATACTTCGCGATTTTTCTTTTTTATATGCACTTTTCATTGGTGCAAGTTTTTTTTTCAGAGTGTATGTGTATGTGTATGCGTATGCTCGTGCGCTCGTATGTGCGTATGTGCGTACGTGTAGAATGCCGTGGTTATTTGTCATTTTCACCGTTTTTTGTTTTTTTTCACTTTGCTTATTGGTTTTTACCATTTCTTTCTTTTTCCGATTTTCTTTCAGTTATAGCTGTTTTGACTTCCGGTTTTCCAGACATATATACTGATAATATATATTTTTTGTTCCTGAACGTGTTGCAACTCTTATTTATATTTATAAATTTTAGCTCTTTTTTATTATCCGTAACACTCACTGAGTGTGTGTGTGTGTGTGTGTTATAATATATATATATATATATATATATATATATATATATATATATATATATATATATATGTATATAATATCTGGATAAAATAAATGAAACAAAATTGGGTGTTTTTTTATGAAAGTATTTATTTCTGTGTTTTTGTATATATTTATTTATTTAATATATCAGACCACCTAGGTCTTTCCTCAGAAATCAAATGAGATACTGTGTTTGTGTGTTTGTTTACAGCGTTTGTTTACAGCGTTTGTCGTGAAGCGTGCATGTCACGTGATGTGCAATGCAACTTTGTTTGAATTTTTGGCGGAAGACTGATGATAGTGTCTTAAATGTTGTTTAAAAGGTTTTTTGACCATAACTCAAGAAATATTTCTTAAAATATTTTTAACTGTTAAAATATTTATGTAGATTTAAAATATCCACGTGTTTGTTTACCCCTAATTTATATGTGTCTAATTTTAGAATTCAGTATTTTTCTTTTTTTCTTCTTCGTATGTGTGTTGTACTTAAATTACTGTGTTTGTGTGTTTGTTTTTAGACTCGGACGACACGTGGTGTGGAACGCGATTGTGTTTGATTCTTTAACGGACATCTGGTGTTTTGGTTATTGTTTAAAAAGGATTTTTTACCATATCTAAAGAAATTTGTTTAAGAAAAAATTATTATGCTATTATTATGCTCTCATTATGCTATATATATATATATATATATATATATATATATATATATATATATATAATCTTTCATTTCCTTTTAAATATATTTCAGTATTTTATAGGCTTGGTAAATTTTTCCTTTTTCTTTCAATTTCTGAATGAGTTTCTTTTGTATTCATTAAATATTGATTTGATTAAAATCTGATTATGTTTATTTATTTATTGTGATGTGGTAGTAGTAACTTCAGTAATTCAAAAGTTGATTTATAATTTTTCTTGTTGCTTTTTGGTCATTGCATTAAATTATAATCTGTTGTGCTTATAAGTCTTTTTAAACATAAGCAATTTAGCTTTTTCTCACGCTTTTGTTAATGGTAAGTATTTTTTTTTTTTTTTGCTTAAGCCTTTCTCGTTCTTTTCATCATCTTCATCAATATCACATGATCCAGTTTTATTCCATTGTTTGTCCTTGAGTAACAGAGTAAGATTAATTTTTTCTTACCTTTTAATTTATTAAACCTAAAGGACTTGATATATTAATGAAAGCTTAACACTTGATTGAGGAGCGATAAGGATAGTTTCAATCATAAAATATTTGAATGTGCACAAAGTTTTTCTCCAATATAAAAAGCTTAACTATCTTCAGCTTTAGAGACACGATTACATTTTGAAATAATGCAATATGTCCCTTTTCATGAGTAACCCAGGATGGAAACTCGCTCTTAAGATCTACCTCTTGCAATTGTTCATTTTATGGCACCGAGGCTCACCAACCTGCTACTTTGAATAATACTTCCCATGGGTGAAGAATGAAGTTTAACTTATAAAATGCGTGATAGATATTGAAATATAGAGTTCCAGAATAAAGTATTAAATCCATAGAGCAAAGATATAACACCACCTCCATCAACGTATTTATACCACCACCTCCATTGATATATCTATAACATCACCTCCACTGACATATTTATACCACCGCCTCTATTGACATATTTATACAACAACCACCATTGAATAATATTAATTTGTATTCATAGAAAGAAAAATAAATATCATTTATTGATCTTTACATCATTAATTATTTGGAGGATACTGCGAGTTTGTTTATTTTGCAGTATCCATCATCGTCCTTTGTGGCCTCTTGCTATGAACAGAACAGGGGAAAAAACTCCAAACCAACATTAAAAATGTCCTTTTACGAGAATGATCTGGATGTGTTATATATAATCCGATTTTTTATGTTTTTAACAATTTTGTCTTTACTAAAAAAACATTATATTCATAGGATGTCCCCATTATTCACATTGTCAGATATATTGACACACACATGCACGCACATATTATAAGTATGCTTAAAGTTTACAATATGTTGTTTTTTTAACGTGGATTTAATCCCGAATTATTTTTTGAGTGAAGCTTACTTACTGCTTTGTTAGCATTTGTATAATCTTCGCTTTTTGGAAACCAAACAACATCTCTGATATATTTTGCTTCCGACTCGCAATCAAAACGGAATGATCCATCATTTATCTGGGGCAATGGCAGAGTATAAGGCACGTATAATTTACTGAGGTACTACCTAACGGAGGAACAAACAGAATTATATGATGAGGATTACAGCTTGAATATTTTTATTGTAATTTTTCTCCCTTTTTTCTATACCCAATTCAGTTATATTTTTCTCTGAAGATTAAGGCGACATTGTTTCTTTCTTTTGGAATCATCATCTTTATCTGTTCCCATTTTATGTTCAGATTTTTCTTTACAAAAAGATATGTACAAAAACGTGTTTGCCTGTCAGCCGTATTTCAATTCTGGTTTTCTTTTTCTTTTATTGGAAATGGAACCTGCAAATAGTTTTGTTTGATGGTGTAAGCAACGTTTTCTACTATTTTCTATAGCTTTGGTAAATAACTTGTTTCTTGTAAACTCGGTTGATATCTTTAAAAAAGTTAGCAGTCGCATCTTAACCATTTTCTTAGTAGAAATAATCAATTAAGAGTAAATCATAAATATGAAGGCATCAGGTATTTAAACTATCATACAGGATTCTGGTAATTGTTGTATGTCTGATAAATTATAACTGCTAAGAAGGAAAGATTGAAATAGCGTTTGTTCTGTTATGCATTTAGATACAAATTTCATTAACAAAAAATGTATTTATCAACCACAGCTTTCGATTATCAGAAAGTCGAATAAATAATAAGAATAGCTGATGAACTCGCTGCAATCTATCATTTCAAGTTGTCTCAGTTTTAAGACATTATAAATTAAGACCAAATTTCATATTAGAATTTGTTCAACACAGGATTGCTATCGATATATTTTTCACTACACAGTGAATAATATATCAAACATCTTTTTAAAACTGATTATGAAAATGACTGAGTCAGTTTATATAGAAAATTATACACGCATTGTTTTCTTTTCAAATATTGAATCAAAATTCTTTTGTTTTATGTTTATAATTTATTCTTTTTTTTTTCTTGTCCAATTTATATTTCAAAAAGATTGAAATTCATTTCTTCTGAAAAATTCTGCAAGAATTGCAATTGTTTATTTACCATTATGCGTTAGGTACGTTGATACCTATGCAACGTGAATATCAGTCGTAGAGTGATGCGTTCATCGAAGATGGCCTTGCAAGAAAGTGCTTTGTCGGACAATTATTTTGTTTGATTTTTGTATAATTTGGTAATACATGTCTATTTTGATTTATGTTAGTTTGATGTATTACTCTGAATAATAAAGCAACGTCTTATTGTTTAATAATAAACAGAGACAAATAAAAAAATTTTCTAAATAAAGCTGGAAATACGCTCCAAACATCTGCCACTTATTGTAGTATGGCAGGCACATTTGAATAAATCTAAAGATGACGATAAAACGAACCGATTAAATGAGCTGATTCTTTTGAGTGAATTGGCGAAAACGTTTATCAGTGGCATTCACTGTAGAGAGTAGAGAGGAACGTTTTGAAAGTCTAACAACACGCGTGATGGGATATATATTCAATCATCGTCCCTTTCTGAATGTATACAGAAGTCTAAAGCCGAGAGACTTGTAGATTTAGGGTATTTAAGTACAAGTAAAGACAAATTTTAACTAAGGCTTAAATGTTCGCTATATCTTGACTGAAAGAACCTTATGCAGAAACATACAAAGTGAATAAAATAAAGCTCGAAAAGACAAGTCGTTAAAATGGAAGACAGGATGCACCAAATGTTGACAAATTGTGTGGAGGAGAGACGGACTTTGGGATTTCGAACTTGATCATTTGTCATTATTATTTTCTAATTTCGCTTACATATTTATTTCTATAAATAGAAAAAACATGTCACTTCTATTCATAATATTTGGTCAATGATTTATATAAATATCTAAATATTAACACAGCTCTTGTTTGTTAATCGAATATAGGTAAATTATAAGCAGAGTTTTACTACACAAATAAAAAAGTTAATAAAGGGTCTAATAATTTCATAAGTGGAACTCCGGCTGAAATCATATAGTGATGGAAACAATGATTCACATTCCATCTGCAAGACAACAAAAACGAATAGAAAGAAGAAAGAGGTTTTTGAGTTTAAATTATTCGTTTAATCAGGAATAATGTAGGAAAACAACATTTTATACGAATGGGAGACTAATGCAACTCCTTTCTGATTTCTTGCTTCCCTGTCACCTACAATCTCCAAATATGTAAATACAACGCCAATCGCCACCTTCTGTCTTTCTGAATTGTATTCCTTTATCGTCTTTCCCCCAGTCTAAAGTTTTCTCATTTTATTTCACTCTCTGTAACCCCTTTGCCTCCTTGTAATATTATCGCCTTGCTTCGCGTTAAATAATTAAAAAATAGATCACTCTGAATGTTAAAATATACACAATTTAGTTTGTTTTTGTTTTTTTATAAAGAAAGACTAAAAACTGAAGAGTCGATTAAATTAAGTATACGAGATGATTTACACATTTAAATTGGTCTGCTTACAGGTCAAGTCCAGCTTTTGTATTTGTCTTCGATTTTAAGTTTCAGTTTGAAACAATTAGGAAAAGTATATTAACTGCATAAAAATATAAAAACTCTAATGGGTGAAATTCCTTTAATTTTACAAAATAAATTATAAAAAAAACTCATTTGGTACAAGACGGTTAAACTATTTAAAGACAGACGACGTTTTAACTGAAATGACTATCCATCCACCCACATTCCAAGGGCCCAATGCCTCTTGGTATCAACCCCATTCTGGATAATCGCTCTCCAGTAGAATTACCCAGAGTAGTTGAAATCTATCGTGCTTTTCTTCTACAGACATAGTATCTTCACCCCATGTCTAAACATCTTTGTACAGCTTCAGTTGGCTGCGTTTGAAATTCAGAGTTGTTTTCTCTTAAACTGGTTGCCAAACCACGGCTGAAGAACATACTATTTAGCTAATATCTGAGAGATAAAAAAAGATGGATTCATATGATTCTCAAGGGTATTTGTGCGAAAACAAATGTAACGAACTCGACCGGAATTGATTATATAAAAGGAAAAATATTAATGTCACAATGATAACGGAAGTAAAAGCGAAATTTGTTTGTCATAGGCCAAAATACAAAAACAAACATGTCTAAATATGAATCTTTAAAACGGATATTTTTTTTTCCTTTTTTGAATGGTGCGTCATTTTCAGTTTTTCTAAATGTGGATATAAATGAACGAGTTGTAGGGATTCCATTGTCCGAAAAAAACACCCATTTTGAGTAATTTGATTGGTTGATTATCTTTAGCGCTATATCAATTGCCATGGTTCATTTAATGCCAAAATCTAAATATTTTGAACACAATTTTATGCCTTCAACTAAATATATATTATAAATAAGTATTGTTGGTAATTTTGCTATATTAGATATTGGTGGTAATTTTTATATACATTTGTATTGTTGTTAATTTTTTCATCTAAAAAAGTATTTTTATACTTTCATAGTGTTTTCATTTTGTTTGGGGGTTCACTTTTTTCCCATAGCGCTAACAGGCGCTACCACCCCGAATCAGGGTGGACCTGGGAACAACAGCAATTAAGAGGTGGTACCACGCTCTTCAAAACCTCCAATCTCTCGATAACAGGCTTTGGTGCCAGATATAGTTTATCGTCATACCCAGGACTACATTTTGAATTATATTGATGGCTAATTCTTCATGGCTCAAGCAGGGATTCTGGTAAAATATTGCATCACCCTGTTCTGCCAGCTCCAGGTATGGCTCACTTCGATTTCCAGTTTTTTAATCCTAAAATCGCCGATAACGGAGTGGGGGAGATATCATACAATTAGCAAGATAAAGGTGAATGCGACGAGGTAGCTGATGTCGATAAAAGCGGATTTTTAAAAGTGCAGTGGGCAGCTGGATAAGTATGGGAATTCCTAAGTAGGCTATTTTTGTAATATTACATGACTGGATCATATATTCATTTATTTCTGTTTGTGCCTTAAATTTGCCGTTTGCTGTCTTTGCCTTTGGTCTACACACAAACAAACATTTCCAAGTCGGTCTTCCGGGTAAAACATTATGTTTGGCTAGTCTCGAGAAACGTGCGTACTTCGTGGAAGAGAATGCAAATGTTTATCTACACACTTTCAATGCTTTGACCAGTATCCATTAGCGAGAATTTTTACAAAAGTATTTTATAGCGACAGTTATTTTTGGAATCGCTAGCTACACAGAACAATTACAATCAATCAATAGAAGAAAGGTATTTCATTGCAAGCGTTCTGATTTGCTGTATGATCTCCCATAAAAGCGGGAAGGACTGAAAACAATCCAATACAAATATTGTTAATTTGTATCAAATCTTCGTTTCTTTTCTTCTTTTACTCTGGATAAATCTAATGTTTTTCTTCTGCCTCGGGTATGAGCATAAATAAATAAGAAATAAGAAAATAATATTTTCTTTAAACCCGACGTAAGGTAAAAAAATTCGTATTTGTTCTAGTAACGTTATTCTCTTTCACAAATGGAATATAATTGTAAATATTCTGCAGTTGCAGAGAACTTAGAAAGATTTCAACGAATTCAGTGCTAGTCTTGACCCATGCAGATGCGTTGCGCACACACATCAGCGGCATGGAAACATGGCGGTGTCAAAGCAGCTTGTTCGGGTTTGTCTGCTTTATAACTTTAATGTAGACTTGTCGGCAGCCGCATCAAGTCACCAAATATTTCTAGCCTTTGGGGATGATGCTGCGAGTGAACGCACTGCCAGTCATTGGTTCCAGAAGTTCGGGTTGGAAGAGCTGTCGCTTTGTGGTGAATCCCGCAGTGGCCAGACACAGGTCCTGGATTATAAAGCCCTGAAGGTGGCCATGTAAGAGGACAGAAGCCAAACCTGTGGTGAACTTGCCAAATGCTTCCAGGTTTCTGATTAAATAGTTAAACTTCACCTGCACCGCATAGGGAAGGCATACAAGTTGAGCAAGTAGGTACCCATACACTATCGGTAGCCAACACGCAACGAGTGACAGCCTGTTTCTCGCTGCTTTGTCGGCACTGCAACAAACCGATATTTGATCGAGTACTCACCAATGACGAAAAATGGGCCCTGCATGACATTTCTAAGCGTTCCAAACATCGGTTGTCACCACGGGACCCTATGCCTCACGCTGCAAGACCACCTCTACACCCACAAAAGATCATGCTCTGCCATCAACGGGCCAAAGCATCACTGCGACGCCAGCATTGGTTAATCGCAAGGGTCTACTGTTCCTCCACGACAATGCCAGGCCTCATTTGTCGCGTGTGGCCAAGGATACTTTACGGCGACTTGGCTGAGAGAAACTGTGCCACCCACTTTACTCCCTGAACCTTGCGCCAACAGATTACCGCCTCTTCCCTTTCCTGGACACCCACCTTTGTGGGAAATCCTTCGCAAATGAGGCAGACTTGCGGCTGGCATTCAGAGACTTCTCTGCGTCCAACACACCTGATTTTTACCACCAGTGCATTACGCAGCTGGAGGCACGTTGGTAAAAATTCCGGCTACTGATGGGGATTACTTTGAGAACTAACGTTATGTCAAAATTGCTGTATATCTTCTTTTTTTCTCTAATAAATAAAAAAAACGGCAAGGATGGTTTGGTTACCTTGGAAAATAATAAATAAAATATTCAACAGTGGCGAAATATCGGAGGACCTCAATAGATGTCTCTTCATAGCGATGTCATAGAATCAGATGAGAATAAATGTGTATCCCATCTGACAATCAAGAAGCTGCATTAATAAACTTATAATTAAGATTCTAATTACTAGAAATCGTAGCAGAATTAGACTGAAAATAGGGTAAGAACAGCGTGGCTTTATTCATGAAATTGAAAAGATATGCTGTCTTTATTATAAGAATGCTCTCAGGGAAATAGAAAATGCAGAAGTAACTTGAGCCTATGTTTCATATATTACACAAAAGTACTTGAAATACACAACGACGCAAAGACCTGCTTGAAATACTAGGGAGTTATTATATGTATGGGAAATAAATGTATTATATGTATGGGAAATAGATTTCAATAATCTGTAACATTTATTGGCAACAAACGACGTGAATTCGATAACGAGTTTAGTGAATACACAAAATAGAAAAAAAGAGTAAGACAAGAATGCCTGTATAGTGATATGATCCTGAGAGAACGAGAAGAGATACCAGGATTTATGGAGGGCAGGTATAAGCTTAACAACATGAGATGATACTGTGTTGATGAAAACAGGAAGAATCCTTAGTTATGGTCGCAAAGAAAAGCGAAGGAAAGGATTAGCTGTTAATCGTAAAAAGACAGAATACATTATTAGTAATAAAAAAAAACAGCCCAAAATATAAACTACGGATTAGAGAGATCGAAATCAAGTAGGTACAGAAATTGAACAATCTGCGTTGTGTAATTACAGATGATGGAAAATATGATATATCGGAATAGCGAAAGATGCATTGGAAGGAAAGAATTAAAAGATGGGAAAATTTCGATAGAGTATTGGACTACTATGTAATATCTAATCTCCTGTATGGCAGAATGCCGGACAATCTCTTCCCAGATGAAGACGAGACTGAAACGGCAGAGATGTGGTTTTACTTACAAATACTGCGAATACCATGGACAGAATATGTGAGCAACGAGGAAGTTTTAAAGAAAATCGAAACTCAAAAGATACTTATACTTATAATAAGAAAGAGACGGTTGATATTTTAGGGACACATAATAAGGAAAGAGAATTTGGGTAGTTTAATACTAACATGACATATTGAAGGCAAAAGAGAGATATAAGGAAACAACAAATGACCTAACAACTTTGTACGAATGGACGACAGAAGAAAAACAAAAGCGGATGGAAAAGAGTCAAAATCACTTTTTGAAAGTTGTGGAGAGCCATGATCACCCATATTGAAAGAGCACGGTACATAAAAGTAGATCGTGAAAAGAAAATTGTTTCTTTGTAGATTACAATTGCACTTTTGAAATAAAAACATTGCCAGTTAAATTAATCCAATATTAGAAGCATCATTTCGACAGTCATTTCATTTGCCTAAAAACAAATCCATGAAAAAACGTAGGGAAATAATTCCTGCAATTCTCTTCGTTATAAAATAAAACTTTAGCACGAGTTAAAGGATTTATCATTACTTTCTTTTAAAATAAAATAAACGCACGAATATATGACAAACACTACAGCTTTTATACCGAGAGATTTCCTCATTAACTTTAATGATTCAGAATAATTAGCAGAGTAATATTCGACAATTAACACACACACATATATATATATAAATATATATATATATATATATATATATATATATATATATATATATATATATATATATATATATATATATATATATATATATATACTAAACTTTGCTTAGTCTGAGACAAAGTCATAAACGAAGGTCGTACGGAAAACAGTACCATAGTATATACATTGAAAAATGGCGGGAAATAGCACATATATATTTTTGTATTTTCATAAATTTAGAAAGATTGAAGAAAATTCTAATACAAAAATTACTTTTGTACAAAAGATTTAGAGATAATTGTGCTTAAAAAAAGTTGATAGTTGACATTAGGAGCGTTTCATTTTTAAAGGGCTTTTGATTGTAGTTTATAGAGAAGGCACTGTGAATGATCAAACGTCTCAAAAATGATTTGCAAAACTGGAAAATTTCTCACTGAACGATACGCTACGACTAGGAAGATTAAGACATTATTTGAGAAGAATCGACATTATACGACGCCGAAGATAAGCAACATACTCAAAATATCGAAATCAAGTGGTGGAAATAATATGCACCAATTTGGCTATGTTAACCGCTTTGATGTGTGACTTCCGCATAATTCCGTAAAAGTCTATTGTACTGTATTTAAATATTCCATCTTTAAATAAATGGTGGTGGATGATGAAATGTGAATGCTTTACAACAACGTAGAATGCAAGAGATCTTAAAGAAAGTTAAAAGAATCACATCATATCGCATCAAATATTAGTCAAAAAATGGTGATACTGTGTGTGTCGTTTGGATTGAAAACGTATCATGTACTCTGATATTTCTGGAGAAGAAAACATTTGCTGCCCCCAATCAGAGAAAGTGATTGATAAACTGAAGTGTCCAGAATTTTGAAATAGACTGCGTCATATTCCATGAAGCTGACGAGACAAAAATAGTTACCCTTTTGCTGGAAGTTTTTCACTTGTTCACTTTATTCCAAAGACATTACATGTTTAGATTATCATTTATTCTGATTCCCAGGAAAACTACAAAAAGGTACATAGGGTGTTTTTTGCACCAAAAGTTAATTTCTGGAAGGTTGAAATTATTTATACCGACTACATCAAAAGTCGTCGATGGAAGACTATATTGAGTCCCAGATGCTAAAATGTAGTTTTTCCTTTGATTCTTGGTTTCATTTTCACCGTAATATCAATTTTCAGTGACCAAGATCGGTTATTTTTTCCTATTTTTCACTTGATGTTTCGTATTACTGAGAATTCAATTAAAAATGCAACTATGTTAGTTGCCTGTGTTTAGATTGTGTATCTTATTTATAAATATAATTGTCAATTGTGTTTAAGTGATCAATCAATATTATAGCCAAAAATAGTGAATTTTTACAGACTGAGTCTGCAAATTATGTGAAATATTAATCTTTACCGACTAATGCATTTGAAATACTTTGAATTCAATATTAATATTTTTGTATGCAGAATAATTGAATTTGCAGTTATTAATGGAAAATATTAACATAATGTAATACTAGGTGTGGTTAGTAAATTTCATTGGAATGGCCTGGAAAATGGAACATTGGCGTGGCTTTTATTGTATAAAATTAGGTGCAAAATCAAGTAATAATAGTTTGCAATTTGTTTCTGTTTTGAAAACATTGTAATTACAAAATCAATGTGAGTAGAATCATTTTGGGACGCCGCGTAGCAGAAAGGATCCCCATGATATGGACTGTGCAATACAATTAAAAAAAGAGAATGGGGGAGGTTAGCCCGGTCGCGATGCGAGCTTTTCTAACAATTCAACTCTTTTTATTATTTTTCCATGTTATTCTCATTTGTCGTCTGGGATCCTAATACACTAGATGGTAACATCTAGTGTATTAGGATCCCAGACGACAAATGACTTCTTTCTATAATTGATATGGTATTATTTCCTGGCTCCGCTCCAGGTCTATTCGTCACTTTACCCATTTGTTCGCTCGTTACTAACAAAATTTTCTCAGAAATAAATCATTAGGTTTTTTTTTTTTGGTAATTTCTTTTAGGAAACTATAGGGGTACAAAGGTGAGTGCATTTGTATTTGGAACAATTCTTGATCGGACGATATTTTTTTATCAGTACAGTCACTATCACGCAAGGGGTTACAGAATGTAGAAGAATTAGGAACAGAAACATTAATAATGATGAGAAAGAGAAAAGAGCAGTCAGGAGGACAGTAGATCGCGATTGACATTGCATTTAAATTTTTGCAGATTAAAGTTGTCTGGAAAGCATGGGTCCGGCGAGAAATGTGAAATAAGAAACTGTTAGCATAGAATTTGCTGCTACATCTAGCCAGCCCAACTGTAAATTGATGAGATCTCGTCGACAGTCTAGTATTGTGTTTAAATTCACACAATCTAGTTACCATAGCGAAGAGCTCTCCCGAACAATTACCATGAAAGTATTTATAAAAAGGCACAGAGAGGCAACCTTACGACGCAAGTGACTGAAGCCGAAACGCCAAATCAGGACCAGTAATATTGCTGATACTTCTTTGGATCTTATCAAGGTAAACAGCTGAGGCACTGGACCATATATGGCGGCAGTAACAGTGGAAAAATAACTTTGTTAGGATTTTCACAATTTGAAAAATTATGAGGTATGACGAGATGAAAGAATTTAAGTTGTCAAAGGAAATTAAATTTATTTGAGAACATATCAACGTCTTTACCACTTATTTTTAATTATTTCTGTTCTAACGTCAATGCGGGAGGTCATTGCTATTTAAATTATTTGTTTCTTTTTTCCCTTCGAGGAAGGATACTTATTACAATCAAGTAAAATGTTTTCACTCTCGATTGAACTTCAAAATAGATGATAATTCTAATGATGGAAACCTCCCAAGAAGTAAAAACATTGAACTTGGATGTTAATCGATGCATGATTTGTTTGAAAGCGTTTGATGGAAAAAATAATGTTTCCATCATTAAATGTTTTGGAGAAAAGAGGCACCATCGATATGGAGATGGGCCTCAATCGAAGATTTTTAGCAAAATATGCAAGTTGTAAAGCTGGAGGACATTGTATCAAAAGGATGTTTTTATCATCGCGTGTGTTACGCTGGTGTAAAAATAAAATAAAAAGAGCTAAAAGCTAAACGGTTCGATTCAAAAAGTCGCTTTTCAAGCAAAGCTCAAGTGAGAAAAGACGATCTTCTGGGAGGCTTCGTGTCCTACCCTCTATACTGACAAAACCGAGCTAAAAAAGACAGTTAGGATCCGATCAATGTCTCTTTGTTAGATTTGCTTGTGTTATATATCAGTGTAAAGATGGACAACTACATGAAGTGGAAAGTAAACCATTTAGCAAAATAAAAAAAAACTTTTTAAATACGGATCACTTTCATATGGTAAATGTATTAAAATGAGATTGCATTCAATCTGTGATGCCAAAGATGCGTGTGTAAAGGATATCACGTATCATTGAAGTATTTCGTTTATTTAAAGAGAGAAACTGGAGAAAGAAAGTCGCTCTACATCGCAAAATGCTATCAGTAAGACAAAAGTAGTGAGATGGAAATTTTAATTGGGACAACATGCCAATAACGCTACAAAGGATATGATGAATGACTATTATCTAAAGCAGCTAGTCTAAGAGAGAATCGCAGGTATCAAATGAATCACATATTATCGCAAGAACGAGCCAACTGTGTAGTTCGTATATCAAGAATAAACTTATGAACATTGCTAATATCTATAGTAACACTGATGATTACAATATATTATCAATGCAGCCAAAATTATAATTACAGAACTGAATGCCCATGAAAAGTGGTAATATAAAGGGACATTTAGAAACTTTACAGTGTCAGATACTTTGATGAAAAAAATCAAATGGTTTAGTATTAGCCTTCTTATGACCATGAAAAGTAATGGCAAAATTGATATTGCGTCACAATTATCGTTGAATTAATATTGCATTCTTTTAAGACAGATCGTCAAACAAATTATAAACCAGTTAGCCAAACTATAATAGGATTTTATTTAACAACAAAGACACATTTAACAGTCAAACCTTGGTAAATGACTTAGCTCGACTCAGTTTATCGATTCTGTGCGAAAATGTACTAAGGATAGAAGCAGACATTTGCTAACAGTGTGTCAGGACAAATAACAACAAATAATGATGCATACATTCCGAAAAAGATAAACCTAGATTTTCCGGTTTATTTTGGCATTGATTCAAAAGATGGAAAGGTAAATTTTATGGAAGTGCACCAGTTGCACCTCAGTTCACTCAGAATTTAGAAAGCAATGTGAACAAGAAAATTCCCAGGTGCGAAAGCACAGAAAATTTGCCGGTTACGCCGTTAAAACGTCCTGAGCCATAGAAACGCACTAAATGACCACATTCTTAATGATGTTTGCTACAGTTATACAGCAATTGAGTCGAATCTCGAATCTTACTACACCTGAATGCGTCTATGATGCCTACTTGATGTGCATTTACTTCTTCACTAACGGAGATGGCCGTTCATAGTGTTCTGTCAATAATAAGAACTCTTCTTACTGATTAGTCAACCATGTACTCTACTCTTGTAACTCAAAGCATACAGATTTCCAATGCATCAGGTCGTAAAACAATCATTTCATTAGACATGTAATTTTATATCTAGGCCATGGATCTTAAAGCAAAATGTGAGATTAGCAGAAATTTCATATTTAGAATTAGTGAGTGTCAGCAGGTACATGCATTGGTGAAAGCGGCCTTCATCAGACTTTTGTGCTAACAGAAATATATGGTCCGGTTTATGATAAACACATGAAGAACTGGAGGCATTCGCAGTTAGGTATTTAAAACTACAAAAGAAGTACAGGGAAAGATTTCCCGTGTGAGTGACGATTATATGAAAGATGAGATCAACATTGTGAAGGATAACATTTCAGTAGATGAAAATATTAATAGAGATCAATTGAAAATGTATTTGCCACTGCAGACGACGATATAATGGATTTATTTACCAGGCACAATTTAGTTGACAAACTGAGAGAATTTGATGCGAGTTTCAGAAACCTTATTCTACAGAAACATTATTTTTGTGTAGAAGCTTGACCGATGATATTCATTTTGAATTCTTTCTTCTTTTCCTCCACAGAACAAAACAATGGAATTTGGATCTTCATCTCTGTTCACTTCACGAATTTGTCAAGTATTTCGTTGTTCATTCTCAGCAGAATTACGCACTTTATGCTGCCGATTTTTGCTTGTAAGGATGTATAAATTGAAATTCTAAGATTTACTGTAAAAAGAGTGACTTAATATTTTGTGCAATAGGCACCAATCATGACATTGAACATGAAAAGCATGCTTTAAATGTTTCTGGTGGAATACGCAGTCTTACCATTCATTATTTAATTTTGGAGCGCTTTTTTCTGTCACTCTCTGGGGTAAATGCAGCGGTTTAATATTTTAATGGCTTTGATGTTCATCAAGGTAAAGGAAATTACCATCATCAACTATACAATTATATTTTTTTCTATTTGATCCATGACTTTGTCAACAGCAAAGACTTTTCTAATTAGGTTAAACAGGGAATGGAATACAACTTTAAATTCATGTGACCCAAAAATGTTCAGTAAGTTCATCTCTGCTTTTTATCTGGTAAAAAAGGTAAATCAAATCTCTCTCATCTTTCAATTTGACAATACTAACTTGCAATTTCACATTTGTTTTTTCATTGAGCATATAAAGGTTTTTAGATTTTTTCTTCTTCATCTCATACATTTCTTTATCAAATAGAGCAAATGGGACATCGTAGAAAGATTTTTAACATACTCTGAAAGATTTAAATTTTCCAAAGATATTAAAATCGATGGAAAATTCAGCTAATGTTTAGATTTAGATCAATATTTTTGCATTTATTTCATCAGTGATTTATAGAATAAAAATAACAAGAAAACAGTAAAGTTAAAATGGTTTTGTTTCTTCTTCAGTTAACCAAATTGTAACGATGTCTTACAATAGAGATTTACTTGCTTTAGCAGCATTTTAAGTTTCATTTACTAAAAAGTCGTTAAATATATAACATTTAACATAAAATGTTAACGCTATTTTCAAATATTCGAATAAATTAATTGGAATATTTAAAGATTTATGTTACATTATTTAAAATTCTGGTTTTGTAAATAATCATTAATAATAATTATGTTTAATTATGTAAAAAACTATTTGATCATGAATTACTTATTATGTAAATTTCCACAATTTTTATTACTTGCGTCGTTTAGTTTCGTAGGTCCAGAAGTCACCGCCACCCACACCTGCACCCGCACCCACACCCCAATATTAACATTTACTGTTTCTCTTACATGCAGCCTGACTAATAAGATACTCTTGCAGCAGTTCTGCAGCTAACATCACGATGCCTAAACGATACACCTTTCTCCCAACACTGTATCACATTGAAAATATAGAAGCTTTTTCGGAAAAGCCAGAAAGAAAGATGAAGTAGAAAAATTTCACCTCTGACACTTCTTTCCTGGAAAAATGGAATTAACCAACGCGCGCACACACACATATACCCACGCACACACACAAATTAGGTTGTCACAGTTGAAATGACGCATTATTTGGTTGGTTGTTGATCCGGTCGTCTCACGAATTAACCTCCTTAGTATATAAAAGAATCTTGACTTATTCCTAACTCTTTTTTTATTTGAATATATTGTTTTTCATAAGCCTAATGAAAATGATTAAAATGAAACAATGTCGAATAATCTTACTGTATGCTTTCCCAACTAAAAAAAGAACTATTTTTAGTATCGAATCATTATATGCGATAAAAATGGATATTCTTTGACAACAGTAAGAGAGTAGGCCAGTTGTTAGATGCAAATGAACACACAAAACAATGCCCAAAACCTCCACTGCACTCTAAACAGTTAATGGTTACTATATTGTGGTCTTTCAGAGGGGTTATTCATTATTCATTCTTGGCTCAAAGGAAAATAATAACAGTAACCTTGTATCGTGAAGAAATTGAGTGTATGCACGAAAAATTGAAAAAAGAAACATCCTACAATTGTGAATAGGGATGGCTCCATTTTGCTGCACGACAATGCACAGTTGTACACTTCTCTATCAACTGTCCAAAAGCTGCATAGCCTGAATTATGAAATCTTGCCTCATCCACCATATTCACCTGATATCTCTCTTACTGATTATCACTTATGATTTTATGCATTTTGAGCTTTTCATACGCAATAAAACATTCTCCAATAAGGAAGAGGTACACTATTTACATTATTTGGACTATTGTCCTCATCTTTGTTGCAATATTTATCACAGCGTTTCGGCCATTGTACGCTCTGGCCTTCTTCAGGGGGTCGGAATGTCGAACTGAACCCTTTATTTCGCTCGCTGGGGTAGACTGTTCTAGATCCACGTGCCATGTCTAATGAATGTCAGTTATCAGTTATCTCTTGTTAATTCCCCTCTCCAAATTCTCCACTGCCTTAACCAGGTATGGAACTCACACTTTTTGGGTCTTGTCACTGGATCTAACTAACGCCTTTATCAACATGGTGCCTATTTCAACTAAATAAATTAGCTATTTAACATTTCAGAAGCGTTTTATTTCATGTGTGACAACCTAATATATATATATATATATATATATATATATATATATATATATATATATATATATATATATATATATATATATTACAGGCAAGAACTTTGGGGCCACTCTGCATTTCTTTATAATGAGATATTTTTGTATTTTTTTAAGTAAAAAATCAAATTTCAATTAATAAAGTGTATTTGTTTTTATTTTTCAGTCTTTCCGCAGACTCCGCTTACTACCAAAAAATCAAATTTGGATTCGTCTGTCCACAATATATTTTGCTTAGAAACTGACGTAAATGATGACAAAAAAGAGCTGGAGCACAAGTGACAATACTTAATTAATGAGAACAAAAGAACTAAAAGGAAAAGTGCTCCACCCGACAGCAACCAGTGTTGCTCTCAACTGTGAAAAATCGAGATAAGCGGGGGTAAGGTGATAATAGTCGTCAAGAAACTCTTGTTATGAAAGGCGAATAAGCAGAAAAGACTGTTATGGGCAAAAAAGCATAAGAAAGAGTGGCAAAAATGTATTGTGAACAAATGAGTCCAAATTTTAACTTTTTCTTAGTAAGAGGAGAGTGTATGTGAGAAGAAAGCCAGACTGAATGGTGAATGTGTGGCTCCAATAGTCAAGCATGGTAGCGAGTTGTTTATGGTGTGTTTGGGGGAGGAGAGACTTGGTTCAGGTCAAGGGAATCACGAAAAAAACAACATTATCATTCGATTTTGCAAAGACATGCTGTACCGTCTGGTTTACACATAATTGGCAAAATTTCTAAATTATGTCAAAATTATCTCGAGTAAAAAAAAAAAGAATAAAATTTTGGAAATTATGATTTGACCGCCTCAATCTCATGACCTCTCTTCTATTGAATTAGAATGGGATGAAGTGGATAGGAGAATTCGGAGAGAATACCTAATGAGTGAGAGTGAGCTTTCCCGTACTTGAAAAATTCTAAGAAAGAAATCTACTTTTTTTCAAAAAATGTTGGAAAGAATGCCAAGAATTTGGAAAGCAATAATAAAGACAGATTGTGGTTTTATTAACGAAAACAAAATATGATGCTGTCGTATGGCAATTTTTTTTTATCGTTAAATGCTTATTTTCCTCAAAATAAAAGCAAATGCGTTCTAATTACTTAAATTTATCTTTTATTTTTTTAGATACAAAAATATCTCATTTAAGGTGTTTTTTAAGAATGTATATATAACGAATGAGAAATATTTAAGCGAATATTGAATTGATTAAGCAAATTTTAGTGTAAAAATGCTACCATGATTTGAATATTAAATAATTTGAATAATTTTCATCTTCTTCATAATTTCATTATTATAAATTCACAAAAGCAAATCTGTCTTTCTCTCTCTCTCTCTCTCTCTCTCTCTCTCTCTCTATATATATATATATATATATATATATATATATATATATATATATATATATATATATATGTATGTGTATATATATATATATAATTATTATTTTTATTATAAGAGATTATAATAAAAACATGTTGAAATCGCTACACAGAAGCTTTCCTGTTTCAATACTTTGTACTTCTTCAGATGATGGTAAGTAAATGGTGATTAAATGATTTTTAAGAAAATTTCTAAAGCAAAATGTTACCTTTTTTCCGAAAGATAAAATGGAAGGACATAAGGTCAGAATTAAAAATAGACTTCTGTGTATATTTTGATTAACCAATCAAATGTCAGATCTGCGCTAAATAGAAAAGTAAGCTCAGAGAGTAGAGGTGGAAGAGCTATTTTTTCATGTCATGATAAACTGGAACATAGACTGGCCATCATTGATAATTGCGGAAAATACGTAAGCAACAAATGCACCGTGATTGTAGACAAATATGACGACATGTTCAATTTTTGAAAGGACGTTGAGGAGAGGGGAGTAGGATAAGCAACGTAAAGTTAATTTCAACAGAAATTTTATTTTAATTTTAGATTCAAGAAGCTTTTTAAAGAGGCCTGTAGATAAAATTAAAAATGCGGAACATCTATAATATATTAATAATACTAACTGGACGGCAATACATAGCAATATTAAAGCTGAATAAACAAAATAATATAGTTACTCGTCGAGGGTGGACTATTATTTATTAATAAATTATGGCGATAAGAAATGGTAATACGTAAATTTTAAAAATTTAACTATATTTTAAAGCAACAGTTAACCTGTGTCGGCAATTTACGGTTAATTCACTCCTTTAGTTTAATAGGGTTTTTTTATCAGCAAATTTGATAGTTTCTAGTTTTTCATGTAAACATAAGAAGCAAGGTTCATTTAAAGATTTACAGGTTCTATTTTTTTTTGTTATTGGTGAAAGATAATATATGTTGGTACCACCTAGTTTTAAAGGAATTCTTAGTACTCCCGATGTAAAAATTTTTAACTGTTGGATTTTCTATAGTAGAAATAGTGCTTAGACAAAACAAGAGAGTCTGTTTGACATCGGTTTTTCAACGGACATTCGTTAAAATTTCTAAAATTACACTTGTTGGTATTATCTGCGTTAGTTGCTTTAGAATGTCTTTGTATTGATTTAAAATTTTATTAATATGTTTTTTAATAAATTTTTTGGTACAGCTATGGCTTTGGTTTAGTGTATTTCTGTTAAAATTCTTACTAACTGGATTATTTCTGGGTCAAGTGTTTCTCAATTAAATGGAGAAGTTTGAGACTTTTGGATTTTCTATGTATTAATTTCCTGATTTTGTTAGCGTTACGTTTTGTGGAATTTTTCACCACCATAAGACCATCATCTCTATATAATCCTATATTATTAATGTTGATATCTTGGTAGGCACTAAGATTATATAAGATAAATAAACCAACAAATTCGGCAGTCTAACGATCCCTTGCAAATATCGAATAATCAACAGAGTTATTCTTAATCCACTGTTCTTTGTTATGGATAAGAACAGATCGTCTACAGTTCATAATAATATCATGCTCCTCGTTGGAAAGATCAGAGTTATCCGTGGCAAATTCCAAAGCCAATGTAAAAAGATCCATGGAAAAAAGATATCAAACTGGATAAATGAACAATTCCTTCTATCGTTTATACCATTAAAACAATTTATGACATCTGTTGTATTAATCCACTGTAAAAGTCCAAGGCGCCTTCTAATCAGCTGGTTGACTATATCGAGGATGATCTTGCTAATTCTACCAATTTCAAGCCTTTTCTTAAAAATCATTTAATCATCATTTACTTACCATCGCCTGAAGAAGTATTGAAACATGAAAGCTTTAGTGTAGCAATTTCAACGTGTTTTTATTATAATATCTCATAATAAAAATAATAATATATTGCTCTACTTTGTACTGAGCACTATTTTAAAGGTAAATCCCACTAACAGTGGAATTTTACGCAATATGTTTTTCTCTCATTTGTATATATATATATATATATATATATATATATATATATATATATATATATATATGTGTGTGTGTGTGTGTGTGTGTGTGTGTGTGTGTGTGTGTGTGTGTAACGAAATAGAATGGTAATTGGTAAAATCCAACTATAATGAAGCTGGTAATAAAAAGTGCTCTATAAAATGTAAGAAGAATAAAGAATAAGAAATAAAAGCAACTCTACTCGAATTTCACCATCAAATTGAAGGATCATCAGGCCAGGTTCAAAGTTTGTCTTACTTAGCTCGTCTTACTGGCCTTAATTATGGAGAACTTGTCTAAAAAACAATTTACCTATCTTCCACTACAGATGGGACAGGAAATATATATATAATTAGGCAGGTTATATATATAGAAGACTGTTATGGTCCAATATCCTCGCACCACTGTTATGGTCCAAGGTTAGGACGAAGAAAGAACAAAACGAACACAAGAGTAGGAATAACAAAGATATATTAAACAGAATAATAATACAAGTTGAAGGTGTTAGTATGACTGTCAGTCTGGTTTAGAGTGTACTACTATTGTCTCGACTCGGATCCGTCTCGACTCGTTCCATTTCATTCTATCGTCTCTCTTGAGAGGCGCAGTCTTTATAGTGTCAGAAATAGTCTATTGTGTCGTTACAGGTAAGATCCCATAACACCCCCTCCCAAAGCTTTTGCCTCGCAGGGGTCTTTAAGATTTTTTCTCTTTGGATTTATCATCAATGGCTCTGTAAATTTTCTTTTCCTGGTCGATTTTCCCGGTTCTGATATTGTTTGAGGCCTTTGCATATCGAATATGTCGAATATCCTGTCCATCACTTATTCCTCTTCTTGAGGTGGACCGTTAGAATCCTCTAACAGTCTCTTTCTTATTTGATTTAAGTGCCTTTTATGCGAGAACTTGGGACCCTGAATTATGTCAATCATGTTCCCGATCCGTTTCTCTATTTTACCTTGTTCCCAGTAGGGTGTATTGTCTTTGTAAATTTTGAAAAAAACTTTCTCTCCTGGGTTAAATTTTCTTTTTGGTACGAATGACGTTGGTGTTTGCTTTGTTTGTCTTGGTAGTAATTTGTCGAATACCGATCTAATCTTTCGGACGAGCATCACTTCCGCGGGTGATAATGCCGATGGCGTAGTACTGTTTGGTGTAATTCAATATACTTGCAAGAATCGTTGTAACGCCTTTTCTGTTGGCACGTCATAAGCTTTTCTTAGTGCTCTTTTTAGCGTATCTACAAATCTCTCCGCTTTCCCGTTTGATCTTGGGTGATATGGCGGGGATTTGATCTTTCACCTGAAAAGTTTCACAAAATTCTTGAAAATCCGCAGATGTAAATTGTGTCCCATTATCGGTGACTAGACAATCAACCACGCCGAAACGAGCAAACAGCTCGTGAAGACAATTTATGGTAGTCTCAGAAGTAGGTTTTCTAAAACGAAATACTTCTGGCCATTTGCTGTAACTGTCTACTACAATCAAATAGTAGAAACCATCTAATGGACCTGCGAAATCTACATGTATTCTCGACCATGGTCGATCTGTCTCTGGCCATGGCTTATGGATGATCGGCGGTGCTTTGGCTGCTAAGGAACAACCCTTGCATTTTTCCACCATATGTGTGATATCTTAATCCATGTTTTACCAATATACGTAACTTCGCATTAAAGATTTCAATCTGTTCTTTCCTGAATGGCCCATGTGAAAATCTTTGAGGATTCGCCTTTGTAGTGTTTTCGGGATTACTACCCATTCGTTATATAGTAGAACATTATCACATAACGAAAAACTGACTGATATGTGCTTATTTTTTTCTGCAATTTTTGTTTTCGTTTCCTTAATGAATTCGTCATTCACTGCTTCATTTCTTATTTCCTGTAATGTGACGGGGAGGTTTCGAATTGTACTACATAATGATGTTCTAATGTCTTCCTCATGTCGTAGAGCTGCAATTACGGAATCTTCTAAGGGCCCCGTTTTCTTTGGTATTAATCTCGAAAGACCATCTGCATGCCCAATTTTGTTTGATGGAAGATACTCCAATTTTAAGTTGTAGTTCAATAAAATTGTACCCCATCTTAGTAATCTATTCGCAGTGTAGACAGGTAAACCTTTCTTTGATCCAAATATTGTCAATAACGGCTTGTGGTCCACCTGCAAGGTAAAAAATCTACCGTAAATATATCTGTGGAATCTTGTAACTGCAAAAATAATCCCCAGCGCTTCTTTTTCGATTTGCGAGTAATTTTGTTCGGCTGGTAGCAATGTCCTTGAAGCATGCGCGATGGATTTTATTGTCCCTTCCGGCATTTTATGAAGTATACATGCCCCAGCACCATAGTCACTAGCATCACTCGCGACTATTTTTTCCAATTTTGGATCATAATGCGCTAAAAATAAATCTGCTGTTAGCGTCTTAATGATTTTGTCAAAGGTTTTCTGACATCCATCTGTCCACTCCACTTTCTTTTAATTTCTCCTTTAATTTCTCTGCCTCGGTCGATAAACTTTTCACTTTTTGGCAGAACGTATTTATCGGTAAATCCCAGAGGTCGAATTTCTGCATCCGGTCAGTTCCAAATAAATTTTCCGTATTTTTAAGAACGTACATTTTTAATTTTTTGGTCATTCCGTTGAATGTCACATTTGTAATAACTTCTCCCACAAATTTTATTTTTCTTCCAGTTACAGACCTGGCTTTTTATCGGTTCTCAACATGGTCGGTTTGTTTAATTTCTTCCACGTCTGTAAGTTAATAATTGTTAAATCTGATCCGGAATCCAATTGTAGTCTGACTTTTTTGTTTAACATTTCTACTTGTACGTATTTTCGTATATTTATCCCGTCTGCTTGGTCAGTTCTAGTGACTCTTACTCTTCTTTTGTTTTCTTTCTTTGTTCTACAGTGCGAACTTTTATGTCCCACTTTATTGCACGACAGACAAGTCTTATAGCGGTATGGACAATCTTTGTACCAATGCAAAGTCCTACAGCGATAGCATGGACTGGGTGGTGGTTTCTTCTGAGGTTTCATTTGACTTTTTGTAGTAAAATAATTTGTTTGGTTTGTTTTTGAGGAGGGAGAAAAACGTGTTTGTCGTTGTATTTTTCGTATGTGCGCGACGGCAGATTCTTCGATATCTTTCGAGTCCTTTTTTACGCTTATATATCTTTGACAGTCCTCAGCCAATTTTTGTAGCGTCAAGTCTGGTTCACTCTCAAGTTTTGTTAGAATTCTCCAGTCGCATCTTTAGTCGAAACCAGGCCTTGGACGAATATCAAACATTTGACATTGTCAGGGCTGAGTTCAGATAACTTAAAGTCATCACAGTGTTTGTTTACTATGGAAGCGAATGTTATATAGTCTTCGTTATCCTTTTTTGTTAGATTTTAAAATTTCCACCTTTTGTGGAATAGTGAAGTGTTTGGACTAAATAATTCTCTTAGAAGTTTTACGGCTTCCTTGAAAGTCAACTCATTCGTTTTCCTCGGTAGGATGTAGTTTACGAATTTAGTGTATTCGCTTGACCCTAGTTTTCTCAGTAGTAGACGTACTTTTTTCGTGTCTGACCAATTCCCGCAATCAAACTCATATGAATCTTCATATCTTCTGAAGTAAGCTGCGAAGGTTTTGTCTTCGTCCGGTGCATACGTGAAGTCTTCGATAGAGATCCATATAGCATTTTGCGAGAATGCCGTTTCATTTTCAGAATTTTGCCTTTTATTTGTTACTGCCCGTAGTAGTAATTCTTGTAGTTCAAGATGCTTCTGTTCGTTTTTCTGTTGCTGCTCAAATTGCATTTTCATAAGTTCCAATATGGTTGCCTTAAAGTCTTCCATGTTTACACGTAATTTTGTGTAAGTATTTTTCCTTAGTGTAGACTTCAGGTCTTTGTAGCCTGTTGTTCTGGAACCTTAGTACGAAATATTTTCCTGCGTAGAATTCGTGTCTTTGTTATCACTTTAAAGTTGGTGTCTAAAATAAAAATTTCTTTTTTTTTATGTTCGCGTAGAACTTGTTTTTTTGTTGTTTTTTTATCACTACCTACGTCTCCTCTCTTATGGACGACCGATAGAAAAAAGTTTTTTTGTAGATTCTCCGCGTAGAACTTGTTTTTTTTTTCAATATTTGCTTAGAACTTGTTTTTTCAATATTTGCGTAGAACTTGCTTCTTCAGTATACTTTTAGTTTTCTCCGCGTAGAGTTTGTTTCTTCAGTATCCCGCGTAGAATTCGTTTCTTCAATATACTTTTTTAGGATATCTCCGCGTATAGTTTGTTTCTTCAGTATACTTTTTTGGTTTCTACGCGTAGAATTCGTTTTTTCAGTCCTCGTCGCCACTGTTATGGTCCAATATCCTCGCACCACTGTTATGGTCCAGGGTTAGGACGAAGAAAGAACAAAACGAACACAAGAGTAGGAATAACAAAGATATATTAAACAGAATAATAATACAAGAAGTTGAAGGTGTTAGTATGACTGCCAGTCTGGTTTAGAGTGTACTACTATTGTCTCGACTCGGATCCGTCTCGACTCGTTCCACTTCATTCTATCGTCTCTCTTGAGAGGCGCAGTCTTTATAGTGTCAGGAAGAGTTCATTCTCATTACAGGTAAGATACCATAACAAAGACAACACATGTTGACTAAGAAAAAATTTACTTTTGTCTTTATTCACACACATACACACACACATACACACATACATATATATATATATATATATATATATATATATATATATATATATATATATATATATATATATGCATTACTCGTTATAAAAGCTAAAATACGCGTTAGATTTATAAACTTAATACTCGTAAAAATTACGGTGCACTCTTTGTATGAATCAAGACGATAATTAATGAGTGAGTGCGTAAACGTTTTGATGTTACGTAACATAAGAATATATATTTTCAGTTGTTCAGATGCAGCTATGTAAGGAATTATTTCTTGTAACTGCTAACCTGTAACTGATTACTATCGATCTCACGCGGATGGCATATGTGATTAATATCATATCGCATAGAAACCTCTTCATACAATATGTCGGATCCAGCACGACATTCCACTGCTTTCTAGGTTAGTGTTGCATTTAACCAACCAAGAATGCACAACTAAATCTGGCTCTGTAACCAGAGACGATTCATCACAAGTCTATGCGCTGTTTTATCAAAGCCTTTTCTTGTGACTAATATTTACATGGTTATAATTAATAGTTTCCATATTGTCCCGGTTGTTACCAGTGAGTTTTAAAGCAGAGTAGTAAATATACGACCCAATTAACAAACAACTTATATAATTTTTAACAGCCTTAAAAATGTAATAATAACTTAAATTAACAATTTGTAAATATTTCGTGTAGCGGCCGCATTCATTCAGCAGATATCAAACGTCAATATGGTATCGAAATAGGAAGTTTGAAGAATTCATTTTGAAATTGTCAACAAAAATATTTTCGGTTCAATCAGAAAACTTACTGAAGACAATTTTCAAAACCCTTGTCTTGAACGTACCTGAGTCCTTAAATATTATCAAATAGTATCATTCATCTCAATTGATCACTAGTGACAACGGTCACTGAGATTAAAAGGATTCCTCCCCACACCACTGCTACTCACACACAATACTCCTCACAAACCTTTCAATGCACATTAAATACGCGTAAACGACACGTAAGTATACATCAGAAAACTTCGACTACTACAAACATTAGAACTTTCCTATTCTGCCTTTTCGCCAACTTATTGAAACTGTTGCGAAACTTCTTCACTATCGTACTCTTCTTCCATTACGACAAGTAATAATAAATCTTTCATTATTGCTTGGTTTATATACTCATTTCTATTCACTATGTTTTTTTAATGTTACAAAATACATTCGACTTCCTCCATACTTTTCCAACCACTAATTCCAAACTTCGCTTGCTGTTACATTCTCAAAGAGCGTCTGGATAGGCAGCCATGTAAATATTGCATTTCTATAACCTACTTGACCCGGCTTGAGCTTTTAAAAACTACTGACTTCAACGTGACTTGATATGTGCTTAAAGAGGTGGAGGAGATAAAATCACTCTTATCATAAACGGGAAAAAGAAATCACACTTTTCAGAAACAGAAAAAAGAAATCGTTCTTATCAGAAACGGGAAAAAGATGATATGTTTTACGGATGTTTAAACTGAGGGAAATAAACCAAAATGAAAATGTTTTTTGTTTTTTAGGCAACATGATCGATACAAACATTTTGTAGATTTTTTTTATTGCTCAAAAGATTTAATGAGAAAAAAATCAAGCCATATCAATTATGTTCGAAAATTCATGAAAATCTTTTGATCTACCGAATATTTCTTCACTTCTCTCCATTTCGTTTTAGGAAAATAATATATTTTTAACAAAGTCTGAAATCTGGATTTCTGTTATCCAAAATGGCGCTGCCATGAAAATTGACCGATAATGTCTGTGGAACGAAAACTTATAAAAACTCACGAAAAATAGTTCTTGGTTACTTTCGTGACGAAGGTATGATCCCATATACACGGTTCAATCAAAAAATGGATGACAAAAAGAAAAGCATAAATTCTGAAAGAACATAAAGACAGATGAAACGTAGAAAGATCACTTGAAGAGAAGAACATTTTTTATCATTGACAACGAATAATTTTCAGGCTCCCCCACCCTCATATAAATTCAGCTCTCCATTCAATAGAGTTGGTCGCTCGAAATGCCTTGGGTTGCTGATATCAGAAATATTTTATGAACTAATTAGTCTGTTTCCCCTGTTGATGATTGTACGTGTCAACGAAATGTCACGGTAGATAAGTTTTTTACATATTTATTATTCATTTGGTATTTATCTGATGCATTATTGATACTTAATATTGCTGTATGTTGCCAATATGTTGGCCAAATGAATAAGATTATAGAAACAACAGGGGATACTTTCAAAGTCGTTGGAATCACATGACAAACTCTCAAAAGCTGATGAGATTTCAAACGTCTTTCATTTCGTTTGTTCCTCAAAAAGCCTGTAAAGAATGATAGTAGCAAACGTGTCAACCTTTTAGATATCAAGTTAGAAAGTAAATTCCAGCTATCAAATATACTGAATTATATAAACTAAAATATAATATCTATGTCTATCTATCTATCTATCTATCTATCTATCTATCTATCTATCTATCTATCTCTCTCTCTCTCTCTCTCTCTCTCTCTCTATATATATATATATATATATATATATATATATATATATATATATATATATATATATATAGTTCTAATGATTAAATGGAATTATTTTTAATCCGACATTTTTATTATTTCAAACGTTATTATACTGGATACTTGTATTTGAAATAGACGTCCCATTTTTATTTTTACTTTTATCGTCTATCGGCCAACGTATTCGAGAAATCTTAATAAAGAATGAGAAACCACCGTTAGATCTTGTGTGCTTTACCGCTCGGCCATGGAGAGCGTTACAGTTCAGCAAGGCTCAATTTGCACTTTTAAGGAGAGCAAAACTCCTCACTAAGATATTTTCCTCGAAAGTCCATATCTGCCCAGTTTCTTATTCGAAACGTAAACGAAGTAATTTCTAACCACGCGAGGAGTTGTTATTGAGAAAATTAACCTCCTTGACGCCGTTATTCGTTATATTTATTTTGCGAACAGTCGCCAGATGACGACCAGCTGACAACTGTTACACATATCTTCCCTTATCTGGCGAGGAGTTACCTCCTCTTCACGCTGTTATCTGTAATATTTGCATTGTTTGCTGCCATGATTGCACTTGGGATATGTATTAGAGTTGGTTCTCCGTTGCTTCTCCACGATGTATTTACACCAACTAGTCAGCTGGCTCATTAAGAATTCTTTACATTTTCAAAATCATTTATTTTTACATTTTTAAAGTCAATCTTTTACCTAGTCTTGCTAATGTTTTCAATTTCTTTTTTGATTGTTTCAGAATCTCGTTTCAAATAATTCATAGATTCGAAATTTCTATTTTCATCAATCAATAATCGCAATATCTTGTTTCTCTTTGAGGTTACACCCTTCTTACAGTTCATGGTGATGTTTATATATATGAAATTAAAAATACAATAAATATACCATTACACACAGACACGTGCCCATGTGTGTGTGTGTGTTTTCAATATGATGAAGAATCCTTGGTTAGAATAATAAAATCTCATACTACCAAAAAAGTTACTGTATGTCTGGTAAAAGAAGAAATACAACTGATTAATACCAATTTTATAGTGAAAACATTCACTTGAATAATAAAATCTAACATAGTGTATAAACTTCATTTTTCTAGCAATATATTTAGAAGAAATAACAAACGAAATTTCTCTGATATTCGATCATTTGAAGAGAATTGCATTATGATAGAATAGGAACGTTAAATTGGAAGTAAAAATTAATCATTTGGCATAAATCGCAAATCTTTTAAGATTACTCTCCCCTGAAGAAATAACTAACAGAGATTTATGAAAGAGAAATATTTGTTGAATTTTTTTTAATCTTATAAAATTTATTAAAAATTGCTCAATTTGTCTTATTTAAAATTGAACATTTCCTCGTTTCATTTTTTTTCACACATTTTGTGCTTTCAAAGTTTCTATTACATTCGGAAATGTTTGAACGATTAAAATACATCATCCAAAAAATAACTAAAAATGAAAAAGCTGAAAGTCATCTATTTCAATTATATCTACAATAATGTAGAATCAGTTCCGAACAAATTGTCTCGTTTATGGAAAATCTACAGCAACAATGATAGGAAAGTATTGTCTATACACTAGTTATGCATTTTTTAACTTTCATTTATATATTGTCGGTAATACCTTAATATTGAAAATATAATAACCGGTGTCAATTCCTCTTTTGGCTCATTTATTAACAATATAGCGAGATTAAATCGAATCACTAACAACAGCGTTTCATCTTCTTAATTTTAGTTAGTGTGGAGGATGTGGAAGAACCTCCCATCTTACGAGCTACTTTTTCTTGGTTTGGTTTTGAAGAGTGTCATTGTCATGCTGGAAAACAACGCCATTTCTATTTACCAAAGCACGACACTTTCGAGGCAAAACTTCGTATACCCGATGAGAAACCAGTGCCAACACCAAACAAGGACATAATTCCCAAAAGTCCTTGCTTTGTGTCTGGTGAAATATAAATAGGTATCGCCCCTTACGAGCTACGAATATGGAATGATCATGACTGCAGAGGGTATTGCGAGCAAGGGGTTTTGTGAATGGAGTCCTGATTTTGATGTGGGCTCGAAGTTTTCATATTGTGATAATCACTATCTTTTTTGTTTCTGTTGACATGCAAAATCCATTTTCCGATGCCAAAATGAAAGGTTATCATCCCTAATTAAAAGACTTCTATAGATGGTGGAACAATCGGTTCAGTTTTCAAGCAGAAGTTCATGAGAAACCAACATTCTCTCTTTGCAAATTTATGTTTTCTCAATTAAACTCATGAAATGTACTATAAACGATTCACTGTTGGATAGAAGAGACGATAAAATGATTCTAGACACAATTTCCACCAGTTAACATTGATTCTGCTTTGGTTAGTTGACTCATAATCCAAATCTTTTCCACGCGTACTTATTTCCAGAACACCTTAATACTAACAATTAGCATTTAAATGATAGTCGATACTCTAAATAATTGTCTTCCTATGACCTTCCTGGAAAAGTGCCAATACAAAAACTATTTCTTTTTTCAGTTATTCAACTTCTTTCACAAATATATTCAAGTATTGTAGGTCGCCACCAATAGGTGTTACCGTTGCAACAAATATAGCCAGAACCTATTTATTTCTAGTTATCTTCAACTCCTACTCTTTTCCCACACGAATATTTAAATTTTCTAATCAACAAGAAGTTAGTCTACAGTCAAACTTTGGCAAAAGTGTTCTTTCTTCATTTCTTATTCACAATGTTCCTCAAGTGTTGACTTTTTAAAAACAGGCTTCACTTGAAAGTCATAATTCAATTTGGTCAAGATGAGAAAAGTATTAGTGAGCTTTGCCAGTAGTGGCGTTGAACTCAGCAGGGTTTACCTGAATGTAGAAAGAATGTTTTTACAGAGCGAGGCATTATGTATAGCCAGAAGTAGATGAAATTAGTTGTAGTTAATAAATGAAGAGATCACAGGTGATAGGAAAGGAACAATGATTCTTGTCTAGACTGACGCCCTAACACCTAAAGTGATCAGTCAGGCATGAACAATTTATTTATGAATATAAAAGGAACTTTGTCCGTGATCAAGAGTTGTTCTAAAATTGTTTAGAAATTAAGAAGCAAAATAATTTTGAGTTAAAATTTTTAAAAAAGCGCATTGATATTATTTTGAAAGTGAATATTTATTTCCTGGAAGCTGAAAATACATTGTGAATGGTTGAGGAGGTAAAAATGTGACCTTTTAAAGATATTCAACTCATCCATAAAGAAAAAAGCTGATGAAGTGTAAATATTATATTTTATATTCCAGAAATTGTTGAAGTGTTTTAGAATTGTTTTTAGTCCGATTTCTTCTTAGAATACAATTTTCGTATTAGACAAAGGAAGTTTTCTTACAACTTCGACTCACACTATTATTGTTACTGCTTCATACGTTGTCCTTTTATTTATACAGAATTGGTTATTGACACAAACTTAGTACATCAATACACGTTTTAAAATAGGAAAAATATGTGGAATCAGAATAATACTTCTGATGATAACATTAAATCAAAAATATTCATATCCGTCTTTGATTCATTTGTTACATCCTCAGAAATCTAGAACTATTCAGTGAAATGAACCTTTTAAGGATTTTGAAAAATAAATATTCTACTTTTGATTCAGTGAAACATACCTCAGATATGCACATTTGTTAACTCCACGGAAACATGCAAAACAACTGCATTCAGTTTATTGTAATTTTCAATACAAAATTTAAGGTTAATCTGTAACGAATTCGGATGCAGTTTTAAGCAAAACAAGTTTTAAGAATCGTCTTCTTTTCACTTTTTTGTAGGAAAACAAAAAATTTCGACATATTTTCAAAATAAAAGTTTATTACTTTTATTCACATCTGCAAAAAAAATACAACCAAATGAAATATACTAACAACTACTTTATTTATATCTGACTGCATAAAGCGAGTTTTATATGAAGAATAAAGAGGGTGGGTATCGTGGATTAAGAAACGACTAAAATTTGTAGACACACTAAAATCCCTTGGATAGGATAATGGCTAGAAGAAAAAGTCAACCAGGAAGCCCCAAGGAGACATTTACCTTTATTGACATCATTCAAATTTCAGTTAAAATATTCAAAGTCACTTATACGCAAATGTTTGATAAATACCGATAAATACTTATAAATACTTATCTTATATTACAAATGTCAGCGTCAACTTTTTAAAAGGAACGAAATTGTTTAATGTGTAAGAAATTTGGATTACATTTTTTTCTTTGACGAGCAAACAAAAAACGATGATATATGTGTTAATTAGGATGCACGCATGCCATACAGTCTGAGATTCAATGAACTTCTACTTCGTTTCTACTTCATTTCTACTTCATTTCTACTTCATTTCTACTTCATTTACAAAATCTGCTTAGAACATTTTATTTCTGCTTTCGAAATCTGTCTTTATATATATATACATATATATATATATATGTATATATATATATATGCACATCTACTCACACGCACATACACACACATGCACACACACACACACACACACACACACACACACATATATATATATATATATACATATATATATATATATATATATATATATATATATATATATTATTTTCAGTGTATATATAAAGGAAAAAAATGAATAAAAAGACCAGAGGAAAAACTATTCTTAGCCGACGTCTTCTGACAGACTTTATCAAGGCAATGTCAGATTGTCTTGATAAAATACCGCCGAGAACGAAACGAAAACCGCCCGCTAAGAATAGATTTTCCTCTGGTCTTTTCATTCATATATATATATATATATATATATATATATATATATATATATATATATATATATATATATATATATATATATATATATATATATATATATATATATATATATGAGTAAGTACCGAATCTTCACATCTGACCAAATGACATAAAGTCAGAAATACTGAATATCATTATCGGCCGATGATTTGAAGGGAATGCGTTTCTTGAACGTGAATAATCAACAGTAAGATCGATAGCAACATAAGAAAGACGACATTAGTTGAGAAATGAACAATTAAAGATTAAGGGAAAACATATTCTTTTGCAGTGAAAAGGCACGGCTCTCCGTTTTGATGAAAAAAATCTTCAGAAGATTTGCAACATCACCAGAGAAGAACTGTTACTAAATAGGAGAAAGTCATGTCAAAATTATTATATTTTTTTCTTCAAAAACCTGTTTAAATTCTGCAAGAGAATTCTACAAGTCCTGTCAGTACCTAAAAGCGAACTGAAGCAGTAAAACATGTGTATTATGATTCCATCAAGGTAGGTTAGTCATCGGAGATAAAAGTGACTCTCTCGACCCTACAATATCAAATATCCAAGATAACACCGAATAAGTTTAAAGCTATGACCGCGATGGTATTCCATGAATATTGCATATAAATACGATTACGCAATGTGTAGTTGAGGGTGGTCAAGAAGTTTCAGAGTTTGATGAGAATGGCCAACTAGAATTAGCCCAGTACAAGGCTCGAGAGCCACACAAATTAAAAGGTTGCTACTACAATGTCAATGATGAATGGCGTGTGTAATATGAATGAAAGACAAGATGGTAAGAAGGGAAAATTATGAGGATAAGGATAACAACTCAACCATAACTTGCAGAGGTAAAGATTGTTATGTTCAGGAAAGCACTCGTGCAAAAATAGATACTACATTTAGTTCATGGGTGCTGTTCAAACATTGCAAACATTTGTGCAGCACTAGTTAAATATGTTCTTCATGTGTATGCGTGATGGCGCGTGACACAAACACCCTCCCATATATATATATATATATATATATATATATATATATATATATATATATATATACACTTAGTGGATTCGTTGTTGCTTCGATGACACACTTCATCCATCAGAAGTTGTTTTCAGTGGGTGTGGGTATGTGTGTTGGGGCTAACTTTTAAAAATCGCCCCTTTTCTACCCGCAGGCGACGTGAAGATTTCAGATTGTCAAGTTTTTCCATTCAACGTTCATCATACATTAATCCTGTAAGGGGTGGCCTATTCTCCACTCTGCAGCTGTTTTGCTAGCCTATCACTTATCTATCGACATTTCTATGGCAATTGTTCAGAAGACCACTATTTTCTCTTTCCACCAGTTCGGACCTACACAACGCGGACATTTCACAGAGTTGAAACACCTTCATTGCTTCCATGTTCTAAATGTAAGAAGAAAATTCAACTCAGACTCCTTTTTCCTAAGGACTGCCATTTTGTGGAGGAGAATAGTGAAAACTAAATGTTACAGGAAGTCGTTTTTGTTTTCATGTCTAAATTGCCCTCGTAAAATATTAAAAGATAAACGTTTATAATCTGTGATTTTTAAAATTAATCAAACCGATTTATATTATCAACCATTAATTAGAAGCGGCACTAAATTAAAACTGTGGCATGTTATCAATTATTAACGGTTTAAAATTTCAAAAATCTCAATTATTATTTTGACCTCAACATATTATGATAATACAATATCATATTATATCATATACTATCATATACCCTATTGTTGTTCTCAAGAAAATTGATCCAGAATTGTCTCCAATTTTGGCGAAACTATTTAACCGCTGCCTTAAGAAACAATGTTTCTCAAACCCATGGAAGGTGTCTAGTGTGTGTCCTGTGTACAAAGCGCAGTAGAGCTCTCATCCCCCGTCACAGTATTGTTCCATCAGTCTCCGTAGTGGCATTAGCAAAGTTTTGAAGCTATCATCAATAAGAAAGTTGCTCAACAACTCTACACTATGCTCTTCACTCTACTAGGTTTATTGTTGATATTTTAACTATTATCACGCATAGAATCAGTGAAGTGCTTGGTAATAAAAAACATCTCGAGAGTGATCACCATGGATATCTCGAAGGACTTTGACAAGGTGTGACACAGGGAATTGCTACACAAACTTGCCAGTTATGTAATCCCTGGAAAAGTCCTCTTAGTATCAAGTCCTTCTTGTCAGATAATATCTATGAAGGCACATGAGATCAATGCTGGCGTCACCTAAGGCTCTCTCCTCGGCCCCATCCTCTTTCTGCTCTGTATTAAAGATATGTGTAAGAACTTTCAGATTCTTAGTAAATATATAAATGACAGTGTAGGGAGGTACTTACAAATATCTGGATGGCCGGTGCCTGGCAGGTGATCTCTCATCTGACCTATCACAGACTGGCTGGTATCATTCAATACCACCTAAACAAAGTTAGTAGCTTTTCATCACCGCCGGGCAGATCATAACCTGCACCAATCCTGATGTGTGACCATACCCTCAAAAAGGGCACCTTGCCTTGAAAGCCTATTGGGTGTAAAGTTCACTCCCGAACTCATATGGAACATGTATATTTGTGCCATCTCAAGACAATGCTGGGAGAATGGCCGCTTAGTTGAAATGCTCTCTAAAATACCCAACTGCTGCTGCCATGCTCTATATTTACATAAGTCAGATCAGATCAAGA
>OZ038489.1:53567008-53599508 GCA_964036315.1 Acanthosepion esculentum | reverse complement strand
AAATGGCTGACATCCGTCAAGACAGTTTCACCATCTACTGTGGAGATAGGAGCAACACCACTTTTCTGAGGACCGAAAATACTCTTGTGACCAGCATAGAAGGCCTTTAGATCCTTTCTATCTGAAGATTCTTGGAGTTCAGTGCCCTTTTCAGACCACCAACACTCTTTCATGGCTCTGAGAGCTCGTTGAACCTGACTTTTGCATTTCTTGTAAGCGATCTTCTTATCGGACGAGTTCTTGTCCTCAATCCATGCTTTATGAGAAGAGTGCAATTGATCTATAAGCTGCTGAACTTCTGTATTATTGTCATCAAACTAGTCTTGATGTTTACGAGAGAGAGAGAGAGAGAGAGATAGAGAGAGATATATATATTGGGTATCTATGTGTATATATAATAGTGCTACTCGTTTCCGATGTATGTGCGGGGGTGTAATGTTGTGATTAACACATAACGTCCGACTCTGTGTCGACAGGAGCTCAAACACAGAACTGCTGGGGAGTCATTGGCTCGATCTAAATGATAACAATAATCCCCCTCTTGTCTTCTCCTCAATTTTAAGACCATATTTAAAAAAAACACCCCATCATTAGTATTTTAATACCGACGATTGACTTGTGTCGATTGGAAGGCGCCTTAGATTATATTTAATTTATTCAATTTTAATCGAGATTATATGTATTTTATTCGATTTTAAATCTATCTTAAAACTTAAGTTATATATATATATATATATATATATATATATATATATATATATATATATATATATATATATGTACAATTGCTCATGTATGTCATTTTCTGCGGAAAATCTTCCCTGAGAAGCTACCTCAATTAGCATCATTTGTTTCAGAATTCTAGTTAGACAAAAGATGATCAGTATCTCTTGCGTATTTTGAGACTTATGGACATTCTACAAAGATGAAATCGCAATAAAAGTTTTTTTGTGCATGTTGGAGGATTTACATGAGCTCAGTTCAAATACTCCCGAACAAAACATTATAATTATATTAGCCTTCACTAAATTTTTAACACAACTTAGATTATATCGCCAAAGTTGTCATCATTGAAACCCTCGGCCAATGGTATTCTGAAGAATAACACCGGGCGAGTTTCGAGAGACTGAATCACAGGCCATTATTTATACAAAATATATTAAAGAGTTTTTTCTCTAATGGTATGGTTCATAGACACAACCACACACATGCTGCTTCTTTCGTTTCATTTTCTCTCTATACATCTCTAAAACACGTAGGCTCACTTCGAGAGACTATCGCACACAGGCACGGACGCACATTTTCTGTCTTTTCCCCTGTGCCTCCACTCTCTTTTTCGTTCTTTACTCCCTCTCTCTCCCAGTCTCTCTTTCGGTCGCTCTTTCTCTTCCTCTTACAAACACATGCTTTCTCTTTCTTTTTATCTCTCTTTCTCTCACACATACACGAAACACACATACATTTGTATCTCTCTCTCTCCCTCTCTCTTACACTCACACACATGTTTCCCCTTTCTTTCTCTTACTTTTCTCATTTCTTTTCACATACTTTATAATTTGACATACAAAATTCTTTTTCCTTCTTTTCTCTATCTTACATATAAACTACACAATGCTTTCTCTTGCCTTTTCTCACTTGTTCCCTCTTTCTCTTTCACACACATACATTCACACGTACACACGAATGCCTTTTCTTTCTTTTCACACCTTTCTCTCTTTCAAACACACACACTTTATATTTCTCTTTCTCTCTTTCTCACACATTTTCTCATTTTTTAAATCTCTCTCTCACAGACTTGAATTTTGTTTCACACTCTCCCAGACTCTCACTCTCTTGCACGCATAATATTACTTTCTTTTTTATTTCTCTTTCTCTTTCTCTTTCAAATACATATATACTTTCTCTTTGTCCGCTCTATATCTCTCTCAAACTCACATACAAGATTTCTCTTTCTTCCTCTTTCTCTCTCTCTCTCTCTCTCTCTCTCTCTCTCTCACACACACACACATACAAACATACTCTTCCTGTTTCGCTCGCTCACTTTCTCTCTTTCTCTCTGTCATACACACAGAAATGCTTTCTTTTCCTCTCTCTTTCTATCACACCCATGCTTTTGGTTTCATTCTCTCTCCTTCTCTATAACACACATATGCTTTCTGTTTCTCCTACTTTCTCATCCTATCACTATAACACACAGACACACACACACACACACACACACACACACACACACACACACACACACACACATACACATACACCCGTATGCTTTCTTTTTCTTCCCCACTCTCTTATGCACACACACACGCACACACACACACACACGTATAGTCTCACGTGGGAGTCGATACACATAATATTTACATGAGTAAATCTGGAAATAGGGTTGGTTGATTTTCAGGAACTGAAACAACGCGAAAGTAGACAAGCAAAAAATCGGTATCAGTAAAGGAACTCTTGTAGTTTAGCATCACCCAAACCTTTCAGCGTGCATCGCTGGTTGATTGTCGATTATTTTTGCTACACTGAATTTCGAGTGTGTCTATCGCAGATGATCAGAATATAATTGGTCCAAGCACAATGTTCAACGCAGCCTAAATGTCTCCTTATGAAAACGTGATGCGAAAATGTTTTATTGACTCGAAGATTCCCACAGAAATAGAACATACATCAGTATAAATCTGACCATTACAACGTTTTCTTTTTCAAGCGTTAACAATAACGAGCGTTATGATGAGGATCCAAGAAAGCTATGAAAAAAGCTAAATAATAATAATAAATCATCACTTGGCATTGAGGCAGGCTGAACTTTGGAAAATAGTTTCCTCTCTCCTTGAATTTATTAACAAGTTTCTAAATTTCATGAAGGAAGTCTGGATTCAAATGCGCATGGAGTGTATCGCGTATTAATGCAATGTGGAAACAATAAAGATATCTCAATTGCATCTATTATGGTGAAGGTAATAATGAACCAGAATCTCGCTGTTGTATGAAAGTCAATTCCTCACAACCCAATTTGGTTTTCGTTCTGGTAAGGGATGTAATGATAGTATATGTCATCAAAGAACCCAAGGAAATGGCATACATCTCCAATCTAAAAATTATATACCTGCTATTTTGACGTCACAGTAGCATACGACAACGTCAATTCATTTTCTTTCATTAGAAACCGCCTTCCAATTTACGACTCCACAGAACGTCTAGATCTGATAGAAGAAATATATTGGTGCAGAAACTCATACATGTCTGGCGAGGACCCCAATACCGAAACATTTCAAACCTCATCAGGAATATGACAAGGAGGAAGTGAGAGACTAAATCTGCTTAATTTCTTTCTAGACTATGTTCTGTGTATATATAAGCACAGATGTGAAGAGATGATCATTTAAGCATTCCACACCACATCCCAAATGAGTCCACTAATGGAAAACAGCGTTCCTGCTATTCCTCCCAAGGCCAATGTATAGATGATAAGGGGCTACACAAACCACATAGTATTCATTGTTGATATAAAAATAATCTTAAGCAAAAGAATTAAAATCCTCTAACCAAGTTTTCCAGTAAATATGACTCAAGATAAACCATTTCGAAACAGAAACTATGATTTGGAACTGCAATGGAAGCAGTGGTGACACCTACCGTAAATCCATCATAAACAATTCAGGATGTGGAATTAGTAAATCCTAAGCACATCAAATACCTCGGTGTATGGGTCAGTTATAAAAATAGTATAGTTGATAAGGAAATTGAACATAGAATAGACTGACAAAACTTAAAATTTGCCTACCCAAAAACTTGGTTAAATAACTGATCAGCTATCTCTCTCAGCTGAAGTAAAAAATAAGAATGAAACATGGCATAAACTATTATCATTTATACAGTTTATATGTTTCAACTTCTTGCATACATATTGAATTTTGTGTGTAGAGCAATGTTTCAGAGAGGACATTTCTTTTATAACTTTATATCGATACAATGACTGGATCCACTACTTTGACTATTTGTCTATACGATTGACAGACTGTCTCTTCATCACATTTTTATTTTATGTCAGCCGAGATGGTTACTTCAACTAGTATATATATATATATATATATATATATATATATATAATATATATATATATATATATATATATATGTATATATATATATTTATATATATATGCTTGATATATAAAATATATATCGTTATCTCATATATATATATATATATGTATATATATATATATATATATATATATATATATGTTTGTGTGTGTATGTATGTGTGTGTGTGTGTGCGTTTGTGTGTGTTTTTGTGTGAGAGAGAGAGGGAAGGTGAGTGAGACAAGTATGCATTAAAGTTAAAAATATAATGCCTAAAAATAATTTATTTGAAAGAATGAAAATATTTTATTTACCGAAAATAATTCTACATTGGACGAAAGGAAAAAAAAGAGAAAAAATATTGACACTGATACATTATTTAAGCTGAGAATCTGGCAGACAAAATGCTGCTTAGAATCACAGCCTCACTTTTGTTCTAATTACTTACTGTCATTATTTATTACTATTTTCCTGAATTCTATTTGGAAGTTTACTATTTTTACTTTTTGGGGTCAGTCAACTTTACCGAAGCCTGCTGCCACTAATTAACCATTGTTTATAAGTGAATGATTGCAAAAACTCACTTTCTTCACTTTTTCAAACCCTGGTTGTGTCAACTTGAATTTCTGCTTTTTCATAATTCTTTAAAACTTTTCTTATGTAAATTTGTCTTATTTTGAAAATGAAATATTTGATTTGGTAAAAAATAACAACAAATAAACAAATTAAGACTTAAATTATTATTATCATTATTATTAATAATAATAATATTAATTTATAGAATAAAATTATAGATTATTATTATTAGTAGTATTATTAGTATTATTATTATTGCCTATAGTTTTTATTCCTTTATCCTTTTTTTATTTATTGATTGTATTGTAATGTAATGTAGCAATTTTTTTAATGATGAGGACGTATTTTCAAATTTGTAGAAAAAGCGTTATTTTCTTTTGTTTACTTACGTTTTTATTGCTTCAGAAAAGTCAATTTCTTTTATTATTTATCTTTCAAATATTTTACTTTTAACAAAAAGAAAACAGAAAAAAACAAAATGTTCTCATATATTTTATGATAATTTTCTATATATATATATTTTATTTTTTATTTATTCATTGATGTCTATTATTATCATTTAAATTAATAATAATAACTGTTAAAGAAGTAGAACATTTGGAACTGTTTATTACGAGAGCCAGTATAAAATATATATGTATATGCCTATGCGTGTATATATATACTTTGGATCGATGGAATTCGTCGGCCCGGGAGGGTAGTCCATCTAAGAGAAGGAACTGATTTTAAACCTCTGCTAATTTGCAATCATACCCTATCTTGGGAAAGGCTTCGCAATTACACACTGCAGATAAATTATGTTTAACTTCGTTCTGGCAAGTCCTGTGAGACTGCCACTCCCATATGGGCTTGTACATCCATAACAGATGCTGCACCGCCATCACCAGATGTGGTATAACTTTTTTTTGGCGCAGATCCTTGGTCTCTCGAAACCGACGGATATACAAGTAAACTCCTAATTATATAATAATAACAATAACATAATAATAATAACAACAAAAACAACATAAAATAACATGAAAGTAATAAGCGAATTCATTCAATAATAAAGGAAGCCAAGAAGTTCAAAATATAGTTTCAAGTGGGGAAAAATACAAGTAAAGCATAATACACCGATTGAAGCTGCAAAATTCTTAAAAAAGAAAGCAAAAGCAAATGCAACCGACCAGATACAGAAACAATGGCAATATAAACCGCATCACGGTCAATACTCTGCCTGTACCCACCAAACAAGCTGATGTTGACAGACCTCGTACCCATCAGTGGCTACGTAGGGCATGGTTAAAAGCTGAAACTGAAGGTTTTATTCTTGCTGCACAGGACCAATGCTTGCTAACTAGAAATTACCAAGCACACATAATGAAAAATTGTGTTAGTCCAAATTGCAGATTCTGTGATAAATATCCAGAAATAATTGACCATCTTGTATCAGGTTGCACGGTATTGGCACCCACTGAATATAAAACCCAGCATGACAGAGTGGGCCAATACCTGCATTAGAAAATCTGCAACTGTTACAGAAAGGAAATTGCGAGAAATTTGTATGAATATAACCCAGACCCAGTTACAGACATAGGACCTGTAACAATTTTACGGGACTTTAGAATTCAAAGATAGAACAATAAAAAATAATCGCCTAGACATCGTGATCAGAGACCACAAAACAAAATGTGCCTTCTTATTGATAAGGTTAGACCCTGCAGACTCTAATGTATCTTTGAAGAGTTCAAAAAAATTTCAAAATACAATGATCTTGAAATCGAAATCTCAAAAAGATTGCACACAATTCCAATTGTAGTCGGAGCCCTCGGATTGATTGGAAAAGTTTTCGATAGAATCATTGAAGGAATTCCTGGTAGTCCATGCCTTAAAGAAATAAAAAATTGACTCACAAGTACAACTCACAGATTGCGAAGAGCTTTGACCGACTTGAAATTCCCTTTTGAATTTGTTGGTTTCCTTTATTAGTGAATAAAGTTTCTTATTATACAAATAAATCAAATTTTCATCATTAAACGCGTCAATGCGTTATAACATAAAATTTTAAATCTAAAAGGTTTTGAGAATTAAATAACGTCAACCTAGTTAAGAAACTCTGTATAAAAATAAGCATAGTGTCAAAAGAAAAAAGCAGTTGAATGATAATTGGATTTGTTGTAAACATCTCTACCAGCAGATCGATTACTAGATTAAATACTTAACCTAATGTATTAATTCCTTCAAATATTTCAAAGGATAAATTTGCCTTTCAGCCATCTTTTTTAATACCAATTAATTTAATTTTTTAAGAGAAAATAATCCTGTAAATAATATTTAAGTTCATTTACACATTCAAGAAGTTTAAAAAGAATAACTGGTAATCCAATTTAAGAATTTTAAGAAGAATAATTGGTAATCCAAGCTTTGTTTGGACAAAAAAGAAGACACTTTTCTTTCCTTACGAATTATAATCCGAAGAAGGTTGTATCGGCCGAAACATCACCAACAGCACAAAAAAGAACTTCAACAAATCTTGGACGTTGTGGTCATCATTTTGAGAAGGGTGTTTAGCATTTACAGCGGGAATTCACAACACAGAAATTGTGTGTATTGATAGTTTCATTTACGTGCTAAAAATAGAAAGGTTGGAAACAATAAAGCCGAAGAATTATTTTTTTTATTTATTTATTTACTTTTTTTTATTACTTTTTTTTAATCATTGCACTCATTAAATTTTGTTTCTCTTCGGTTGGAATATTAGCATTCGTTTCAAAAAGACTTTCCTAAGATTTTATCGACACAAAAGAAGAACATTTTCAGTAACTCTGTATATATCGTTCTCTTGTTTATGTCGGATATTACATATAACCGAGAATGAATTTGTCAAAACTGGATATGATACATTTGTCTAATTTGGGGCTCACATTTTAACCCCCTTAAGGTTAAAATGAAGAACATTCCCTTTAAACCAGTCATGGAGGCCGCATTTTAAGATTGACAAAAACACTCAACAAGTTAATATTGTGGATTTTACAAGCATTAAATTGAATAATTGGCGAATGAATAATGTTTCCCACTGGAATCTATAAATGGACATCTTCAAACTAATAGTGAGAAATGTACTTTGTGTGATTGTATTTGCTTCAAGATGAATTCGAATTGAATGGAATAAAAAGGAAAGTATTGAGATTTTTATGGAGCGTTCTTTTTCAACAGTATGAAAATTAAATAGTTTTTATTGTAACATCATTTGAGATAACAAAGAAAAAATGATTTTCTATAATAACTGCAGGAGATCTGCACAGTGCCTGGATGCGGAGAAGAATTCAAAAATAAAGTGAAATCGTGATATCATCTTTGGAATATGATGACCAGTATTTTGTTTAAGAGGAGTGGTTTCATAAATTAGAACTGCTTTGAAAGTCGCTGAACAGTATGGGAGTGTTTTTGAAACTTAGACAAATCGCGCTCAGTTTGGCGATTAGAATGTGTCTCATTTTGCTGCATAACAATGCAGGCGGTAATGTTGCAAAAATGAAATGAAGTTAATAAACTTTAATCAGTTGCAGGGAAAACTCTTATTTCATGTTGCCTAGTCACCTATTTTACATGAAGAAAATTTAAGAAAGGAATTGACGACTTGCTGCTGTGGGAATATTTGATAAATTATTTTCCATAAAATGATCAGTATAATTTGTTTACAGAAATCATCAATTTCATATTGAAAAAGATTGATACTAAAAGATAAATTAGCAATATCAAATTGAACGACTTGATACTGAAAGATAAATCAGTAATTTCTTTTTGCTATCAAAAGATAAATCATCTATATAATTTTGAACGAAATGATGTTGAAAGATAATCAAGCAATCTAATTTTGATCAACTTGACAATGTTTGATAAATCATTAACTTCTTATTTAACGACTTGATACTGAAAGATAAATAATCAGTTTCATGTTGGATAACTTGAAATTTCAAAGTTAATCAGTATTTTTATCTTCACTGACATGAAACGTGAATATATATAATAAAATTCATGCTGAACAACTTCATACTGAAAAGAAAAACAGCATAAAATTTCGTATTGTATGACGTAATACTGAATGAATGATAAATAGTCAGTTTCTTGATCAACTTAATTATCAATCAGATATCATGTTTTACGACATGATAAGGAAAGGCATATATTCAATTTCAAGTTGAACAACCTTAACTTTAGAGATAAATAAGAAATTTTATTTTGAGTGGCTAGATATTCGAATATAAATCTTCGATTTCGTGTTCAATGACTTTATACAAATACAATTACAGATTGAATGACTTGATACTTTAAGATAAATCCGCAATTTTATGTTGAGCGATTTTATATTACAGGATATAATTATCTTTTTAATGTATTGATGCTGATAAGTAAATCATCAATTTCACGTTGAAAGACTTGATAGTGAAATATAAATCAGCAATTTCATGTCGATCCACTTGAAACTTAAAGATAAATCATCAATTTCAAATTGAACGACTTGATACTGAAAGAATGTGAGACATCACCTTTGAGTATTTAACAATTATCAACAAAACGCAACAGCGTTATGATTGCATTGCAATTTGAAGTAGATGCGCAAGAGGAGGGAAAATGAGACAAATCAATTAAATACAAAATGCACTGCTCGATTTTGATCTGGACGGAAACATTCATTGACTGATATTTTGATTATGACCAATATTTCTGTGATGTAATTTCCGTCTAGTTTTTACATTACTGAAAACAATATGGATGAGACTAAACGTGACAACTAATTGTTAAGCGTACTCATAATGTTTTTCTCAACACAACTAAGAAAAATTATAAGTAAAATACAATCTATCATTTTCTCATTTTATAAGTATTTTTTTATTTTTTTACAATTATTTAGTTTTCTCTTTAATAACGACTAGATAGAAAGACAACGTTTTCAAATTGTTATTTTATTTGCTGAAGTACAAAAATGAAAAAGATGAAAGAGTTATCAATCAATAAAATTAAAATTATTATACTCGAAAAAAGGCAAGGATATTTGTGAATATCTTTTCGCACATGTTTAAAACTATGATGAATCTGATAGGAAATTGTTCAATCAATATACACTAACCTCTTGTCTAACTTTGTACTCAATTGATAAACGAGTATTATTTTGAAACGAAACAATTTTCTCTTACGAGCAAAGACGAAGAGCCATTCCAATTCTTGAAGCTATTTATATTAATTCAAACAAAAGAAAGCATCTCGTTTTGTATATTTTTCATTTATTTATTTTCCTTTCAATAAGATGTAAATTATATGATGCGTTGAAACAAACACTTAAAACATTTTCAATATCAACAAAAATTCCGATAATTTAATTTTATTCAGTTATAAATGCTGAACACAGAATAAGCAAAACGAATTGTTAGTTTTAGGATTACTTTAGGATAAAGTTGTAGGAGAACATTAAGCCTGATAAGCAAGTAATTAAACTTTGGTTATTTCCGTTCAATATGTGCAGGATGAATGGCGACACTAAATTAATCCACTGTTGCTTTAATGGTTTATCATATCAAGCTTTCCATTTTTTTCCCAGAAAAAGACACACACTCGATATACAGCATAAATCGTAGTAGGGTTAATTCAAATAAATCTATTGCCGTAATTGATATCGAAAACTCCTTAATATGCTTAATGTAACAAATTCCAAATCCAATTTGGTTAATGTATTTTGCTTGATTTTCTGAAACATGTACGTATTTTATTGAAGAACACTTTGCGGTCGTTCAGTACTGACTTCCAATAACACAATATTATTATTATTATTGCTACTACTACGACGACGACGACTACTATTATTACTACTACTACACTGGTCAACACATATTTTAGTGCAAGAATGGAAACACTTTTTCTTGGCTAACTTGAAGACGCCAAATCCAAAAATGACGTCCATTTTCTCCATATTAGTTACCGTTTTCTCTGTAACAAGATTTTTCGCAAAAAATTCATTTTATCTCATTTTTCATCGACTGAATTCACTATTTTCAAATTAGAAAATGAAAATCTAAAATCAAAATCAACTCAAACCAATCTTTATTAATGAAAAGTAATCTGATATATCAATGATGAATGATGGCTCCATAAAAATTGAACACATTCAATGGATTTTACCATAACCTCTATAGATATCTCAGTGCACATCAGTATTCAAACTATTAAAGGCTATTCATAATTAAACTATTTATAGTCTTATCAGTGCTATGCCTATGGATGTATTTTTTGCACATACTGCATAATTATAAACAACATGATCTATATAAAATAGATTTGGAGTTTTATATGATTTTATTAAATTTAGTTGATATGTTATGTATGAATAGGTAAAGTCTTCTTTTATTTCGTATCCGAATACAATGTTATTATCATACTTTGTTTTACTTGTAGACATCAATACCAAAGCAGAGGATGTAAAAACAATCCCGATTTCTTGTTATCTTTGTGACGATTTTACAACGAATAACAGAAAACCGATCAATGATTTTGTCAAAAAGCATATCATGCTTACTTTGAAATGAAGCTGGGTGATCAAGACAAATCGTGGGTACCACATATTGTCTGCAAAACTTTGTCAGGAGCAATTACCTCAGTGGGTTAGAGGTATTCGAAATTCACTTAAGTTTGGCATTCCGATGATTTCGCACGAACCACAAAATCATATCGACCACTGTTACTTCTGCTTAATTGACATTGCTAGCCTCAACAAGAAAAACGTAATTCAGTGAACTATCTTTCTCATAATTCAGCTATCAGACATGCACTGCACTCCAATGAAATCCCAATTCTTGTCGTCAAAGGCTTTGCGTCCAGTGATATGGAAGAATTGGACCATGATGATGTGAATGATTTCATCAACATATGCGAAAATGACAATGTTTTTGAGGGGTTATCATCTGAACCGATTAAATGTTTGATCAAGAAGAACTGAGCGATTTTATTAGGGATTTGAGTTTATCAACAGAATTGGCGGAACTCTTAGCTTCAAGACCCAAGGATAAAAGTCTCCTTATGGAAGGAACAAAAGTTACATTTTATCGCAATGGAGATTCTGAATTTGTCTCCTACTTCAATCAAACAAACGATCTTGTATATTGTAACCATGTTGAAGGGGTTTGCTGCGTCTTTATAAGACTATGCTGCAAATTCATGGGGATTATTCATTGATTGCTCAAAGCCTAGTTTAAAAAATGTGTTTTCCTACACAACACCAATTTACAGTGGGGGGACAAGTATCGTACAGATACAAATTTTTAATTTATTTTATTTCCAACTAATGAATAAACAGTTGGAAATACAAAAAACTAAAAGTTTTATGTGTACGAATATCTGTTTCCCGCCACTGCATCGATACAAATTGGAGGCTCCACAGCGCCGAAGGAAAAGTATGAAGCCATCAAGAAGGTAAGAGAAAGAATGAATTACTTTCAACATAATTGGGTGATTTGTGTTGGCCTGAAAATGCTTAACTTTATTACTTGGGCAGAAATCAGGCTATACAGAGTTCGCTTGCATCCTTTTTTTGTGGGACAGGATAACCGGAGATAAACGCCGGTGGCAGGTGAGAAGTTTACTTGTTTTGGCGTCCATTCGCTTAATGTCAGCTATGGTCCAGTTAAGAATGTTTAAACTGTATTTCATCACAGGAACAGCCAAGGTGGTTATAGCTGATATATATATATTTTTTTAACTCAGCTCGGTATTCAGTACCAGATGCACACGTCTGTAGTGCTCCTTTCTTACCTTCTCCTTCATTTGGGTATACTGTATTCTATCTCCTTCGCTAATTCCTAGGTACGTATAGGCTTCTTCTTGTTCCAGTTCCCAAATCTTTGTGCCAAAATCTAAATCTATTGAGTGTGTTTCTGTAATTCTACCTTTCTTGACTGTTACTTTTGCACATTTATCTTATTATTATTATTATTATTATTATTATTATTATTATTATTATTATTATTTTATTTCCTTTGATTTCTGGTGTGTACACATTTCTTTCCGGATCCAGCCGAGAGACCTAAGGTTAGAAATGGCATCATGACATTTTCCACTGACCAATTAAAACACACACACATACACACACACACACACATTTTACATAGATAAAGCCCTTCGTAAGGTATGGGCTGTACTCGTCAGAACAATTTTTTGTATTTCTTTAAGGCATGGGCTTCCAGTAATCCCTTCAATGTGTTTACTGCAATCTTTTCCAATCAATCCGAGGGCTCCAACTACAACAGGAATTGTTGATGTTCTCATGTGCCACATTTTTAAGATTTCGATTTCAAGTTCCTTGTATTTTGATAGCTTTTTGAAGATCTTCAATGATACACTGCAGTCTGCAGGGACTGCCATATCAATAAGGAGGCACTTTTTTTGTTTGCGCTCACTAATAACAATGTCTGGGCGGTTAGCTTTGATTGTACTCTTTGTATGTATTGTGTAGTCCCATAAAATTGTAACAGGGTCTGGGTGGTGTTCATACCAATTACTTTCAGTTTTCCTTCCGTAGAGGTTGCAGATTTTCTATTGCAGATATTGGCCCACTCTGTCATGCTGGGTTTTATATTCAGTGGGTGCCAATACCGTGCGACCTGATACAAGATTGTCAATTATTTCTGGATATTTATCACAGAATCTGCAATTTGGACTAACTCAATTTTTCATTATGTGTGCTTGGTAATTTCTAGTTAGCAAGCATTGGTCCTGAGCAGCAAGAATAAAACCTTCAGTTTCAGCTTTTAACCATGCGTAGCCACTGATGAGTACGAGGTCTGTCAACATCAGCTTGTTTGGTGGGTACAGGCAGAGTATTGACCGTGATGCGGTTTATATTGCCATTGTTTCTGTATCTGGTCGGTTGCATTTGCTTTTGCTTTCTTTTTTAAGAATTTTGCCGCTTCAATCGGGTTTTATATTCAGTGGGTGCCAATACCGTGCAACCTGATACAAAATGATCAATTATTTCTGGATATTTATCACAGAATATGCATTTTGGACTAACAATATTTTAGTATGTGTGCTTGATAATTTCTAGTTAACAACATTGGTCCTGTGCAACAAGCATAAAACCTTCGGTTTCAGCTTTTAGCCCTGCCCTATGTCGCCACTGATGTGTACGGAGTTTGTTTACATCAGCTTGTTTGATACGGGCAGAGTATTGGTCATGAGACGGTTTATCTTGCCATTGTTTCTGTATCTACATTTGATTTTGCTTTCTTTTTTAAGTATTTTGCAGCTTCAGTCGGTGTATTGTGCTTTACTTGTATATCTGCACCATTTAAAACTACATTTAGAACTTGTTGGCTTCCTTTATTACGGAATAAAGACGCTTACTACTTTCATGTTGACACATATCATCATCCGGTTTTCTGTAATTTCCAGGTATCTTTGAAGGCCAATTGCTGTAGTTTTGTAGGACAGTTCTAGTTGAACTAATCCTCTGCCTCCTTCGGATCTGGGCACATACAGACGATCAGCATCAGCTTTGAGATAATGTATGCGGTAGCAAGTGAGAAGCTTTCTCGTTTTGGCGTCCATTCGCTTAATGTCAGCTATGGTCCAGTTAAGGATGTTAAAGCTGCCTTACATCACAGGGACAGCCAAGGTGTTTATGGCTGATATTCTGTTTTTTGAATTCAGCTCGGTATTTAGTACCAGGCGCACACGCCTGTAGTACTCCTTTCTTACCTTCTCCTCCATTTGGGTATGCTGTATACCATCTCCTTCGCTAATTCCTAGGTAGTTATTATTATTATTATTTGTGTTCATTATGTATTTCTCACAATAAAAACAGGTGGATTCCACTAACGATTAAGTGACAGCAACTCTTTTCAGTTCTTCCTATGATTCTCTTCACTATTTTGATTTTAAGAATGCTGTTGTCTAAACGTCTTCATCTTCGGATTTCCAATTCTTTCAACCTCTTCGGAAATGTTTCAAACGCCTTACCTTTATGATCTATAACAATTCATTCACAACGTTGTAATATTTGTCAAGTTTTTCAGCTTCTTTCAGTGTTATTCTGCCAACATCAATGGCCTGAAATATCATCTCTTCTTTTTTTAAGACAACTGAAACTGACCTTCTTGCCTGGGTTGAGTGCTACATATATATATTTACATATCAAAACCGCAGAAAATTTAACTTTTTTCTACTTTCCATGACAGTTTTTATTTATGCATACACCATTACTATGCCTGATCATTTGATCAATTCCCAGTTGATCACCGTTCCTACGCAGATAACTTTTTTCTATTTTATAACAAATTTGTTATATTCCCTTATGTAAGAATGACGATTCCGCTTAGGCGACATTTATTGCTTTAATTTATTGTCTAATTCAATTACCATTTTTGTTCAACTCTTCAATTTTTATATGTGTGTGTGGGCGCTGGCGTGTGTACGCGCATGCGTGTATGTGTGTGTGTGTGTGTATATGTGTGTGTGTGTGTGTGTGTGTGTATGTGTGTGTACATGCACGCGCGTGGTGAAATAAGATTTCTCCAAAAGTATGTGACATGCTTATGAATCGTTGTTCCTGAAACCAGTTCAGGAACAACGATTTGCTTTGCAAAGGAGCTACAGAAGCAATGTTAGCCTGCAAAGAGGGCGTTTTTATAAACCACTGCTTTTGGAATATTAATATGCAAATATTGGCGAGAAAATTGTCTGGATCGATGATCATCACCGTGGTTGGCAACCAGTATAAGAAAAGGTCAATTCTAAACTTAAAGCCGTATGAGGTCCTGGCAAGGCACATATTGAAATCTAGTTAATTTTTACTCAGCATAGTTGCAGTGAAAACAACATATTTACCCTGCAACTATGCAAATGAGCAGCCGTGCTGAAAATAAGAAATCATACTGATTTGCAGTGTGCCTTCAAGTAGAAACAGCAATGATGATGATGATAATGATGATGACATAGTCGTTAAAAGAGATGTTTATGCTTACAGAATTATCTTGACTAAAAACTTAAATTTATCTTCGTACCAGATTACAAACTGAAATAAATTGTTCAAAGTATAATTTCTTATATTAATAAACGAAAAAGAGCGGTAATAATTTAAAGGTTCAATAAAGATTTTGTTGAAATTCATTTCCATATGGTTACTGTAAAGAAAGTAACCCCATTTCAACCGAGGTTAAATTAACGTTTTCTTTCCGAAGAATTATAAATGTACTTTTCTATTGTATAATCCTATGACATAGAACGAATTTCATTATTAGTTTGAAAAACCAACTTTTAATTCTCAACTATTTAGGTTTACTAAGTGAAAAGAAGAAAGTATTTATAACTCCTGAAGAGTAAAATAGCGACAGTGATATTTTTATTCATTCTTTTTAACAAGACACGCAGTCTCACGAGGGCTGTTTTGCAGCTTACGTGCTTTCACTTGTTTTCCTTAAGTAAAATAATTCCAATAATCCATGAATAAGTTATAGAAGCTTATTGATTATGTAAAACCACCGATAACGCATGATTGCACGATTTGTTTTCTTGAAAAAAGTCAAATAGAAGAAAGGATGCTCTTTTTATGTTTTTGTTGTCACTTGTTCATAGGTATTGACTAAGTAATCGTCCCCAAACATCAGCCTTTTATAAAACATTTCGTATGATATTAAAACAGTCTACGTTCGTTATTAAATTTGATACAACTTTAAAAGAGACAGATTACTTCATATTTTACAAAAATTATCTTGCTGCACTGGAATCGTGTAATGAAATTTTAAAGTATTTTCTACATGAATAGTCAATGTGTTTCGCGTCAATGGTATGTTTTTGTTTATGAAGTTTTTAATCTTCGCCTTATCTATTTTAAATTATAACAAATTCATTAATTGTCAGATGTAACTGATATTTCATATGGAAAATATTTAATTTTAATTAATTCTTTTATTTATTTTATCCCAGATTCACGAAACGGACGTCCCTTACCAAACAAAAACATGTTTACATCTGCAGTTAGATTATTACTATAGGAGTTATTTGCTTATTTTCTTTGGATATTATGTCGACTGAAATATGAACAAATGTATATCAGCTATTTTCATTTTCTCTTTAATGTGTTCATCAATCTATAAATAACACTTTTTCATGTGTCTAAATTTTAAAAAATGAAAATAGCATTATTTCGGATTAAAAATTGATAGTTTTAGAAATTGGAGATAATCTGGATTATTACACGTATTAAGGTTATCAGACTGATGATTTAACAGAAACGAAAGTACAAATAATTTCAAAGGTATTTTTCTTGAAGTCGGATTACGAAATTCTACAGATAAAGAAAAGTTAAGTGTATGGGAGATTCTGCAGATCAAAATTATAATGCCGGCAATGAAGTGTTTTTGCTGCTTGTGGTTAACTGATATCAACAAAGAAAAAAAAAGAAAGAAGAAAGAAAGAAAAGAGGCCCGTCCCCCCGTGGACCATTTAAAAGTCAGTTCGTGCAATCAGTTGATTGTTACAAACATCCAATTGGATGCGAAGTAAAACGTGGCCTATTTTCGTCCAATTTATTAAAAAGGCCAGAGTCTCTGCTAGCGTTTGATTGCGTGGGAGAATCAGGGATTAATCTCCCCTGATTGAGTCAGCTTGATGATGAGGTGTATGATGTTGAAAGACCCGAAACTCCCTGATGAACCAAGTCATTTTACATCACTGACGACTCTCTCCGGCGCCTATTTAAGAGCGTATATTTAAAATAATCTTTCTACTGCACAAACAGTGACATCCAGGAATAGACTGTATGACGACCCAGGAACACACTGATTGACAAATTGGAAAGCCAAATGACGGTGAGAAAACACCACAAAAAGTGTAAGTCTGGAATAACAACCCACCTTACGCATACTAGTAAACGCTATAGAAACACATACGAATTACCCCCAGGGGACCCTGAGAGGGAGGGAGCAGGAGATCTCCACTAGGATGGACGAAACTGAAATGAACCAAGACATGGATTTATGGACAACGAGATTGACATGCCCATGTGGAAAGATGTGCAAGAATATGCGCGGCCTAAAAATCCATCAGGCCAAAATGAAGTCTCGGGTGCAATCAAACCAACAGCAGCGCACAAGAGTTTCTCCTGGTGAGACGCAGGAGGTGTAGGGTCTGGAAGGCCAGGACAGTGCTCAGACCCTCCAAGAAGAGGTTCAAGAGGAGCCTGACACTCCAATTCGTAGGAAGATTAAATGCCCCCCAGCCAGTGACAAACACGCTTGGCATGAATTCGACGTGGACATCGGCGAGATCCTTGAATGAACATCGAGAGGTTCGGTGGATAAACGTCTAATGACAATGTTCAAAATCATTACTAGTTATGCAGCAGGAAAATTCGGATATGAGGAGCGGAAAAAGGTTAATAGCAAAGAAAATAAGAGGGAATTAAAAATGAAACAATTTCAGTCGGAGTTAAAATCCCTTCGAAAACAATATAAAATAGCGAAACCTGAAGAAAGACACTCCTTAAAGGAGCACAGAGACCTAATTCGTTCAAAAATGAAGTCTTTGCATAGAGCTGAATGGCATAGACGACGGAGAAGGAAAGGGCGAAAAAACGGATGGCCTTCCTCTCAAATCCGTTCAACTTTACAGCTGTTGGGAGAAAATCGAAGTGGTCACCTGGAGAGTACCCCTACTGAAATAAATGCATTTCTACAAGAAACTCTGAATGATCAAAACAGACAACTAGAACTTGTAGAAAATACGTCCCTGATAAAACCTAATGTATCATCAACGCCTTTCGACTTGAGAGAACCAACTTGGATTGAAATCAATGCAGTCACGAAAGCAGCCAGATCGGCCTCTACACCGGGTCCAAACAGAGTGCCTTACATAGTTTATAAACGCTGTCCGAAACTTCTTCGCGTGTTATGGAAGTTATTGAAATTAATTTGGAGGAGATGGAAAATATCAGAACAATGGAGGCACTCCGAAGGTATTTGGATCACTTGTGACAGAGAGAGAGTTTGGGAAACACACACACACGTATATTTTTTTTTAGTGAAATGGGAGTAGATTTGAATAGCGAAATTAAATCAGAGCATTTTGTTTACTGATGGGGAAATCTGATCTAGGGCAGAAGTTGTACCCATTGAATCCGGATCATCAGAAGACAATGGAAATGGTCGAAATAATTTTTATCGATTAAAAATTGAAATAGAGCTGAGTAAGCTAGAAGGAACTTTGGAATTCACATGATTTTGGTTGAAGCAGCCAGGACCCCGTGATAATCGCGTGCGAAGTAGTAGGGCCAAGGGTCGGTTATGACCAGCCGGGTTTATCTATATAAATGTGTAGTTATGCTGAAAAAGGCAGACTGAAGAAAATTCTTGAAGAGAGAAGAGAGAATTGGTCTGGGCAAGGGTTGGGAGGAGGAACGCCACTATAACTTTAAGCCCCCACAGAAATCTTTATCCCTCCATCGCAAGAGTCATATATCGTTCTGAGACGATTTAACAAGTTAATCACAAACACACACACACACACACACACACTCTCTCTCTCTCTCTCTCTCTCTCTCTCTCTCTCTCTCTCTCTCTCTCTAGAATCCAGTGTATGAGTTTTTACGTTAAATACTTTTCTTTTTTGTAAACCATTTCTTTTCTCTATTCTATTCTCTAAAGACACTAACAATTCAGCCATTGAATAGTTGTTTGTCCGTCTTTCTGCTGATATTATTTTTTTTTTTTTGATGCATTCTAAATTTTTTAGTGCAGACTCCCCAGTCGTGTCTACATCTTCAGTCGACCGTGAATGGGCGGACATCACTTCTGCTTTCTGGATCAAACAAATCACAACGTCGGCAGGAAGCAGGATTAAACCAGCGGACCGGTCGAATAATCTACAGATGCTCAGGGAACCAATGGCGACTCCCTTAAGTTCGGTTAGGACCGAGTAGACACCTCAACCCAGAGAGTAAGACGCCGGAGGTTGAGAGGCTAGGGCGAAAGTGTTAAACCCTAAAGAATAAATAATCAGAAGGATAAACCAATTCCGATGCATCTCTCTGTTGAACACTGAGGGCAAGATATTTTTTTAGTATCTTGAACCGACCCTTGTCAGAGTTCCTTCTTAAAAATGAGTACATCGATTCCTCTGTACAAAAAGGAGGAGTACCAGGAATACCAGGATGTATGGAACACATAGGGGTCGTGTCACAGTTGTTAAAAGAAGCAAAGGCAAATAGGGGTGACATAGCAGCCTTGTGGCTGGATCTTAAAAATGCCTATGGATCAATTCCACATAAACTAGTGGAAGAAGCTCTCCAACGCCATCATGTCCCTAATAAACTAACCGAAATAAATTTCTTCCAAATACTTCCAAATGAGAACGGAATCAGAAAATACTGGGTCGGCATGGCATAAATTGGAGAGGGGAATCATTACAAGATGTACAATCTCAGCGATTCTTCTTTCTTTTTTGCGTAGCCATGAATATGTTAATCAAAGCCACAGAAACAGAATGCAGAATTTTTGCAATTTACCAAATTTTCTTTTTTGTGAATGCTATAATGTTATGGGTGACTAGATACAAGGGCTTCAGAGAAATTATCAAATTCACCATCAGTCGTATCATGGTGATACGTATCATGGTCAACCTCTATAGGGAAAATGTAATAATAATAATAATAATGAGGAGAAGGAGGAGAACTTTATCTATGTTAAATTGTTTTTTTTTTCTTTTTGTTTTTTACAAAAATGATCAGTGGAAGATGTCATGAAGCCATTTCTAACCTTAGGTCTCTAGCTGGGACCCGGAAGGAAAGGTGTATACAACAGAAATCCAACCCACAGTTAAGTAGAAAGTAACTGAAGAAAAAAACATGAATAAATGAAAACTTTCGGGGTCAAGGAATCAAGGATCACTCGTTATTAGTTATGCAATAATTGATTAATCAAAGACGCATGTTCGTCTTTAATCATTGCTTCCATTCGCACAAATAACCAATACGAATGAATGTTTAATGCTAATCATAACAATTCTTTCAGATATTAAACTGATACGCATTAAAATAAAAATAGTAATTAGTCGCCGAGTAAGCGCCATGTTATAGTACATTTAGATTTACTGGTTTCAGTTTCAATGAAATATTGATTTATTTTAAGCGAAAGCCTTTTAAGGATTTTTTAAATGCTTTTGTCTCTAGCATAATTTTTATAGTATTTTGTTTGCAGATATTTATTATAAAATCATTAAATAAAATTGCCTATGGTTACTAGCTGCATTCGGATTAATTGAATATGAATTTACTGTTCATTTCGTCATCCAGAATTTACTTAAGAAACCATTAAAATAATCGTATGTTTTACCGTTTTAATATTTTTGAGAGGAATTTTAATAGGAATTGTCGAATGTTTCTTAAACGTTTCTTAAGTCAGAAAATATATAACACTGCTCCATTTTGTCTTTCACATTAAAATCGCTTTCGTTCCAAATATAGTCTTTCTGCTGCTGTAATGCATCTGTAATTCATAGAACGTAATTCGAATTTTATTAATGTTCTTAAGCTTTACATCTTTTCATTTGATATTGGAAAATCGAAAAATGTTTTTATTAGCACGGAGATGTCATGTAAATGCGTCCCCCAACTAATCTAGTGTGCAACATGAATAATTTGCCCTTCAATGATTGCCGTAAAATTAAAAGATATATCATTACCCTAAAAAAACAGTCTACGAGATGGGTCAAGCTATCATATGTGGACCGACCAATCTAAAACTAATTTCACATTCACACCGAACTCTTTAGATTATTATGAAATATAAAAGCCGAATGGACTTTTGGAAATAAATTTGCTTGATGCCTTACATTAACAGAAAAATCAGAGAAAATTATAAACTATAATTTAGAATAATTGTTATAATGAATCAAAGTTATAATTTATCTATTCAAGGAAAACGAACTTGGGTGACTTGAATTTCAAACGAATTGGAGCCAACAATTGCCTTGAAAAGAATTAAAGAGAAAAAATTGAATTTTTGCAATATCTAACTTAATGATTGCATTTTTCTACAATAAAATAAATTAGGAATTAGCGTAATGCATTGCTGTTTTTGGAAACGGTTCTTCTACTCGACTTATATTGTTGACTAAATTAAAATAGAATTAATTGCTCTGCTTATGGCAATTAGATATATGCAATGCAAGTTTAATATCAATCAGAAACAGAGAATCACTAAAATTATAGACATTTGTCACCCCCCCCCCCGAAAATTGCATTGTTCAGGTTGGAACATCTCTAGGTTTGAAACTTCATCTTCAATAAATTAGTTTTTCTAATCAAGACTAAATTTGAATAACACCGTACTAAGTACGCCTGTTGCAACCACCGACGTACGCATGTTAGAAACACCGAAGTGCGCCTCTTACAAACACAGAAGTACGCCCATTATATATTAAGTGTTTCGTGTTTAACTCCTCAATAAACTTACATTAGTAAAATGTTTTCCATATCTTCTTTGAATTTTTAGATTGTTATTCATGAATTTAATATTTACTTTATCAGTCAAGTCCTACTTTAATCTGCTTCAACTCAGACCTAATTTGTCAACTTTCAATCATTTTCTTTCCAAAATCAAATTACGTAAATTATACTCAATTTGCTAAGGATTAATTTTAAATTTTGGCTCTAGAAATTCTTACGTTGTTACTTGATTAAGCTCTGTTAGTTGTGGATCAATATTGATTTATCTTTTTTTTTATTTTGACTCTATTGTTCTATTGGTCTATGCTACAATTAAGTGCAAATGAAACAACGGTGCCCTCTGTAATGCAATTAGGCAAGTTGCACGAATATTGTCCTACGAACTGGAAATTACGCTTAGCTTGAATTATCTTTCAGTTAAAAGGGAACCATTCTTCTTAGCTCTTGTGTAGATTTTGAGGAAAAGAGAACTGGTTATATGCATTGACATAGAACCGTTTGCAATGTGCGTTTCAGGCGAATGTAATGCTACGTGATCCTATAACAGTGGGAAGGACAAGATCGCAGAAAGAGATTGATCACTTTTGTCTTGCATTTCCAATGAAGACATGAAATAATCCTTTACACAGAGAATCGTTTGATGAACGATTATAAGAGGCGATAAATGATGCTGCATTAGATAGTCAAACCATTTTCACAATTTCAAGCCATTCGGAAACATTAAAGAAGCTAAGAGACTCCATTTATTGTCTGGATCACGAGTGTCCGAATCGTCACTTAAAAGTGGATCACAAGCAAGGCCACATTTGTATAGAAAATTGATCAATATTTATGAGATTTTTCCGGACTAATAGCCATATATTTGCTGTTTTTATTTCTGTCTTATACGCCACTAAAAGTAAGGACAATCTTCTCGCATTTTATGCGAAAAATATTGGATTTATTAAATATTATTTTGTCACTTGTGTATATTTAATACGATTGCAACTCAGTAATATTCGTTGAACTGTTTCTTTCTTTATTAGCACCATTGACATTGCAAATAGCTCATTAACCCAGACCAGACCAGACCAGACCAGACCATTTTAGGCTAAAACGTTATAGCACGATCTGAGTGAAGTTGATCCTTTGTATGTAGAATAACCGGACCAGCAAGTTGAAGGTTGACTATAGCTATACATGATAAGCACGCATAAGTATTGAGATAAATGTGAAAAAAGAAAACGACTTTAAACAAGTACTAAGCGCCCTTTCTTCAGAAATCTATCTTGTCATTTTTATTGTCTTGAATTGACTGGGACTTTAATGACAACAATAAAATAAAATAAAATTTAATATAAAGAATGAAATTCAATTAAATATATTCTTGGCTGTAAGAATAATTAAGAATAATAAGATCTGAAAAACTTTTAAGGAAAAATGATTGGAATAAATATTAAATTTCTATTAAAATCTATACAAACACGGAAAAGCTATCGCAAATATTTTCATATCTACAGTAAAAGATGTTTTTTTGCCTCAGAAATATCTTGTCAGTTTGGAATAAACCAACTTTTTGATACGCCTGCTGTCGTTAGAAATCATCCGGGAGAAATGCTTGTCAATGGCTAAAATTATGATGGATGAGAGAAAGGCGATAATTCGTTGCAAAAACAATTGATGCAAATAAAACAACCGTTGACGACAAAATGTTACCGTACAGTGTTTTTAAAAGACATACTTGATAATATTAATTGGATATACGAGACAAATATATTTTTCTCTTTAAATCTTTGTTGAAATTTTTCTTTTTAATTTCATATTTTGTCTACATTCAGCAAGATATTCTCTCCGAAAATAAGGTAAATTTTTCTAACTATAAAATATCTGAATTAATATATTTAATAGCGAAATAAAAATCAAGTAAATATCTTTTTTAATGACATAATTTACAAATGATATGGGAATCTACAATCAATCTGGCTAAACTTGTAATGAATAATTTGACAACTTTTCTGTATTTAGATTAAAATATTTCATCATCTAATCTTAATAAAACAAAAAGGCTGGTTTGTTCCGTTTATTATGTAAAAATAAGACATTTTTACATTAATTTTCTTGAACAGCATATTAACTGTTTTGTGCCAGCCACCGCTTTCTATTATCTTTCAAGAAACATCATAATTTTATCCTTTCACAACTTTTTCTTTCTCATAAAAATTGTTCTACTTGCTTTTTCAGTTTTCCATGGAACTTAATATCCTTTTTTAAGATAATATTGTACAGACTAGAATAAGTGATAAATTCCTAGCAACAATTGGTCACCAAAAGAACATGTAGTGTAGCTCCAGAATAACTATTATGTCCTTTCTTTTGATTAATTTTGGACGGATGCCATTTTTCACCCACTATTGCTTTTAATATATTTTCTTTTTGAGAACAGTCCTTGTTCGAATCAATCGTTTGCTTCTCCAGAAAGATTTCTTTTTTTGAATCCTACCAAATACGCAACACCAACATTTTTAATGAAAATCGGTTTTTCGTACAATTAAGGCAGGGTCATTCAGACTTTCCCACGATTTGTTGCGTTCTATATTTCAGTAAAGTATACTATTTTTAAAAACAGAATATTTAATATATTGTTTAAATTATTTGGAAGCCACATATCAAAGCTACTAACATAATCCAGCTGGCGCAAATGATTTTCAACGATTCATTTATAGATTGTTTATATAGTCATAGAGTGACCATACTGGCTATATCTCCCGCGTTGTATAACATTTATTATTCTCAAGTAATGACTTCATTTGATCACTATCAATCTCAATTTGTCATTATGGTCGCGAGTAGAGCAAAAATGTCAAGATTTTATTGATGGGTAAGAATATTTAAGAATTGTACTCTGAAGAGAAATATAGTCTCCTTTTATACAACATTTCAATATTTATTGCTGCTTATAATGACGCTACGTGAAACCTGATAGACAGAAAGGATATTCAACAGGTTTTTCCTTTCAGTTACATACACACGCGCGCACACGCATACATACACTGTAACAATAAAATGAAAGAGCTGTCTAATAGTTCGATTTAGCTTATGAAACATTTGTAGATTAAATAGATGTCCTAACACAAGGAACACAAGTCAGTGTGTCGAAAAAAATGGATGAAACATTCCCCAGATATGACATGGAGATTAATGCCGAAAAAACCAAAGTCATGAGAAAAGGGATTTCAACCAAGATAGGAACTTAAAATAGTGAGAAAATTAAAATATCTTCGCTCGATTATCAACAAAGAAGAATTTAGAACAGAAATAATGCCAAGAGCTGTACAAACAACAGCAGCTGTCGCAAAAAAACTTGAAAAACAAGAACATCTGCCTAAAATTAAAGATTAGAGTTGCGTACACTGACAATCTCGATTTTTCTGTATGCCTGTGAATCTTGGACATTAACAACAGAATTACAGCGAAGAATCCAAGCATTAGAAATGAAATTCCTATGTAGACTGTACTACAAATGACTCGAGAGGCCATCAAACAAGACAGGCTCATTGGAAGGTCTCCTAATCATCGTCAAGAAAATGAAGTTGAAATATGGCCAAGTAAAAAGAGTCAACAATCTTTCCACTGTCATCCTACAGGATACCACCTTAGGCAAAAGCAGAAGAAATAATATCACTGATTGAACTGGAAGATATTGCACAGAGACCCAAACATTAACCCACATAACCGAAAGTTGTGATAGGTAAGTATGAGGAGCCGGTTATATGCTCAGCTGCGTAATGATTCTACAACCACGCCCGGTCATGGGACCAGTAAGCTGTAAGTAAAAGACTTTTAATCGGCTAATAAAAATGCTTTGATATATGCGTCTCACCGTTCTAGATTTCATTTTTAACCTCACGTATTTTCCATTCGTCAGTAGTAAAGGAAAAATCTTTTTTACTGTTATAGTTTAAAATAATAATTAACAAAATTTAAGCAATGAAAAGCATCCATTAGATATTTTCCCTACATTTAACCACTTGTTTTTCATGACAATCCAAGATGGACTCTATATGTGTATAGACCCGGCTCGCTATGTAGTTAGGTTTGTCTCACTGGTCGTGATAGAATTCAACAAAGAATAACGACAAATGATTTTCAAGACACCGGGAAATAGCAAACAATACAATTTCCTTTGGTTTCGAGATGAACTGCTATGTTACTTACTTCCAGCCACGGAAAAAAGACCCTTACATTCACTGTCTCACTCACTCGCTTGCTGGTCCTTTCCTCCTCTCTGACTGCCGGTCCCTTCCTCACGGACTGCTGACTTCCTGCTTCTCTCTGCTTATATGGATACTGGCTGGGATCCCACCACTCCTATCCGTTCACTTGTGTTCCGGAAAAGGAGACCACCCATTCAGCTTTTGGGTTGTCAGTTTTTTAAAGGACTCTACTTTTATGATTATCTAAAATCACTAACAAAATTTTGTTTGCCAATTCAAAGACAGGCTGAAGACAGGAATCTTGAAAAATCCTAGTCATTAAATTGACACAAAGATGGAATGGAGATGAGATTCCTAAGAACCCTGGTCATTAAATTGACTTAAAAGGAAAAGGAATCTATCTCCTATGGCTGTGTGAGAAATCGTATTGCTACATTCAGGAAAGTTGAAAATTTTACATAACAGACGAATAAAGTCATCGTTAAGCAGATAACTCATGGATCTTTGCAAATGTATACATAAACTCAATTTAGATAGACAAATCAATGTACATACCGATTTAAAATTCATTTAATTGATAAAAGAATTGAAGATTGCGTATACTCGACTTCAATATAAATTTTTGGATGTATATAGCTCAAAAATCGAACAAAGATGATTTACTTAAAATCTTAATCGCTCTTTTTCAAATTAATGCTATGCAAATTATCTCAAATGTGGTTGTGTATATTGGGTTAGTTTAGACTAGTGAAATGTCATATAAGTGGGACATCTGGTGAAGAGAGAACTCAATGCAGTAATAATGCTTTAATAAGATTCTCTTCATTGAAAATATTGAAAATTTAAAAAATCATTAATTGCTTAGTTGCATGATTAGTGTTTTACATATTAGTTTATAGGAGACGATAGGCAAATAAGAAGAATGAAATGGCGAAAATAAGGGAAACAGGTGATTACAATGATTCTCTCTTTATTCTATTTCATATTTTCTTAGATTAGAGCTAACGCCGCAATATTAAAGGAAAGAAAAATATTTCCCTGCACAATTAGCAATTTCGGTGTTGAACGCACGCAACATTATTTATCGCCGTTAACGTATTACTTTAGATCTTCTCACATATCTCCATTTGATATGGCCATTTTTTAATGTCATTTCAGGACGTAGGCGATCACGGATTTCTTTATTATCTGTGATTTATCTAGACTTCTAGAGAAAGAGAGTGGAGCGATTTCCCATAGCCTTCACCATGGTTGTGTAAATAAGAGTTTCCATCTCTTATGTTGGTTACTGCCTAAAGTTAGAGAGTAAAGTTTACCGTTATTTAACCCGTAAAAACGTGTGGAAAAATGGATTCATGTTTTTTCAACGACATTTCTACAAAAGCAAATACAACACGCCGACGGAGCTTGAACTAAGTTCGCCGATTGTATTTTTATATAAATGATATTTCAAAACACATCGTCAAATTTCTTGTTACAAAACAATGACTCCTAACTATAGAGATATATGGAACATTGTAGAATCCCTAGGCATGTATGTAAATTCAAAAAATCTTCATTAAGTTTCTTAGCATTAAGTAATCAACGCAACCACACAACAAAATCATATTTCAAAACCAGACAAGCATTCGGATAATGCACAGGAATCACAATCTCTCGCCGTGAGAATCACGTCAGAAGGAAAGGTTTTTTAAAATAAATGTGATCCTTAAAATTTTGGAGATTCTTAACACAATTTGCATCTAAACACAATTTACCGCAGAGACATTATCAACTTATTTTCAGCAAAAAAAGCGAAATCAGACATTCACGAAAAAAAAAAAATACAGACTGATTTCTCTGATATATTTCAGATTTATCAAGTATCCAATCAATAGTTCATTTATATTTTATTATTGCCGGGTTTGCTGGAGACAATGCTACATACTGCATTGTCGTGATTCCTTACACTGAAGTGTCGTTTGGAGTCAAAATGTTGCCCTCTTTGGAAGCATTTTTCAATATAAAAAAAAAAAATTTGTCACATGCTCGTAAGATTTCTCCGCTTACCAGTTTCTATTCAGAGTAACTGAACAAGATCAATAGTTTCAAGATTTTATGAGCGACTGATATTAAAAAAATTACCTTTTGAAGATTGGTAGCTGTAAAATTTGCATAAATGGATTATTGAACGTGTTAAAATAACTATTCACACATCTGTTTGCATTGCTTACAGAAAATATTCATTCTGTTGAGGTGTGTAGACTCTATTCGTCTTTCTTTCATAACTCTTCATTTGATCTTAAGAAAGACAAACGCTGCCGACTTTTACTGGCATTAATTGCCCAAACAACCAGCCGAAAATGTACGTGCGTTTTTGTTTATATTCTTGATACTAAAATGTAAAGACGACCAGTCACAATCGATGACTTTGCTATAACAACAAATCTATGTTTCAGTTGTATCCCGGTTTCATGTGTGGGTCTATAAACATAGAGGTACTTGTCTGAACTTGCAGAGTAATGCGCATCTATACTGACATGCTAATAAATATTAACAAGCGCAAAAGCGGACTGCGCAGAAAGCTATAGATTGAATTAACAGTAGACAAAATAGTAAAGCTGGCGTTACAACCATCTCTCGGGCTGATGGCAAATCAACAAAGCATATGGAAAACAACCAAATTATATTTTCTTACTAAAACTACATGTATAAATAGTTTGATATAGACTCAGGGACATTGCATGCTGTTTCTCTGCTCGGTTAATAAAGTAACTTTATCCAAGATCAATACTACATGGGGGACCAATCAAAATAGCAGGTGCATATAAAAACAGCATCCTTTGGAACTGGTCCAATCCGAGAGGATGCCTGCTACATTTTATTCTGGATGCAAGGAACGCAGTCTATTCACAATAAATCAAGCACCGTCCATATTCATATATAAGTCGATCACTGAAAAAATTATATACGTTTCGTTTCACAAACTAAAACACTATATCCCAACGATAAATTTTTAGTATTTATTATTGCAATACTTTAAAAATAAATGTAGAAAGTCCAGCAATTGTATTCCATATTTTATTTCATGTTAATTAAAATAGATTATTATTATTATTATTATTGTTATTATTATTATTATACGACAGCTTTTTAACTGAAAACTATTCTCAGAATTATTTCGAGATCATCACTTAACAAAAAGTAAACTAAATTTGATTATTTTCGACCCGAATTCATGTTTTCCCACTAAAATATGTACGTCATTTCTACAAAAGATTTTAGATTTTTATGAATATATTAATCAGAAAACGAATAGAATATCACTATTTAGTTTTTGGTTAAAATACTCTTTAATTGAAAACAAAAAGTGCAACAGTTCTTGATTAATGGAAAGTTGGCTGAGGGCATTTCCTAACTTTTCATTACTAACTGCTTACGGCTCCATTGTTTATTAGTAGTAACTGGTGACTCATGCCTGAAACTAAGAATTAATCTAAACCTTTTTCATTATGCCCGAATTTCGACCAAGTGAAGCTATTATTCATGTAAAGGTCGATTCTAAAATTTTACCTTGCAAACTTAATCCAATATTTTGGATAATGTGTTGATAGTAAAAAAACTTGTATTCGACCGACACCCCAAATAACTGCTTTAAATCAGCAGGAAAGTGTGTGTGTGTTTTTTTTTGTGTTTTTTCGTTCAAGTAATCTTTTCTATTTCTATACGTGTGATAATAGTAGAAATCCATTATAAGGGCCAATAGGATGTACGATTGTTTACAAATTTTGTCTGAATGACAATCTTCATTGGTAGATTTAACTGAACGTGTGGTATATAGACTTTTCACTTTAATGTTTAGTAAATATATCGTACACTTGGCAAACAGAAAAGGGACTGTTCTAAGGCAGGGAGACTGTCTAATAACAGCTGGATATCTGTCGGTCGATGGGGTTTGTTATTCCAAACAGTTCCAAATCACATTCGCTGCAAAAACACTCCCCGTTATCTTCGTATTGAAAAATATTTTAAAGTATTATTAAGCTTTAACGAGCAATTTTAATCACAATTGATTTGTGTTAAACAAAATGTTGATTATTTCTTTGTAAAAGAATCAGCTTGTCCGTTCATAAGCAGTTTTTTGTGGTTATTTTGTGGCCCCGCAAGATACAAACGGATTTAGCAAATGGAAATTCAGTCTTGGGAATGATACAGCACATTGATTATCCATTATTACCTGCAACGTCTGCACTCTTTCCACTCACTCGTCGATAACGAAATTCTAATGGCGATACACTTAAATCGATAGAAAAATAAAAACGGGCCTGCATAAGTATTTAGTCATTGTATGCTGCTAGAATTGACACTTATTCAAATGAGCTGGAAAGGAAAAATAAAAATAGCTCCATAGAAAAGAACTTTCTACAGCATAACTTGATTTAATAACTGGATCTTTTTTATATTTTTAATGGTTGGGTTTCTCTACGAACAAGGGATCGTCTTTTCAGGCAAACACGCACATATATGCATATATATATATATATATATATATATATATATATATATATATATATATATATATATATATATATATATATATATGATTTAATAACTATGTAAATTAAAACGTTAAAAATACGTTAAATTTGCTAAACAGTCGTGTAGAGTGGTGCTAATAACAAGAACATAGGTTCTATCACACACGTTAGATCAGTTAATGTTCAGTGAAATAAACTTAGATGAAGAAATGAAAAAGGATTTAGATCCTTCTTTTATGTACCTTACTCCTCCAGGGCGTGGAAGTTCATGGCTCTCTATAGCGTCCTATCCTTTGTAGCTTTAAGCAAAGTTTGTCACCACACTATTCCTCCCAGTCCCTGTTCTGTCATCCATTTACACAAGTTTTTTTGGTAGTTTACTCGTTGTTTCCTTCTTTCCATCTTCCATTTATTGTCCTGTGCATGTCAAATTCTTCAAGCCATCTTTCCTCGTTATGTGCCCTAGAAATTTCAACTGTCTCTTTCTGATTACAAGGGTCCTTTTTTTTACATTTTCCTTAAAACGACCTCGTTACTCACATGTTCCACCCATGGTATTCTCAGCAACCTTCTATATAGCCACATCACTGTTGTGTCAAAGTTTTTCATCTGCAAGGAAACATCAGTACTCCCTGCCATATCGGAGGATTGTTATTACGTAATAGTTCAGCACTCTTCTTTTTCTCTAACGAAATTTTCCTGTTTTTTTTATATTTTGATTAGCTTTTGGAAGGCTTCTTTTAGGTCTATTTGCCCCATTTTCCGAATTCGGATAAAACACTTTTTAACGTTTCTGTCTGTAAAATTGCACATCTGTATTCCTACTTAATAAGTCTGCTAAATGACTGATTTCGTTATACGGTGTCAAATTATTAAACTAAATTTTGTTAGAAAAAATAACGTTGGAGCTCAGAATATTTTAATTAAGGCAATCAAAGTGCAATGCGGAAAACACTGACGATGTGTCATATGTCATGTTATGACGTATCATATTGAATATGATTTTAAGAGTTTTGCTGATTCTACCGAATGACATTAAAAAAAAACAGGTGATATTTTCTAAGCAATGATATTACTCTATTACTTGTCGTCAAGATTGTCGGAATACGGTTTTATTCTGAATAATATATATAGAAGGAAATTAGTTTTAAGATGCCTTTCTTATATTCAGAATAATGCCAAAGAAAAGATCTTGGGTCGTATTTTGTTCATTCTCTTTCGCTTTCTGAAAGTATTATTCGATATATCTTGTCTGTAGGATTGTAAAAAAGATAAAAATAGTTTATATCTCTAAAAATTTCTTACATAAAATCATATCTTCTGTTTAATTATCAGATGAAATATCAGTATTAAACAATAATTTCAAACTACTATCTTCATTTGTTTTTTATCAAGTAGTTTTGACTTGTATATTCTTAGTTACAGATTTCTAGTAATGAATAAAGACGTCGGTTTTGTCTGTTATTTCATTTCGAATCCTGGAGCTAAGAGTTTAACTCTTCGGGTGAGCGTTTCTCTAGTAATCCTATTAAAGAACTGGGTAACCTCTTGTATAGATCGTAATGCCAGTAAGGATCACAAGACAAAAGTTGTGAGTTGTGCTCAATCCCTTGGAAAAACAACGGACAGGAGAAACAATGGATTAGAGAAAGACTA